>JAPMOR010008672.1:20137-43968 GCA_026543865.1 Argiope aurantia
TCTCCAGTTACAGAACCTCTGTCGAAAACGTGGAGCTCAGTCCGCCCATTCATCATAATGCCTCCGCAGACAACTCCAGGACCACCGAAACGGCCTCTTTCCGTGATGTTACTGGGATGAAACCGCGTCCCGACCTCTCTCCAAATCAACGCGTTGGGAATCGCTTGTGGCACTAAAACGACTCTCATCTGTAAAGAGGACACGACTCCATTGAAGAGATGTCCAGTTTTTGGGCTCTAAACGGTGCCGCCGGTGGGAAACTGTCAAAGGGATGCAGCGTTCAGGACGGCGGGCGAATAGGCCACCTTTGTGAAGGCGTCTGAACACAGTAAAACGCGACACTTGTCGCCCCGTTGCTGCATACAGTTGCTGAGCAATGGCGCTTGCTGACTGGTTTCGGGTTCTTTTCGCCTGCAGAACGATATGTCGGTCATCCACTGCAGTTGTTTTCATGGGGCGGCCACCACCACCAACCTTTCTCACAGCTGTACCTGTGGTTTGAAAGGCTTTCCAAGCGCACGAAACGACACTTCTGTTGATTCCGAACTCTTCAGCTACACTGGTCACACTACGCCCCTCCTCCAGCTTTCCGATCATTCTTCCACGTGTGAAATCGTCCAGGTGATTTCTGCTAGCCATATTTCACGAATTAACTCACGTGCACTTGCAGCGAATGTCTTTAATTGCGTCTCCGTCCTTTCCTTTTATTGTAGTGTTGAGCTGCGCGCGCCTTCCGCACATGTTTTGCGTACGCTCACGTCGGCTGTGACGTTTTGTTCCTGATATTTGCATACGCATGACCTTTCTCTTGAATTACGTGTTCATTGCACTGATCGCAAGAACTCCTTTTCTGCAATTTCATGGCTATCTGCTTAAAATTTGCATTGTTGCTTAAGTTTTTGCACACCAGTGTGTATATATATATATATATATATATAAATATATATATATATATATATATATATATATATATAATGAAATTCAACTAAAATTTGTTATTATATATGTGAGAGCGAATGTATCTATTCTAAAAATTAATTCACTTCAAAACGGTGTCTAGGGGTTAAATATTATATTCTACAGTACATATTTCCAGTACAATACCAAGGCTCACAGCCGTTCAACGCCGAACAGTACAGCACCGGATCTCCAATCTCATTGATTGCACTTAGAGTTCTTCCTGGCGCCACCTACGCCATCTCGTGGGGGAGTTTGGAGACTGTCAGACTATAGCTTCAACAGATATATATGATTCATATTCAGAACACTAATTTTTATTTTAAATAGTAAAAGTAAGATTCCTTAGGAAGACAAAATAGAGTAAATAGAAGAAAAACTGTCTTATGTAAATCCTACGTTACTGTGAGATATTAAAATTTTTAATTGATTCATATTATGGCTAAGAAATTTATTACTGTGACAGCATTCACTTCAAATTAATGTAAGACTTATGAAACAATGAATGGTGGTGATCGAATAGAAATGTATCTTTTGTTTATTCAATATCAATATCAGGGCAAAATCTTTTTTAATATAATCTTATTATACTCTATTTACAAAAGTATAAATGTGGGGGTTCAAACGTGTGTGCATGCGCACACGTAAATGTGTGTGTGTGTGCGCGTGAGCTGACGCTCTCTAGTATATAAATTTTGAATTTTAGAACAGCGAAACCTGGCACATATAGACTTATAATTAAAATTAATTGAAATTTAATCGAAGCTTTCATAAATCTAACAGCATATATATATATATATTTATATATATATATATATATATATAACATTGAAAAACGAAATAAAAAATTTAAAAGAAAAATTTGTTATTACAGTAATAGATAAATCAGAAAATAATTTCTGTTTAATTTGTAAATATTATTATAAAGAACTTTTAATTAATGAATATAACTCTAACGCAACTTATATGTTAAAGAACACCGGGAAAAAGGAATTAGATAAAAGAATGCTAGCATTCGCAAAAAAACCAAAACTAAGACTTGCTCTCTTAACTATCCTTATTTATTCCCAATAGTTAAATTTCATAAAAATCCATTAAAATTCAGATTTGTGACCTGTAGCACTGGCAGTTATAATTAATATACGGGTAAACATTTCTTTAAATACTTAAAAATTATCCTGGACAAAATAAAAGATGAAGAACACTTTATTATTTCTAGTAACAAAGAAATTCTGGATTTTCTTAAAGATAACAACATTAATAAACAATACTTTTGATTTCGAAAATTTATACACTAATCTACCTCATGAAAAATTAATAAAAGTCTGCACTTTTATCTATGACAAATATTTAAATGAAAATATCATTCCTAAAAATAACTGGCTTGAGTTATGTAATTTTAATATTACTGAAAATTACGTTTTTAATGGTATTAATTTCTATAAACAAGTTAAGGGCATTCCAATGGGAACGGCTTTCTCAAGTGCTTTGGCTAATATTTTTCTACATTACTATGAGAAAAAAATAATTAAATATAATTTGATAAACGGGTGGAGATATGTTGATGACCTACTTCTGATTAACTTCGACAATACTAATATTGTAACTAATTGCTATCCAAAAGATTTAATTCTAATAGAAACGAATAAAAATTAACTTGAGGCTACCTTTCTGGATTTAAAAATAGAAATTGATAATGATAAAACAATAGTTGGCATATACGATAAAAGGGACGAATTCAACTTCAAAATAACAAAACTATGTAACTACCATTCCAATCTAAAATCTAAAATTTTCAAAAATCTAATTTTCTTACAAGTTAACAGGATCAAAAGGGTTTGCAATAATAAAAATTCCTATACTGAAACATCAAACAACCTCATTAATAATTTAATTAAAAATGAATTTCCTAAAAATTACTGTAATGTCAATTTTTTAATTAAACAAGATATGGTTAGGGATTAATCCTTTGGCTTAAATAAAAAATAGAACTTTCCTTGCATATTAAATCACTCAATAGGTGGCGCTGCGAGCTTACAATTTTTACCTAAATTACCGTTAGCTTTGTGTTTTTAATAAGCGGGAATCACAATCGATAGCTTAAAATTTCCTTGACTGTTGAAGGTATGTTTTTGCCTTTTCGTTTTTTCTTTAGTGTTTTTTATGGTATTTTGGTGTTTATTGTTTTTTTGTTATTGTATTTTTACTTATTAGTGGTTTTTCTTCTAATTTGTTGTTTTGTATTTTCCTTTCTATTAAAATGGTATATCTCTTGGGCCTAATTTCAGGGGATTTTCGGGTCACGAAGGAATCATTATTAGACGTAATTGTCTGAATTTCCTTAACAGAAAAAATCCCTTTTTTTGAATCCCTGCCTGAGGGTGACCCTTGAAAAAGTCTTCAGGCAGGATTCTTTTTTTATATATTTTTTATATATTTTTTACTTGGTTTATTTGTTTTTCCTTTTGATTTTTATACTTTTGTATATATAGAGAGAGAGATATATAGATATATATATATATATATATATAGAGAGAGAGAGAGAGAGAGAGAGAGCATATTCTGCATTTTCATGAGAAAAATTAGATTCCATCATTGTGTTTCCATCTGCTGACAAAACCTCTATTAATTTATTAAATTTTGCTTTGAAAAGAGTAATTTTAACAGATGTCTGCGAGAAACGAAATATGTATGAAATAAGAAATTTACCAGGAAAATAAATTCAAGAAAAAGATTTATGTGATGATAAAAGTATTTATATTATTTGTTCAATGATTCTGTATTATTTAGGCTGAACAGGATATCCATTGTAAACGGAACGCAGCAACTATTTTCTAAACATTTAGTAATAAGCATATATAAATGATAAGACAATGAATGGTCCAAACGAATTATAGTATTATATTTTATGTAATTTATAAGAATAAATATTCTAAAAAATTACTAATTTTTAATTTTTATACAAATCCTCAGTCGCATAGGTTACATTTAATAAATTCATTTTTGATGCTGTAAACTGTATTTTACATACCATCGGAGAAAAATATTTTATATATACGTAAATCTTAAGTGCATGACGTTTCTACCTTCTGCACTCGTATCTTTAAATAACTTGTTTTTTTTTTAGAAAAAAATTTTAATAACTATAGTTTAATCACCCCTGTTACAATTTAACTATCAAATTTAAGAGAAGCAGACAGAAAATTCAGAAATTGCACTGTAACAATAAATAGAATATCGTAAAGATTCTATAATAGTATGGCTATCAAAATTTGAAACTTAAAAATCATTTTATATAGGAAACTATTAAAAACAAGTTAAGTTAATTATTTAATTGGCAAATTTTAGCAGTCAGTAACCCCGCTGAATCTGATGTTCTCCAAAAACGGACAATTTAATAATAACTAATACAAAATTAAAGAATCAAGAAATTCTTTTAAAATAAACTCTTAATGATTTCTTCACGATTCTTAACAATCGTTGCAATAATATTGCACATTTTATTTATTAATCATAAAATAAATAAATATATTTCACCAATAAACGATTTGCAAAGTAATTTTACTAATAATTATCAATTGCCCCCTTCCTGAACTTAAAACCAATTAGCGAAAAGCAAATTTCAAAAAAACTCACATTTATCTCATCTGTTTATTTCATTTTTGTAACAAAATTTGCGAATTAAATCAAATCTGTCATTTAAGATAATTTATATTTTCTGAGCTCTCATTTAAATACTGCTAAATCAAAGCATCAAAATACATCAAATCCTTACGAAAATATTCCAGAATCGAGAAGAACAAACACCACCCAAACAAAGCTCATTCAATAAAATCGTGCTGATTAACCATACAGGTAGGGGAGCCGAAGAACTGAACAAAAACGGGCTATCCTTTGGTTAAAAAGTTAAGAGGAAAAGTTTATCCGAAGAGGAACAAAGGGAGCTGAAGGAAATCTCGAGATAAAGCCGTTTCCGACAAAGGGAGTTTCATTTCTGTCAGTTAGGGATTTCTAATGAACGTATCTAACGTTGCTCTTCCGTTTCCCTTATGCGTTGAGTAGCAACTATTAAGCACTGTAATTGAATAGGATTTAAATGTTCGATTGATTACCATGACTAAAGTCAACTTGCGTCCAGTAAACGGAAATTCAATACATTTACCTAATGTCCACTCTTTTTGTATTGGAATCGCCTTTATAAAAATTTACTTACATTTTTTTTTACTACATTTACATTAATTGAATTATTGAAACTTATGAAAAATAATTAAAATGCAAGATGCTGGGAAAGATTGCGTTAAATCTAGTTTGATTTGTTTGTAAAGATTCTTAAGTAAATTCAATCTTTTTTCTTTAATTTGTTTCTTTCGATTTTTTACATGCTCAAAACACTATGGAATAGAATGTGATTGCCTGGTGATAAAAATTTTCAATCTAAAATGCAAAATAAAATAAAATAAAAACATTTCCAAGATATTCAAAAGCTAGTTATCAATTTAAAATGTAGCTGGCATTTAATAAAAAATATTTTTAATGCAAAATACAAGATTTGATTAATTATTTATCATTTACATTTCTTTTTAATTATTCACATATGCTGAAATAAAGTAATTATCCATAAAAAATACTCTTCTAAATTGCTGATGAAATAATCTTTATTCTTTTGCAAAATCAAAAAAAAAAAATCCTGTATTTTGACGAAACAAGTTTTTTTTATCGTGTTTTGGACTTGTAAGAACAATTTGTGCTTTTGGGAAAGTTCCTAATAAGAAGTTTTTTGCTTTCGTTCTGTCAACGAACAAATTAACGCTTCAACATAAGTTTAATAAAAGTTTCTAGCTGTTCTGATGGAACTAAGTTTGCAAGAAATTTGTTCGCTAAGAAGTGCGAGAATAGTATCCAAGAAAAATATCTGCTTTTTTTTTGCTTTGGAGGGAAAATTATGACCTTTAATTGGCCAATTAATGTCCTTTTTGTCACGAAAGCTCCTTCTTTGACCAAAGTTTCTATAAGAAAGTTTTAATAGAATGTTTTTAGAACAAGTTTCAGTAAACTCTATGTGATATTTGCATATCTTTCTGAGGTATTCGAACGATGCATCAAAGAATTTTATTTATTATTTCATGAAGAACTTCTTTTAGCATTATTATAACTACACAGAAATTTTATTATTTAATTCGCTTTATTCTATTCTCATATTACATACTTTTAACGTGGCTGGGTGTGTGTATCACGTGAAAGCACGGGGTTGTTTTGGTTTGGGGATTTTGACGCCTCAAAATGCACAGGCAGAAAATTAGAAATTTATTTTTATTCGCTTTTGAGGTGTCAGTTTTTCGACTTTAGGGTTAATAAAAAATCATAAAGCAGGTTGCCACAACTGGCGTCTTATCGACAACAAAAAGTAGCAACTTGGCGCGAATGTCCACATTGTTCCAAAATCACCTGTCTGGACAGCACATCAAAATTGTATCAATCTCCAAAAACTCGCCTAAAGATTGAAATCCTGTATGGATACCAGAAATGATAACAAAATTCTTTTAAAGTCTGCAATAAAAAATTGTTATGCTTACATTTGGTGAGGAATCGCTCGAAATTTTTCAACTCTGACGACCGAGCAGTAATCTTAAGCCTAGTTGTAATCGTTATCGTTTCCTTCGGAAATTGATATTCATATCTTCCAAAAGAATTGTCTTCCAAAAAATAGTCTTTTTACAATCTTAAAACTAAAAATAATTACCTTTATAATGATATTAATTTCATATTAGTACAGTTATGACTTAATTTTAATAATGTTTTTAATTCATTTTGATGCAATATATGAAATAATCTTTTTAAATGCTATGGAATTATTCATCAACAAAACTCAGTTGATTATTTTTACCAATCATTACTAATTCGTCGTATTTCCACATTCGCTTTTATTTCATAATCTATACACTTTTTAATCCGCAGTAAACTAATTTAATTAATTCACGTGTTTCAATCGGATTGATACCACTTGACTTAATTAAATTTGCGATAACAAATTTCCCGTTTTTTTATTGGACATGAAAAAAATTACAATAACAATTTATTTATAAATTTTAAGCACCACTTACGAACATTCCATTCAACATATGAGAGAAATAAATAATGACATTAAATTTCTTTAAATTTGAAAGACTTTATAACTTATACTAATGAAATGTGTCAAGTTTGGAGTTTAGTGTTTTCATTACTAAGTGTTTTAAAACTCATTTTAAGCTTTTCTTTCAATGTCCACGGCTCAACCAATTGATATTCAAGACGAGTATTGACATTCTTTAAAAGACATTTTGTGGAAATAGTAATTAATTTTAAATTTAAATAGAAAAGGCTTCTGTAACCTTCTAAACACTTTTACGAGGAATATTATGATGTCATCTAAAAACGGCATTAAATTGAGTTATTGGGATCGCCTGCTAAGAACTATGCAATGTACTAAACGACAAGTACAATTAATGCCAAGAGCTTTATTAACATGCTGAGTCACTTATTTTCGCTAATAGATTCTTAAAATATTTTTCTTGTGTTTATGATAAAATTCGTGTTTTTTTTTTAATGTTTGTTTTGTATCATTCTTGCAATCACTTTAGGTTTATTTTAAAATTAAAATGTGAAAGTGCTAAAGATAAATATTTTCATTATTTTCTTTAAAAAAAATTGAATTTTGTTTAAAATATTTTTAATAAAATTTCCACTCACCAACCTACTTTTATAATATTTTAATAATAAATATTTATTTAATTTATATAATTTCCCACTATTTATAAACACACTGTTTAGATTATTACACAATACATTATAATTTATATTGATCATATATTAATCGAAATCGGGGACAATAATTAAGGATATTATAGAATCTTGCGAGAATATCATTTTGAACACGAATTCTGTTTATGCTAGAACATTCGATGCCATATCATGGAAGCTATAAAAATCGGAATTGAGCAAGCAGTCAGATAGATGCATGTAACTCCGTTAAGTCGTTGAGCGAAGTTTATCTTTGGAGTGTTAATCTCACCCAAGTTGTGCTATAATGCTTTTGAGTAGAATAAAGCGTTTTTATCCGTTATTGAGAATGATCTCACAGTGCAACCAACGAAAGTGAACAGAAATTTTTTCTAATCACATAACAATTAATGCGACAGATCGTATATTCATGCGATCATTCGCATATATGAAAATGAGCAGTAGTCTCGAGCTTTCTCATTTAAATAATAGTTCCATATAATAAACTGAAATTTCTCCGAAAACAGAATAATTTTGAATAAATCATTGGATTAAGTAAATCTACTTTCAGCAAATAAATTTCCATGTATTAAATCGTTAATAAAATTAAATTATAATAGAAAATTCAAAAGTAGGCTAAACAGTAGCATAAAATTAGATTACTAATTTTTTTTCCTTTGCTTACACCTTATTGCTCACTCTTCGGTTACTTTTCTAAATTTTGACAAGAAGCAACAAAAGAAATTCAGTAAGTCAAATAAATTACCACCTTTCGCAATATTCCGTAGATAATTCAATGCGGCCATTTTTTAATCCAAGAAAATATAATATTTAAAAGCACATAAAAAGGAAAAAGGAGAAAAGACAAATGTGCATGTGTTAACGAAGTGAAACAAAATAATAAGAACACATCAATAACTACAGAAATAGCAGAATAAATATCTTTAATGTTCAAAGACTCACTTATTTAGTTTTATTATCCTATATTTAAAGAAAATGTGGCTGTTGGAAGATGAAATAGTGGATAAAATGTTCTAAAGCGATGCATTAATTATCAGCTTTGGATCCATCATATACTCAAGACTGACTGGTTGCATTTTTCGGGTCTCAATGGAAAATATTTTTATAAGGGAAGAATTGAATAAATGATCAAAATTACCTCGTGTTTATATATTATGTTTTTTTAATAAAAACAGTTACATTTTACTTCATTAAGATAATCCATAATTTGTCAGTAATCGGAGCATTAAGTGCAAAAATGAAAATATTTGTTACTTTGTTTTTCGGAAATTTGCAATTTTAAATATAAAATAAATCTTATTAGCTGAGAAATATTTTAAAGAATCTGAAAATAGTATGTCAGAATAGTTTTGAATTGTTATTCATAAATAAAATGTACGGAATTAAAACTTCCGTCAAAACTTCAAAAACTGTTGCCAAATATTAAATGCTTTATATCAGTTTGTTTTGCACTCAAAAAGTAATAAACGAATCTTGATGAATTCAGTTAGGACAAGGAAAAAATTTAAAGAATAATGGGACCAGAAGATGTTTTAAATTTAACAACATATTTCAAAGTTAACAAATGCTTTGACATATGATTTTTTTTTCTGTTTCATTTCATGTCAGTTTATAAATATATTTAATCTTTAAAAGAATTAAGTATAATTGCAGACAATAACGTTTTGAACTAACATTTAAAAAAAAGTTATCTAAGGAATTAGCAAATTTATTTGTCGACATGCACACTCATACATTTCGAAATATTGCCTTATCGAAGTAATCATTAACTGGGTTTCTAATAAACAATTTTATTTTAGCCATATGTCAATAGATTAACTAGAATTCAGCTAGAAAAACTAAAGTTGTAACAAAAATAAACTTTCAATAAGCACTTCGCCTTTCCAGGGTAAAAAATATCAGGAATCCCATTATCAGCTGTTATAGCTCTTTGTACATAATTGACTCCAGCATTATCCGATTTCACTAGATTGGATGTAGAAATATCTTCTGCCTTCCCAGAATTCCACTGTTCATCTAAATGTTATTTTTTTCCCTCGTTCGTGACATTTTTAGTTGTAAATATTTGTATACAAGTTTCATAATCATTTGTATTCAAAGGCAGTGAAATTAAAAATCATTGCTGGTTATTTTTAAATATCGATTTATTGTTCTGTAATAACTTCAGTCTTAATTACTTTCATGAAATAATGATATACTTCTTTATATACACATATATTTATAAACTTCCAAGTATCCAAATTTGGGAAAACCATCTCACACTCGCTTCCTTTTTTTCCGTTTTTCGCTCCCTTTTTTTATTTTATTTTTTATCAGATACTTCAACATAAATTCAGAAATAAGGAATGGTAAACTTCTGCCCTTTAACATTTTATAAAATCTTTGGTGTACGAAATACCCACAAAGGAATAAAGAGACAATTATATTCATTAAATAATTTATAATAAATTAACACATAATAATTTTATTTAAAAATGTTATTAAAGAAAATTTGCTACAAATATTTATCGTTAATTTGCACTTCGACAATAACATTAGAATTCTAATCAAAATAAAATATTCAAAACATTTTTTTTTCGTTTGGCAGCATAGATAAAGAGAAAAATACTATTTTCATTGCTAAATAAATAAAGTGAATGAATAAATCTTAACTAAAATTCTAATAGCTAAATAAATTTCAAATGCCTAAACCTATAATTAAAAATTTTAATTCCTCTCAATAATTTTTGTTGTTTTTTCGTTGAGGATTAAAAATATTCATTCTCTAAAGGGAGATGCATTAATGAAATAAAAAATAATCAATCTTATAATTGAGAAAATTAATGTAAACTTATTTGAAGGTGAACTCAATTAAATGGTTAGAATTTCGTTGTTTTACAAGTGGTAAATCGTATTGTTTAACAGTCCGTGAAATTAAGCTGATAACTTTATTAAAAAAATGGAATTACTAACCTGTTTCATTTTCTTTTGGAAATGAATGTATTTCGATGTTAAGGATTCTAATAATAATATCCAATAAATTATTTCATTTAGATGTTTTGTTGGGATTTTTTTAATGAACTACTTTATTACATTATTCTAACGAGAAAGAGGTGGCGATTCAATTTCGTTAATATCAAATTCTTGTACACACGTGAAATGATTTCTTTTTAATTGGAATTTTTCGTTTTTCTTTCACAATTTTCTCTTTCAATTCAACACATTTATGATAATGAAGTGCTGGAATATATCTCAACATTTTTGAGTTACTTTCCAGTTTAGACATCAATTTTTTTAATGTTTAAATTTTAGTCAAAGGAAAGTAATATCCACATTTTCTCTTTTTAATTAATAGGATTTTAATTATTTTTTCGCTCTGTATAATTTTCCTCAAGTACATCCTGAAATTGTAGAGTTGATAGAAGTAAAACGAAAGTGATTTTAAAATGCATCGAGTACAAGATACTGAATGTGCCTTTTGAAATAACAGAATATTTACACTAAGGACTAATCTACTATGTTTCTTATTGTACACTAAAGGCATGTTGTTGGGAGTAGGCTGTCGGTAGAATATTCATTTATCAGTTAATAAAATACAGCAATGTTTCTAGGTAGAAGTCAAGAGCAAAATTTAATAGCCTAGAATTTAAGAATTTCATTAATTTAATACATCATTCAATCGCATACCTTTTTGTTCAGAGTTCTAAATGTGTTCTTTGATAACAAGATTATCCAGATTTTATATTTATAATTCATTAATATTGTAGCATCCATTCTCTTATCATCATAAACAAAAAAAATTACACTGACATGCATTTATTTTTTTTTCTTTGTCTAACATTTAAAAGCAAAAGTTACCACTGTAGATAATAAGCCAATCGAAAAAATACGTAATAGCAGTTTTATTGGTTTAAGTTGAGATAGCTATCCAAAGCAGGCATATAAACTTCCACCAGGATGTATTATTAGATAAGGTTTGTGTGGACCTTAACATCGACTTTTTGCAGACTTCTAAGCTTGCAGTCCGGGTAAACTACTGGATAAGATGTGTGCACGTCTCAACACTGGTTTTTTGCTTTTAATTAAAAAGATATTTATCCTGAAAAAATACATTAAATCACTTTGTTAAATAACATCTTAGATCATAACTTAATTGGATGAGTTAAAAAAATTTTTAAAAAATTTTCCTTCTTTTACGTGCCTTCTCTTACGTACAGACGATTTTTTAAAAAAATACTAATTAGAAAAAGTTTTTTTCATTTACAAAAAATAAGCGAAATTTTTAAAATTTTGATAAAGTATGAGTTACACAGAAGGGTACATTTACTTAAACTTTCAGACCAACATCTGCATTTTTTTTGAAAAATTATTTTATTGAAAAATACCTATAAATATTTTTCTATCAAGCAGAATTTGAGTCCGATTTTTTTTTTATTCTAATCGTATTCTACTATGATTTCAAATATCCTGATCATTGATTTACTTTAAAAAATAGGGTAAACATTAAATATTAAAAAAACATTTTAAGTTGGAATTGATTTTAAATACATTAAACGAAATGTTTGCATCAGATTTAATTTTTACCATTCTTTTTTTCAAATCGATTGTTAATCGAATTTCGACTACTAATCGGATTTCTTATTTCTATCAATAGGAGATTTCTTGTATTACTTTATAGAAAAAATAATTTATGATTTCTAAATAATATCAGTTGAAAGAATTGCAAATCAATAAAATATTTTCATATGCCTCACGTTATGTCATAAGCTATCATCAGAAAGAGGTCTTCGTAGTTCCTCGTAGCTACCTACGAGGAAATACTATTATTACCTATATTTTATGAATCCGAAATGAAATAAAAAGGAATAATAATTTAATTCATGAACATTAGTATTTATATTTGTGAAAACTGAACCGGTATTTACTCACTAGTTGCAGATTCAAGACAAAATCATATGTTTAAAAAAGTGTTGGCTACCACGATGTAAATGCGTATGCAATAAAATAACCGTTTGTTTAATTTCAACATCCCATGCGTCGATGGATCCAGAAAACTTATATTAGGGCAGTGGGAAAAAAATTGTTGTCATGTCAATCTTAACATAGAGAAAATAAATTTATTTTATCATAATTTAATTTTACGTATGGAATTCATGAAAAGAAATTTGCTCAATATTGAGAAAAAATGTTAAATAAACAAGACAGTGCTAAAAAGTTTTATTCCTTGCAGTTTAAAGATTTAATTTATTTTAATATTTATAATCTTATAATATTATTCAATCTTGTATTATTAATCAATTAAGTGAAGAGTAACAATTTTTTATCATATGTTACTAAGAAATAAAACATATACAAAGGCAATTCCAATGTATGTTTCTAACTAATAAAGTCTAGAACCCAAACACTACTGACAAAGAATCTATTTATCTGCTACCAGACGGAAATGAAAGACCAGGAAAGAAACAAGAAGTATCTTGGCAACATCTGTAAAGCTTAGTTAAGACGGAAATTCCCAGCATGCAACTCTGCTGAATCTGGCATTATTAGCTTGCTTTCCTAAATCAGCTTCTTTTCCGTTCCCGAGGGATTCGCTTTGTAGCAAAATAGAGCCTTCTCTTACGTGCAGACGATATTTTTGTGTTTTAATTTTTCCTCCTATGCTTTGACTTCAGATGGACAGAGAACTTTTGTTATTTACGGCAAAAGAGTTGTTACTTATGGCATTGCCTTAATTTCTACTCAACAGCAGCAACAAAATTAATATATCCAAGTAATTCTTTATATCAAGCCATTTTCCTTCATTCTGCAAAAGTGATTTTATGTACATACCTGTCCACAAATAGCTTAAGTCAGAAAGTTTGTTAATACATACATTCTAATAATTTCTTTTATATGTGCTTATGAGTTCACAAAAATTACACTAATACGTACACTGTTGTCGAAATGATTTAATAATAAGGATTAAAATAAGTATTTTGATTTGATATTCCCGTAGATATGAAGACTTCATTAAATATTATTCCGGAGTTTCATGAATTTAGCATTTCGATAGTAGATAAGGCTAAATTTCAAATAACATTGTTCATAGGAAGAAAGGAACTACGTATCTTTTTTTCTTGAAAATAACAGTGATGACCTTCATACTATCAAAAGGTGGATGGATATAAGTTGACAGAATTATTTGAGCGATGAGAGAGTTAAACAAAAATACATCTAATTGGACATTGGAATTAGTTTCAATAATTATAATTATTTCATCATAGAGCAGTCTTGCCTTTTTATAAAACAGTCATGTTATAGAACAATTTTGTCATGTTATAGAATAATTTAAGATATCCAAAGTGGTACGTTGGAATGTAGTATATTGAAAAAAACAAAGTTTATGCCTATGAGTTAATATAATATGAGTTATCAGTTAATATATTAATACTTATGAGATATTTTAAAACAAAGTTGTGCTTATGAGTTTTCAAAGGCTATACTGATAAGTATTAAAAAATTAAATTTATAGAAACAAATCCATCTACGAATGCGTTAAAATTGTAGAATTCTATCCATCTTCCAAAAAAAGGCTTTGGCATCATTATGCCTTTTAATAGGATTATATTTTAAATTCATTTTTACAAATTAAATTAATAAATAAACGTTTACAAATATCGGACAATGCGCAATTTTAAATTTGGCATATATATAATTTCCTTGTAAATATGAATACTATATGATTTGTATATACCTTTCATAAATTTAAATATCTTTTCTGATGTGAAATTAGATAATATAAAAGTCGTCAAAATCTTCAAAATAAAATTAGTCACTGCAACCTTTCATTTCATAGCTATCAGATAAAATCAGTAAAAGGCATGAAAAAGTATGGATAGTGGTCTTGAAAATGAACATTCTCTTTTTCTATGTTTTAAATGAAATAAATGCGCAATAGGTTCAAAAATTTAACCAATAATATTGAAATGAATAAAATTGCTTTTCCATTATTTATTCTTATAAGAAAATATCTTGAATTTTTCAGGCGGAAAAATTGGCTGAAAAAAGGATCGATGCACTTTTTATTAGATTAAAATAAAACAACAATACATAATACATTTAAATAATATTAATACAACTAATAATTATCCATAGTTTTTATCGATTTTTTTTCCATTCCTGTCCCTATATATATTTATATATCTTGTTCAAATGGGCCGCGCTGGCCTGGTGATACGGTCTCGGCTTCGGAACCGTAGGGTTTCAGGTGCGAGACCCGATTCCACCGAAGAACCGTCGTGTAAGGGGGTCTGTTGCACGTTAAATCCATCCTGACCAAACGTCCTCCCGCTGGTGTGGTGTGGAGAGGGGTATGCCAGCTCAGGTGTCGTCCTCGTCATCTGACCGCGGTTCAAAATTACGAGGTCCGTCCCAAAATAGCCCAAGTGTTGCTTTAAACGGGACGTTAATATAACTAAACCAAACCAAACCTTGTTCAACTTTTTAATTGTTAATAAAATACTTTTTATTCATCCACTCAAGTTCAAATACATTCTTTTTAAACTTGTAGTGGATGGCACTTGACGTTAATATAGTTTTATCAAATATTAATTCATTAATTAAATTTAATTAATTTTTACTACATTAAATGGAGTTTTAGCAGTTTGTAATCAAGGTTGCAATCAGCAGGCAGTAGCTCAATCGTAAAATGCACGGATTTCCGTATTTTTCACATCACGGTGAAGAATACGAGTTCAATTCTTGCGAAAATAGGAATTGACTTTAATTGTTTTTTTATATTGCTTGTTAATTTTCAGTTACGCAAATTCGGCCAATGGTGAATATTTTTAAGGCTCCTCTCAACTACTTTTACTTCTTTTATTTAAATTTGTCTTAATTTGCAAATTTTGTAAATAATCCGTCGTTTTTTTTAAATCGTTGTGGCATTTGACATTTTCATCATTTAAGTGGTTTTTCCCTACCATCCTTCTAATTTTTTCAATAGATTTTCTATTGATTATCGCTCTTTTCAATAGCTACTGAAAGGCTTAAAACATATTTAGGATTTGAAATTTTGTGATAGTTTATTGATCTACAACAAAGCTGTGAGCACAATTTGTGATTTTAAGTGGTTTGTTGAATGTAATATATCAGATAAGAACAAGAAGGAAGGAAATAAAAGATATTTTCTCGTAATATATATTAGAAAATATAATTTTGTGGTGAAACTGTTTAAAAACGTTAATCATTACATACCATTACATATAAGTCATATGTTTCGAATACAATCCTTTTTTTCTCAAGTGAAGAATTTTACTTGCGAATTTTAAAATCTGACACTTATAATAAAGTGTAAAGATAAAAATTAATTTCTTTGAAGTTATATTAAATGTCAATTATTCTCTTTTAGGTAGAACTTTTTGTTTTAAATAAAATTTTATGAAACTCCTTAGAGATAGAATTTTTGATACATTTTCGAATCGAATACCAACGTAGACTTTAAGAAATTGCATATAAAACAATGCATAAACAGCTTCAATGTTAAATAATTGCTTTCATTTCTACAAAATAGTATACATAGTTTTTTGTTTCTTTTTGATTCTTAACACTTAAGGGGACCCCTCTATAGTAAGGGGACCCCTCTGAGAAAACTTTCCGTTCATTTTTATTGCCGTATTTTATGAGAATATTTTAATTAAATTTTCCTTACTTTTATAAGATATACAATTGCAAATCTTATATTTTTCTTTTTTTAGGACGATTGTATATAGAACGAGGATATAGGAGGAAAGTATATAGTACACCTACTTTTACCGAAGGGGTCATTTTGACCATTCGGATAAATATAGTGGAAAATACATATATTTATATTTAAATATGTAACGGCTTGATAAGGTGTGCATAAATATAGGTATAAATATAGAAATTAGTATGTGTTAGTAAAATATGTGTATATAGACGCAAAAAGACGAAGCCGAAAGTCAGTCAGATAGAAGATATAGGTTGTGAGTAAGACGTGTGAGTCAATGTTTTGGTAGAAGGTGATGGCAGAAGAATAGATGGTCTTGAAGATATATATTATAAAATAAACACTTTTTTTTAATAAATAAACACAGAGGAACTGCCTTTTCATCACACCACACCTTAATAAATATATTGAAAATATAAAAGTTTTTTCTGTTTTAATTTCATAATAGATAATTCAATTTATATTTTTTTCTGATTAAATACCGAAAAGGGTCACTCTGACCCTTTTGGTAGAAATACGTATATGCCAGTTCATTGTAAACCTAGTGTTAAAACCGACTTCTGCTAACTTGGAAATAAAAAATAAACAATTAATGAAACAGTTTTATTATATTTTGAACATTAGCATGTAGCGTTCATTTCTATAATTCTCTCGGAACAACGTTTCATGCATTAATTATTTAATAAGGAATGCTTCAGGTATAAAATGGTTCAGGCAATAACTAAAATTTTCTATGTATGAAATGGTATACATAGAATTTTCCATGTATACCATGAAATGGTATTGAGATACTCTATTAGAAGGAACAATTTTGGCAAAGTAAAGGACCTTTTTATGAGTGCTTTCCTGTGTAAGAGAATTTATTTATAAGCATAAAGCTTTCATGACAGTGAAACTTACAAGAATGTGGTCCATACTGAGCAGAACTAAAAATAATTTCTAAAATAGCAACGTTTCTATCATGTTTTCAAATTTATATGCTGTTAATGCCATGTCGCTTTAATTAATTATAGAAAGGGAATGGCCCAAACTATTTCATGTCACATTCTCAATTAAAATGCAATCATATTCAAAAGAATCTAGAGGACTTTTCGAAAATTATTATCAAAATTGGATTTATCTCCATTACAGCATGTATGAAATATGAAGATATTTTGATCCGGTATTTGGTTGGAAACTTATGTGAATCTAAGGTCGTTTCTTTTTGTAGAAGAATATATTCTTTATCTTCAACACACGTTTCTCTAAAAAGGGTTTTAGGAAGTCATTGATCGTTGTTTTATTCATTTATATTTTTTAAAGCTAATTTCAAAGGAAAAGCCGCATTTAAAATTTAAAGAGTGCGTTATTTAAAAGGTATATAAGGATTTTTGCGAAAATTTAAAAATTTAAAACAATAATGATTGGCAAGATTTTTTTAATATTCAGATTTAAGTCATCTTAAAATGGTTACAAGAATTTCAGATAACTCTTTGTACTTTTCTTCATTTGTGATTCTTTGCGTCTGAGTTTATCACTTAGCATTTCAGACATTTCAGACGACTTCTTTTTTCAGATTCAGACGACTTTTTTTTTTTTGGACAGAAAACCGGTATTAGAAAAAATAAATGTGATCTCTTTTTGGATCGCTTCTATTTATTTATCGAATAAAAATGTTCTGATGCCACAAAAGATGATCGTAGGCATCTAGTTAGAAAAACAATTTCATGCATGAATGAAAATTGAGAAGCATGATCACTTCTTTTGGTCTATTCCGAAAAGCGTCTATTTGAGAACTGATACTTCCAAAAAAAATGAAATTCGTTTAAAGATGTAAAAGATCTAGTTTCAATAAAAACTGCCATTTAGAAATATATTTATTTTCTTTAGTAAAAACCGAAACAAAGTCATCTGAAGAACATAAAGGATCCTAATGAATCTCGACATGAACAATAAAAGGGCTTTCCCTGCTTCGTTTCCCTGCCTCGGTTATTTGGCATTTGTTTGAAATTTAAATGCCAATGAAAAAAATTTGTACATAACTTTATCACAAATTGCGCGTAATTGATACGTTCATTGCAGTAATCAATAAGCAAAACTTGCACATTGACACACAACATTAAGGAAATAATTTTCTTATGAATTTATATTCTCTTTTATAAGAAAATGCAGAAATATTCCCTTTTCAAAAATTTTGAATTTTCGATTTGAAAAATATGTCTAATGTGAGTGAGTTAGTTTAAAGAAGACTTACAAAATAAATAAAATCTATGTTGTTTTTTAAATTTATCATAGTCTTAATATTAATATACATTTTTAATATATAGTATATTCTAATTTAATTGAACAAAATATTAAGAATATATATTAAAATACAAAATTAATTAACGTTTTTCAAATTATGTTGGATATCAAAAATATTTCAGTCTTCCAGAAATTTCTGTAACGTTTAGAAATATAAATGCACATTTAATTTATTACATTTATACTTTTTCAAAGCATACAGAAAGAAAGAAGTAAAATCGACAAAATAATTCGATCTCGAAATTTTATAAAATCTTGTGACCTTTCTGAATCAGAAACAGAAGAAGAAGAAAACAAAATTTATGGAAGTGTGTTTGTCAGCTCGTCAACAAAATAATAACGAAATCTAATTGAGCTAGATAGATGAAATTTAATATGTATTCTTACCTAGAAATTTGTAAATTTCTATAAATATTTGTAAGAATTCCATCGAAAAGAACTATTTTTGCCCATAAACGTGTCAATATAATGACTAAAAAAAAGGAAATATCTGTATAGATGAAATTTGAAGTTGAAATCCATCGTGAAAATTGTGTGTTATGTTATAGGAGAAATTCGTCAAAATTGTGAACAAGTATATTTTTATATATTCACCTGTTATCATTTTACATATGTTCGCAATAATTCAGAAATGTAAAGGTAAAAAAAGTAAATTTGGAACTCGTTTTTTGGCCAAAATTGTGATCTGTGTCAAATTACCATGACTTTCAACGATTTACTGTGATCCTTCCTATATTGTCTTATTTCAATATAACCATTTCCTAAGAGCCTTGAAAACGGCTTGTCCAAACATTATTAATATATAAAGATAATCTGCAGCTTTCCATCAACAAAACTTCTAATTATTTACTTTTTGTGAAGGTTTTTATTCAGCTTCATTTGTTTCAGGTTTCTTTCACAATTTAGAATTTTTAATCAAGCTTTCAGTCACTTCTTGATGTGCTAACTAACTAAACATTTTCTGCATTTGTGTATCAGAGATACCAACACATTATTTAAATATACGCTAAAATGAATCATCAGTACTCTTAAATTAAATTTTATTTTGATTCCTCATCAACAATAAGAAGCATACTTTCATAACTTTATTTAGAAATTTAATTTATTTTCCAATCATTTTATTGCTACACCTAAAATAATCTTAGAAATGAAAAAAAAAAAACATTTTTTTTATTTAAATAAATACATAACGAAGTATTAATTCGAAAAAAAGCTTCTATAATATACCTTTTTTAAATAAATCACTACAATTGCTTTAAAACAATTTATTTACAACAAAGTATTGAACTTATTCTAATTACTCTTCGCGTCAATAATTTAATTAAGTACCTCATTTCAAGAATGGATGAAACATCGACGTAATGCAATTTATAAGAATTTCCTAATTACCAAAAAACTCTTACTGAATAGAAACAGATAAAATGCTACCGAAAAATAAAATGGCGGTTATTGATTTGAGTATTCGCGGGCAATTAAATCTCAAGTTTTTCCATTTAGCGCCTTTATCAAATAGAGAGATTTCAACCACTTAATTAAGCCCGCGTCTGATTAAATTCACATTAATTACCTCCAAAATCAGAGAAGAGAATTTCGATTAATTCTTCTATCGTAATCGGCTAAGAGCTTTTAAGTCCAGCTTTGAAGGAAAAAGATAAAATTTCTGAGGATATTTAAACTTTTCTTTGATTTGAAGAAGCAAAACTGAGTGCTTATTGTGGAGATATATTTGAGGATATTTGTCAAAGTATTATCTTCCTTCGTTGATGTGATTATTCGCCGTACATATTAAATGCAATTCACTTGATTTGAATTTTCTTTTATTATCTTATATGTAGGGTTCCTTTTAGAATAATAGGTATTTAGGTATGTTATTTATAGGTATATATAACTTATACATTATAGGTATATATTGATATGTATATAGGTATTTATAATTGGTATTTAGGCCATGTTATTGATGTATTCATTTACCGGTTGTATTCGAACCTAAAGAACCAATCGCTTAATTTGATTGTCCATTTCATTTAAGACTTATTTTCGGATTTTCATTTGAGACTTGTCAACCTCAACTTACGTTCCAATTATTCATCAAAACATACAGTTCATTAAAAAGTGCTTCAGAGTTTTGGCCAAATAGTATGTGGATTGAACTAAAATATGTAACTCAAAACAATTGAAGATTGACAATCAAGAGCGGCACTATTTTCGGCATATATTCGTTAATATATTCAATATTTTACAATGATTTTTTGTAGATGACATAAAATTTAAAATGATATGAAATAAACAAAAAAAATAAGATTCATTACCATATTTGAAAAGAAATCAAATTATTTTTATTGTTTGGTTTTAACTAATAAGAATGAAACACACAATTGAGCAACGTAACACTGAAAGCCCTAAAAACATCATAAATACCGAAAAGGAAAGGAATTGCTTATAAAATTAATCAGCAATGAAAAACTATAATTTAAAAAATAATTTTTAATTTCATTTCTGATTTTTACTATCATTTTTAATATTTCAAAGAAAACATTTTTATATAAATAGTAGTATTACAACAAATTATGTATAAAAATGCATCAAAATTGGACGAAAATGAGACTAACTTGATCTCCCAAAAGTAGATTTTTCTTTCCAATTTTAAAATAATATTAAATTAATTTTTGTGAGACAATAGATTGGAAAATGTTTTTAAATAAAGTAAAAGTTTTGACCATATAAGTTATAAATATTAAGTTTAAATGCAATTATAAATAAAATGGAAAAAACGAAGGAAATGATAAATCCGGCCTGAAGACTTTTTCAAGGATCACCCTCAGATAACGGTTCAAACCAGGGATTTTTTCTGTGAGGGGTCGTCCAAATATTGACTCCTCCCCAAGTCTGCACTAATGAGATTAATTTTCTTCATAAAAAATTTTGAGCGTGTACATTCAACTGCTATGTTCTTTGCTTTTACATTTTACTGATTTTGCTTTGGGGGAGAGGGGGTTATGATTTAATGGCCTTATTATAGTTTGGTGTGATTCAATTTTGCGATTGCCTTGCTTAAATTTGAATTTTGAAATAATATTTTGCTTATTATTATTGTATAACTTAATGTTTTTGATTTCTTTAAATTAATTCTTATTTTCAAAAAATCTCAATTTCTTGGAATTTTCGGGTAACGAGGGTTCAAAACTTCAGACCCCTTACAGAAAAATTTCTGGTGCGAATCCCTGCGTGAGGGTGATCCTTGATAAAGTCTTCAGTTCGGATTAATCATTTCCTTCGTTTTTTATTACATTTAATTCAGTTTTGTATTTAATATTTATTTCTAATTTGGTTGATTTCATTTATGTTTTAAATGTAGCAGCATTAGCGCACTCTAATTATAATTATCTTCGATTAGTTTTGACTCAGGAATTACTTATTTTTAATTTATTTTTATAAAGATTACTTTTTTTGGTTGATAGTAAAATTTTTGATTAATTTTCAATTGTATATATACTAATGAGAATTTCGAGAGTAATTACTTCTAAATTTCGCATTCCCATAACATAAATATATTTATAATATTGTAAAAATCTATGAAATTAAAAAGTTTATTGATAATATATCAGTTCAAACTGAATATCGTCTGTAAATGATATTTTTTCTTCGTCTTCCTAAAACATTTGTCATAAAATTACTTAATATTAAATCAATATAAAAAAATAATAATCCATTTGACTCAAACCAAAATACATATTGTACAGTATGTATAGTGTACATTATTTAATACATAAAGAATAGTGTTGTATAATTCACCTATTTTACATTTAGTCATAAATCTTATTTATTTTCATTTTGGCAAGTTATATAGCAGTTTAAAGAACTAGTGAGTCCTGGCATTTTCTTTTATGTGTGAAAATTAAAGTATTCGCAGAATTAATATCTTCTGCTCCTTTCTTCTATTTCAGGACACATAAAGTTTATTTAAACGAGAAAATGCAGATAAATTTTCAAAAACCAGTTAAAATACACACATTCATTCCTCTTATTTTAATCTGTAAAGCAAAACTACTAATTTTTTTTTATTGTTGTTGTTTCTAACTGTCGTCAAAGACGTCAGTTTCTTTTAACAGAAACAACATCGCACAAAATTATTTGCCTTAATTATTCAAATTTTAATCAGTGATAAATTTTCTTACATTAACTTGGAAAAACTTAAAATATATATATTAAATATATATAATATATATATACTTACAATTAAAATAATAACTTAAAAAATTCGAGAGCATCCAATGTAACCTGTAATTATGATAAATTCAAAGATTAAAAAAAAGAAATTGCAGTAAATAAAAATGGATGAACTACATTTTTTCACAAACCGAATTTCATTTATTTAAATTCTTTCGTTTCTGAGTTGCCAAGTTTACAAAGTGCAGACAAACAGAGTGCCAAACCTCTAAAATGTACATTTTTATAAAATTTATAACTTAATATTTTATTTAAAAAAACTGTACAACAAATCTTATTTACATAATTCAGCATGCTTATGTTATCACGTTTATATATGTACGAAAATATAGATCGACAGACAATCAATATCTTATATTTACTTCAGAATTATATGGGATCTAAAATTTAGAGCATGTAAATTTCCTTCATCTTGTTCTTTATGATTATATATATATATATATTGTCCTTGGAGAGCCAGTTGGATGTATTTTTTCGGAAGTAATTTTCTTCAAATTTGAAGGAATTCAAATCTGTTGGAACTATCATATATCAAATTTCATTTCCTATCTGATTATTTCAAAATTTATCAATTTATTTGATCAACACTAGCAACAATTGAATCTTTAGCTTTATCTTTATCATTTGTACAATATTTAAATTAGAAAGATTGCATAAACATTTTTTAATGTGTAGCTCGCCTGGTACCAGATTAAGGATGGTTCCAAATTGAAGTATGTCGGATTCAGGACCGCTGATTGTATTTAATCTCGCCACAAATAATAGGTACATGTTATGTACTTTCGGGTTAATAAGTAAAAATCTTCAAAGCATTTATGAAACATGTGTTACAAGACTAATTTAGAAGTTTTCCTATTTGCGTTAGGCCCCATTCTGTACA
>JAPMOR010008687.1:0-17563 GCA_026543865.1 Argiope aurantia
AAAAATCACAATTATTCAAAATTTCATCCATTGGTATGAAAGGATGTATGACAACTACCATCCCCCCCCCGGATTCTCGAACACTCCTACGGATATTGTGCATTATGCAAATGGTAACATCACAGATATTAATTCTAGTCACAGGAGGTAGAAACAAATTAAGAGTATTTCATAAATGAATATTTTTAAGGTACTGAAAAATAAATCGGGTAACTTGGGAGAGCCAATATGATGGGATCTTCACACCTAATTAACCGGTTCAAGAAATTAACCGGTCTATTAATGACCTAATCAACCGGTTAATTAATGACCGGTTCAAGAAATCATGAAAGGAAATTGCTCATTAAAATAGTCTCGTTGGTACTGTGATGGATCCTGCATCAAACGTTCACATATGCTTTGATGCTCGTCAGCGGACATTTGGTGATATGGTAAGCGCCTCTGTAGAAATCATTTCCTAAACAATTCTACAAAGTCCGTTCATTTCCTTTATTCTATGAATAATTATTAGCTCGGTGGTTCTGAACGAACTGTGTTAATTGCACATAATCGACGTCTTTAATAAGGAATTTGCATGTGCTAACGTTGAGAAAGCCAGTGGAGTAGAGTGCCATTTATCCGTTCCCAATCATTTTGACCTTTGTATGCACGATTTCAACTGATGATCTTTACCTTCCCTTGAAGGGTGCTCATGTGTTCCGCGCCACACTATATATCTATGAAAAGATTTAAAATATTCAAGCATTTTTTTCGAATTTAGATTTAAAAAAAAAGAGCAAGGTTTTTTTCCATATATTTAATACGAGGCAGTTTTTTTAAAACTTGATTTTCTCATGTTGCAGTATGAAAGCGCCTGAAATCACCATTTTGCATCAGTCCTTCCAAAGAATTAGCAATTGAATGCCTTTTTTTCTTATACTGTTTTGTAATGTTAGGATTTTCTCTTTGTAATTTTAATGTATAATTGAATCACAAAAGTTGGAATTAAAAAAAATTAAACTTACGAAATTCTTAACTATAAATTCGTTTTACATGCTGATATGTTCCGGTGCCACAAAGTATTCATTGTTGCCTTGAGTTTGATTCTTTAAGATTAAATAATATTTAAAGCTAATTTTATGAGTATAACATTATGCAAATTGATTACACTTAATACTGTTTTACTTGGAAACAGGCAATTTCAAAACAAATTCTTCACCATTCTCTTTGTAAATATGATGGTCATAAATAAATTAACCAAGGGATTATTTTAATTCATTTAATTTTGAAGTTGCTTTTATTTTTAGCATTTATATCACTAGGATAAGAAATTATAAATAATAATTAAATTAAATATTTGGCCTGGAAGTTTGCTTTTTATTTGTCACTTTTTCATCCCTTCTACCTTTTTGTAAAATATTATATCTTTCAGTAAGGAAATAAAATGTTGGTTCTGAATAACTCGTTCTTTTTTTTAGAATACAGATATATCGAGTAAATTGTAACAGTAAGCATTTTAATGAAAAGGTACTGTCATAAAATGTGACCAATTTCTGAGTTTTTTTACTTTATCAAGGATTAATATCAGAATAAAAAAATTAGATGTATTTATATATGAATGAATAAAATAATAATAAAAAATAAGTTAGTCACTTCTTTCCATATTCGATATTTACTAACTTGCCTATTTGTGAATCCAATTTATGTGCAAGTATCGAGTGGGGGATAAAGTTGCAAAGTTAATTCCTCTTCACAAGATGATGCAGAAAAAGAAGGAGCTCATGCTTCTGATAAAACACATATTATCAAAAGCTCGTAAAAATTTGATTTGATATTCTCTAAATCGGTTTCATACAGCAGATTCAGTAATAGCGGATTACTAATTGATCAAAATAGGCATTTGTATAGTGACGCTGGCTGCACAGGAACAGTAAGCAGGTTGTCGATTTCATCAAAAATTGTCGAGTTAAGAATTGCAAGAGGGAACGTTGGGTAAGAACTAATTAATTAAATAATTATATATGTTAAAAATAAATTTTTTCGAATGCCAAATAAACATTATAACGTTGGGTAAGTTTACTAAATAACTAATTAATTAAATAATTATATACGCTAAAAACAAATTTTCTCGAATGCCAAATAAACATTATAATACCAAAAAAAAACAACAAAATTTTTATGACATATGAAATATTTAGAGTAAAATATATATATTTTTGTATTCAATTATTAAAATATTTTAATAAAGTATAATTAATTTATTATTTTTAATATATATTGTTACGAAATTTCCCGGTTCGTTTGGATAGTGGAAGTGATATGGTGTGGAGAACGCTCAATCAGCAGGCAGCAGTAGAAAAAAAACAAAGACCTTTATTTACACGAAGACAGGACAGCACAGCACAAAGATGACAACTACATACAGCATAGAGAAGCATATTTCAGCCGCGAGACGTGCACACAGCAGCACACAACAAGACTCTACTACAGAGAGTAGCGCACAGCTTAGTTCAGCATTAGCTTGACTCCATCACTGCTCTGCTAATCTCTGGAAGACTCGTTCTTCACCGTCGATCCCGACTACTCTCCACCGTCGATTCCGAATACTCTACTCTGGCAGCTGCAGACTGCCTCCTTTTATAGGTCTCAGGAGGCGGGTTAGAATCCTCTCAACCAATCAGGAACTTTCGAGGCGTATCTCCGTTCCCAATGGACGGAT
The DNA here is from genome assembly GCA_026543865.1 of Argiope aurantia. NCBI lineage: Eukaryota > Metazoa > Arthropoda > Arachnida > Araneae > Araneidae > Argiope > Argiope aurantia. The sequence goes on from JAPMOR010008687.1 coordinate 2,699, forward strand.
CGGGAAAATTCTCGATATTTCGGGTATAATCTATTTTGGCGCCAAAGTGGCCAAATTCGTCACCAAGTAGCCAAATGGTCGCCAAGCTCTGGGACCTCCAACGCGACACCCGGACTCTGTCCAATACAAATGATTGTAAAACGGTCTTTCAAATGATGGAACCAACTATGCTGGGAAGCAGCATTACAGATTCGTAACAATATAAATGCTATTAATCGTTTGATAAATGATAAATTTTGTAAAATAACAATTTTTAATGTTACATATTTGAAATTTATAAATATTTGTTAGTTTTTGATAATCACATGGCTTTAATTGTTGACTTCGAAATTATCAACAAATATTTATTTAAGAATTAAAATATACTAATAGACAACATAGCTAATAATTCTATCTATTAAATTTTAAAATAAATCTTGAAATATGAAACTATATTCATAAGTTATTGAGGATGAGGTTTCATAATATAGACTTCCTAGGGCAGAAGGTTGTTTAATCCTTTAAAAGGCCATTTTTTTTAGTTGTGGTATATTAAAATATTTTTAGAATTGAGATTGGCTTAAGATAAGAGATTCATTTAACTTATTAGATAAATTTAATTTGATTAATTAATTAATTTGGTTAATTAATAGTTAAATAACAAATAAAAACACTGCATTTTGTGTGAGATAAGGAACTGAAGCATCTAAGTTTCTGTCTTATTGAAAAATGTGTCAGAACTTATGTCAATCTTCATAACTTTGTCCGAAATCAATAAATTTGGTGGGAAGCATACTTCCCATGGCTCTTGAAAGGGTTAAATCTGCCACTCTTTGTCAATAAAAAAAAGAAGAGAAGAAATAAAGTATATGGCCTAGTCTTTTCTAGTGCTCCATCTATTAGTGTTCTTATGAACCTCTGACCTGTTCTCCAAATGTTCTGTAGAAATAGACTAAAACATTAAACTTAAGTTTCCCCTTACATGGACACGAAATGAAATCATTTATTCTAAGGCTGTCATTAAGGCCCCTCGAAATAATTTTAATATTCTGACTAGCTCCAGAGACTGTAAACGAACTCGTAAAAGTCAAGATGTTGATGTTCGAATCCATCCTACCAAAACGAAATGGGATTTTCAGGAACTTTGTGCAACGCATTTGAGACGTTTTATGTTGCTTCACTAATTGTAAACTTCAAGATGTTTCTGCTGCATGGTGAACTTATGTGGGGACTTTCTGGAAAACATTGAAACGGATGGATACAACCTTTTAATGCTTGGCTAAGCTCTAAAATCCAGCTTTATGGTTCTAAAATGTTAAATGACAGATGGATTTTGTAACAGGAGTAAGTCTTCCTGTAATAACTTTGTTAAGCCAAATATATTCCAAACTTTATTGTCAAAATATTATAATATTATTTTAGTCTATATAGAAGAATGGGTTTTAATCAAGAGACCAAAAGTCTAATATTTGCCTATTTAGAATACTGCCAAACTTTGAGTCAAATAAACTCTGAAACTATTGTTTCAGATTTAGGATTTAGTAAAAGTCCTTTTACTTCCTCATATGCAAAGTATAAAAAAAAAGTTTCAATCGTTAAAAAATTTGAACTGTGAGTTTAACGAATTTTTACGTTTTCTGAGTTTGAAAAACATATATTGGAATTATATCTGCCTTCCTGTCACTATATCTCTGAACGCAAGGATTCAAAAGCGCATTAAGATAGATGAGTGTATTCTGATATTTGGTCTTAACTTTCTATCAAATTTTGAACAAAACTCATGTAGAACAATATATATATCTGGCTATAAAGTTGTACCTTGTTGCCATGGAAACTATGAAATGTAAAGAGCTAGTGGATAAAATTTAGTACACAGATTTAACGTTTAAAGTGCTGATCTATGTCCAATTTTGGATCAAATCCATCAAGAAATCGACTGTCTATCTATCTGCACTTCCCCCTGCAAATAACTCCAAAAAAGATAGATGATGAAATTCGGTTTAGTCTGCCTATCCCTGAACAAGTGAACACAATAGATTCAAAACATAAAGAGATAGTTATATAAAATTTGGTGCACAGTTTTAATATCTATAAACAATAGATCTGTATCATATTAAAAAGAAAATCCTTCAAGGGGTCGATCTTATGTCATTCTGTTCTTTCTCATACTTATAAACGTGATAAAATAAAAGTGAACCAACTTCTGTCAATGCAATCATATACACAGTTTTAGCAAAGAAATAATCAAAGTTTGAATCGAATTTGTAAAAATGTTGACGTCTCTCCTTTCACATTCTTCATTCACACACAACAGCTCACCAATATTCACTCAATGAACTTAGATATGATCTTGTGACTATAATTATAATTTTGTACTGATTTTTGGTATCAATTAGCCGAAAAAAGGGGCCCAAAATACATATTAGACATTTTTTACTGTACTGCGAAACTAAAATCTATTATGCATGGGACTCCGAAAATTAAAATCTGTGCACTCATAGCGTTCACGGACTTTTCAAAGTTTACATTTATTTTACTCGATGGAAGAAAAAGATAAAGTCTAGATTAAAGAATATGCGAGAAAGTAGAGGGGAGACCATTCTTGCTATACTATCACAATATAATAATGTAGGGTTCAACAATCCTAGTAATAAATAGTAGAATATCATCAATGTTTTTCGAATGTGTCATACCTCAAATTTAATTAAGCGTAAGATTTGTTAAATCTGCAATTAAAATGCTGTATGAGGTATTCGATTGTATAATGTTAAAAAAATTATGTTAATTATATTTTAAAAAATGCCATTATCCTTTTCATTGTTCTAGTTTCTGCATCAAAATGTCGTACATTTCTTGTGTGGAGCTTCGCCGTTCAACATTTTGATTCAACAACATTATTGCTTAGCATTATTTAATAAAAAGGAAGCCTTATAAAAATCTCTTTTTAGAGAAAAGCTTTTTACAGATCTCTTATCTGAGCAAGTTTTCTTTTACAAATTCGGTTTTGAAGAAAGCTTTTTACAAATCTCATTTGCACTCCTTGCAGTGCGAAAAATACAATTTGAAACACATTTAAGCATTTTCTACAAATGCGTTAGTAATTTGCCAACTATTTTATAGCGAAAACTGTTTTCGACCTAAAATAATCAATGATGAGAAAAGCTTTTTAAACTTCTTTTTATAGAGGGAAACAAAGTTTCAAGCCTATAAACCACGCAGTAAATATCTTTATGAATATGCTAAGCAGGAATTTTATATTCCTCTCGGCTTCTTCTATGTAGATATTTGATTTTTAACTATATCCTAGTAAATCTTACATCCATAACTTCTTCCTTCACCGCTGCGGATATGGAGAAAAAAATTGTTTTTTATTTCATGTCATTTACTTCGAAATCACGTGCCTGTCCATTAATGCCTTTCAAGAACTTTAGAAGTAATGCATAAAATTTCAAATGCAATTTTCTTTAAGTGTAAGATTTATTTCTTATTCGGAATGCTCCTCTCTTTTACCAACTCGTCTAAATGCCTTTAATGTATTGTGCAACCAAAACGGTTTTTAGATATTTAGAAAATGCTTTCATACCTTTGATGAAGAAAAATAATTAAAAAAATGATTAAATATCTAATTATTATAAACTAGCAAAAAATCGAAATGTAACTTCTTAGCAGTTGTTGCTAGAAATGACATTATTTTTTTTCTTATTTAATCTTTAGAAAATCATTGTATCGTATTCTGTGTTTTTAAACTAACTTTCCGAAAAAAGTAAATGGGTTATTCCAAACTGCCATTTTTTTTAAAAAAATTAAATTATAAGATCAGAAACAATAAAACGTTTCGTTCCTTTCAATTACCTTAAAAGCTGACTAGTTCTTTCCTTTTCATTAAAACTTCAATAATAAATTTTTCTTCCATGTTCGATTTCTTTATGGCTATTATTATGAATCATTTAAAAACAATGATAAAAAAAAAGGGCCGGGATAGCCTGGTTGGTGAGGCATTGGATTGTGTCCTTTGGGTTGCGAGATCGAACCCGCAACGCCCCTCCCTCCGCGTGTGTGGTATAATAGTACTGGGTAGTATAATACTACTGGGGGCCCTGGATCAGGGCTGATCGTTCTTTGTTTCAGGTCTAAATTACGATATCTGGATGAGTGAATGAATTGCATGAATGAAGTCCGGCCCGTAAAAAGGGTCGTTCTATTGGCCCTAGATGGCGCTACTGAAAAAATAAGAGACGTACCCTTGGTTTAAACTACAATTGACTTCTTAAAGTCAGTGGGCTAGTCTGGACAAGAGTCATCAGAAACAACAACAATGGTAAATGAATGGATTTTTTTCTAAAATCATTTATGAACCTCTTTATTTCATAATTTAATTTAATGCACTTAGCAACACCGTTAAATGAATCACATATTACCATTCTTTACATCATCCATTACTAATAACTCATCCTTAATTATTTTTGATCAAGATTCATCATCCACTATCTATGTTCATGATTCATTACTTATGGTTATAATTTATTTTATCCATGCATTACTTTCATTAAATGAAAAAAAATAATTTTCAAAAATTCATTTTATTGGATTTAATTGAATTGAATTGTTCAAGCAAAATAAATAAGTTGTTCAAATAGTCTTTTCAAAGGACTGAAATAATTGATTAGAGAAAATAAAAATATTAGATTTCCTATTTCAAATTTACGATTGATTTATGATAAATCACTATTAAATAACATTTAAAAAGACGCCCGAGACGTTGTTCTATAACAAATATACGCTTTTAACAATTTCTCATACTTTTTCCGAATAAATTTTTCCACTGAGTATTATTCATGACGATTTTATTTTTTTATATGTGTTTTTTATATGTAGTATTGCAATCTATATGCATATAGTTTTAATATGATTGGAAACGAATAATTTTATAATATTTCTAACTTTTATGGTCATTTTAAAATTATTTAGTATATAATTATCAAAGCTATTCTATTATATCATACTTTTACACTTTTAAAAATTGCCACCCACACATTGGAACCCAATTCTATAGCGACCCACTTTCGTTCTTTTTCAAAAAACTCTCGTTATTTCTAAAAAAATTTCATAGGCATAAAAGTAACTTTTGAGAAGACAACGTCATTTGTTAATAAAAATAATAAATGTTTATACAAGTTATAACAAACTACTTCGTAATCAATATGTACGAAATAATATCAAACTTTCGTAATGAAAAAGGAGTTTTTGAAAATGTGATCTGAGTTTTAGGTATAAAGTTAAGTAATCTAAGGTGAAATTTTTAATTGGAGCAGCAATCGTTACGACTGCTGTATTGTATGCAAAATGTCAGTTCGTTATATATACGATCTTGAAAAGATTCTTGCTTTGTTTCTTAATTTCTTGTGAATCGATATTTATTTGTTGCTATTTTATTGTGTTGCAACCATTTAGCTTGATGAAGATTTTAAGCCTACATTATATTTTTGGAACTTCTGGAAAGGTGCACATACACTAAATATCGTGCCACGATCCATTGTTTGCGAATCCTTGAAGTAGAGTATTACTATAAGCATCGCTTGTAGTATTTCTTAAAAAAACCATAAATTTCTGATGTAGAGGGAAGTTAAAAATGTCTATTGATGAAAGTTCATAACAGAAAAGTTCATTATGAATAATTTTGTTTTTGTTTCCCTGAAATAATATATTAGAATAGCCGTTTCTTTTCTTAGGAATGAAAAAAAAGGAGTGACCAAAACTTTTAGATGTTTCATTTCCTCTGCCTACGTTAAAGCACTTTCATACAAAGTGGAATCATTCTTGAAGTTAATATTAGTTTCCAATTAACCTCATTTATCTTATTTTCAGTGGTGGAACATTTTCTGATGTGAATAATTTTCTAATTAAAATCAAGCCACTTAAAAGACAGTAACGAACGTCCATTGGGGGGGGGGGGGGGGGGGGGATTTAAATCGGTTAAAGCAAATTATCGAAGTCATTTAAAAATTGTAAGGTCGACCTCGTTTATAAATTCCATAAAAATGTTTCCTTGTTATCAGTTTTGAATGCTAGGCATCAATACTATCTTTCATAGAACAGTAAGACGTTAAATTAATTTTAATAATGAGTTTCAACCATTTTACTTTCAGGTAAAAAATTCAAAACTCTTTCACTAATTCAAATCAAATTGCTTAAAAGCTCGCGCTTTGGGAACAGTTTAAGTCATTTGAAGGCAAATTGCTCAAGACATTTTAGGGTTGAAAAGACTAATCTTACGACACAAAAGTGTCAAATAGGTGTTGAATGCCAGGTATAGATACTACGTATCATAGAAGATTAAGTCGGAAAATATTACTTAATGACAAGTTTTCACTAACGTTAATTTTTCTTTATTCATCTAATGAAAATTTTTTAAAAAATTACACTAATTAAAATGAGCAGTTTAAAATCTCACTTTTTGGAAAATCGGTTGAAGGAAAATCACCTAAGTCATTTGAAAATTGTAAGGATTCATCTTCCGAACTCGTTTATAAATTCCATAAAAAGTGTTCCTTGCAATAAATATTGAATGCCAGGCATGGATACTATCTTTCATAGAAGATTAAATTGTTAAATGTATATTAATGATAAATAAATCTTCTACTAATTAAAACCTAACCGCTTAAAAGCTCGCTCTTTGGAAACACTTTAAGTCGGTTGAAGGCAAATTACCAGAGTCATTTGAAAGTTGCATGGACTAATATTACGACCTCTTTTATAAATTCCACAAAAGGGTTTCTTGGAATCAGTGTCGAATATCGGGCGTCGATATTATCTCCCACAGAAGATTAAATCTTGAAATTTATCTTACTGATAAGTTTTAACCAACGTCGTTTTACGTTTTCTTTCCGGTGTAAAATTCAAAAATCTATTAATTATAATAAAAATCGAATCGCTTTTTAAAGCTCGCTCTTTGGAATCAATTTAAGTTGGTTGAAAGCAGATTACCTAAACCATTTGAAAGTTGCATGGACTCATATTTCGACCTCATTTATATATTCCACAAAAGGGTTTCTTGCAATCAATGTTGAATGCCAGGCATTGAGACTATAGTTCATAGAAGATTAAATCGTTAACTTTATCTTAATGATGAGTTTCAACCAACATCGTTTTCCTTTATTCCACAGTTGAAAAATTTAAAAATCTTCCATTAATTAAAATTTGGCCTCTTAGGTGCTAACTCTTAGGAATTTAAGTTGGTTGAATTCAAATTATCCGAGTTATATGAAAGTTGCAAGGACTCATCTTACGACTTCGTTTATAAATTCCACAAAAGCGGTTTTGACTATCAATGTTGTATCTAATCGGCATAATTGTACTTAGAATCAAGATTACACTCCAGTGCGATAGTGATAATTATATTCAATATCGTTTTTCTTACCTACGAACAGCGAATTATAAGGTAATTATTGAATATTTCTCAATTAAATCTGAAATAATAAAAGGTAATAACAGCGATTTTTTAATATAAAAGCAAGTGGATCATGAGAAACCAACCAAAGACAGAAAAGAATTAGGAGTTTGTTTTAAAGCAGTTTTGTTTAGTGAATTTCAATTCTCAAAGAAAGTAATGATCTGTACTTATAATAAAACTCAATGTGTGTGTATGAGTGTGTGTGTGCGTGTGAGTGTTGGCGCTCTACAGGCCAGACCATTCACCCTACAGCTACCAAATTTGGCACGTGTATACCTTGGAGGCCGGTAATATGTACCTGGGGGTTATTTTTTCGAATTTTTAAATAGAATTTTATTTATTTCAAAATTAAGCGAAATTTTGGCGTGTTTCTGCTATAACTTCCGAAAATATTACCGCACAAAAAAGATTTTTACATGAAGTTAAAGATTACAAATTTATCTTTTAAATGATACCAATATTTTAACCTTAAAATTAAATTTCTATTTTTAATGAATTTTTAAATAAATATTTTAACTATATTTTTCAACAATTTTTTTCGTACAAAATAAAAATAAAATTTAAGCTGCACGAGCACGTTTCGCATTCGTGGGAAAAAATTAGCTTCTTTCAAAGTGTTGCCATCACATTGATTAAAGCTCCAATTAAAAATAAATTAAATCTTTTTGGAAATGAAATCTGCAAAAATATAATTTTCGGCACGTGTCTGTAGAAAATAAAACAAATATGAAATATTATTTTTTCTAAAAAATAAATTCAAGAAAAATTATTTTATGATCTTTTACACTCTCTATATTATTAATTCAATAAATCAGTTTTATTTTAAGGCAAGTTTTGTTTAATATGAACGGGATATCCATTCAAATCAGGTCCACACAGCTAATTTGTAAACCTTTAGTAAGACACAGATCTGCTAAAATGGTCTAAATGGAAAATGATTATATTTTATGTAACTTGATTCAATAAATGCTCTAATAAATAACGAATTTTTGATTTTACATAAAGCTTCTGCTGTGGAAATCACGATTAACAAAATGTTCTTGAAAAACTAATATTTTAAATAAAAAGAGTTAATTTCCAATCGACTAAATCAATCACTTAAACTGACTGATTTATAAAAATTTGAATATCACTATTCAATAAAAAAAAGGATAATTTAGATTTTCCATCCATCGCTTCAAAGAAAATACGCCAATCAGCGCGCAGGTTTCTCAAGATTAATTGGCCTAAGATTATGAAGATGGTGAGTTTTTCTAAATTTTTAACATTCAAAACTTCATAAATCAGTCTTAGTTGATCGAGGAAAATAGAAACATTCATTCATTTATTTAAAATTTGGTGTGTCCAGAATATTTCTCAGAATATGATACCTTACTGCATTAAATTTAGACTTCATAACTTTTGAAATATATTTATAGGTTGGAACAAAATATTATTATTGATTTCATTTCAATCCTCTTGAAAGCAAAACTAAAAATTTAATTTTATGCTGAATCTGAGAAATTTTTGTTGAATTATTGTTTGAGATATTACATAAATTATGAAAAATATTTTGTAGTTCACATAAGACTTAAATACCGAGCGATTCTGTTTGCAATACTCATATTCAATAATAATAATAATAAATAACAATAAAGATGATAAATAAAATAAAACACTTGGTTTTATTAAAAAATATCTTTATATTAATTGCAATTTCATCATTTCGACTTTAAATTAAAGTTGATGTTTTACCGGAAATGACAACAAATTAGCAAAATATATATTGTAAATTGAACGAAACGATCTAAACAACAGTATGTTTGGTATGACTATCAAAATTTGAAGATTAAAAATGTTTTGCTCGAGAATCTATTAAGAGACCAGTTACTTAAAATATTTAACTGAAAATTGTAGCGAGCGGTAATACTGGCGAACCGGCTGGTCGCCAAAGGCGGCTAGTAAAGAAATAAAACTAAAACTTTCCGCGATATATGTATTTTTCAAATTCAGCTTTCGCTAGCCATTTGCTGGGAGTACGGTGATCTGGTGATATGGTCTTGGCTTTGGACCTGGAATGTTTCAGGCGCAAGATCCGATACCACCGAAGAACCATCGTGTAAGAGGGGCTGGGGCAAGTTAAATCCATCTTGGACTAAACGTTCCCGTTGATGTAGTGCGGAATTTTAGAGAAGAGTGCCAGCTCAGGTGCCTTCCTCGTTATCTCGCCACTATTCAAAATTGCGATACCCGTCGCAAAATAGCTTTAATGTTGCTTTAAAATAGAATGTTTATATAACTGAACCGAATCATCTGAGTCCATTTCATAATCATAAATATGCTGATGAGAACAAACAAAAAACTCCAACATAATCGAATTTTTTACATTTGCGAAATGCATTTTCAACATTTTTGTCATTTCTTCACTCGTTTTAAACAAGCGATGGAAATAAAGAATTGACACAGAACTATATTTACAGTCACAAAATCCCATATCTAATTTGATATATTCAAGCCATTGCGTTCTTTTTAGTTAGTTTTGGTTTAAAATTTGACATGTGTCTACACTATAGATGTTAAATATGTGCATCGAATTTTATCGATAAAGCTCTCCCCGTTTTGTTGTTATCGTGTTAACTTGTATTGAAACAGCCGAACATGGTGTTGTTGTTGTTTCTTATGGTACGTGCCACGGACAAGCCCGCTGTTACGAAGACAACGATTTAAGCCGGATGGGGAGCGTCTCTTGTTTTTATAGTAGCGCCAACTATTGCCAAGAGAACGACTTTGTTACTCACGCATCACTCATTCGCTGGCACAACCCCTTTTTATAGGAGGGCACATTCACACATCGAACAACCATACCCAAAATGGGACTCGAAATCCGGACGCCCAGATCACGGGAAAGACGCGCTACCCTTATGCCAGGACGCCGGCGCCTAACATACTGACTGCCTCTAAACAGATTTTACTGAAAATTTGATTAGAAATCTCTAAATTTGTTGTAAAGTCCGCATGCCAAATTTCAATAGTCATTTTAAGGAGTTTTTGAGTTAATTTTGTCACAGATACAGACAGATGGACAGACTTTTCTCAAAAATGTCTTTTTTGTTCTCAGGGAGATCGGGTTCGAATTTTACTTCCTCTATACTTCATATAAAAAAAAGTAAAAAACGTACTAAATATGTAAAAAAATTCTGACAGAGAAAAAAAACCCTGGAGGTGAAGAGGAGGAGAAGAAAAAAAAAGTGTGTGAGAGAGAAATATGTTAAAAAACTGATGTGTCAAAAAAAAGGGTTGGAAATAAATAAAAAAAGCAAAAAAAAAATGAACGGTAGATAAAAAGGGTTGCAAGAAAAATGAAGTGCGGGAAAGGATTGTCCTTCTGATATTAGTCTTTTTCCTCTTGATCAAATCCTGAGAAGGGTTATTCTCCGAAAGCGTTGGGGTGGAAAAAAATTCGGAATGGTTTGCTTTTTGGAGAGCGATAATACCTTTTCGCTCCAGAGGAAAATGTAATGCTTAGTAGAGAGGGAAGGAATAATAAAAGTTTGAAACTCGAAGTGCTTTATAAAAGCCAAATAGTTCACTTCCAAGTCAGGAAGGGAAAGATCCTTTAAACAGTGCAAGAAAATAAAGCAAATTTTCCTTTCAAAATACGCTGTATTAGCAGATTTTTTTTCAGTTTTCGATTTCTTGATAAAGTAGATCTTTTTTTGCTTAGTATGTCTTTCAAGTTCTTAAAAGAGAAATACGCTTATGCTTATGTGTTTTGTTCCTTACATTTCAATAATATTTAAAAAAAAGAAAGAAAAAGATGCTACTAAAATATTTCATATTTGAATGGTATAATTTATAAATTTTACTATACACTTATTGTCAGAAAGCGTTACTGTTTGACATTAAGTTTGGAATTGTATCTGAAGTATTTTCTGAAACAATGAGCTGGGTTATCCTAGTGATAAAAATTATTTTCTCCCAAAGAAAAAAATTAAAATTAGGTGATGGTGATAATTAAATATAGTAGCTGTAGGACAAACTATATGACTTCTAGAGCTCCAACACACACACATGCAGTCGTCTTTATTATTAGTACAGTGTGAGATAGAGATGGGCAGAGAGATCAAAGTTGTTTATTGCAAATATTCAGAAATATAGTTCTTTTCAACAGTTTTCAAAGCAATGTATCCCGAACGCACTCATATATCTTAAGTCAACAACTAAATCTACATCAATAGAAAGAACAATTTGAATTTTAAAATAGTAATTTTTGTGTCATAATATTTTTAGAATTTATCGAGGAAAAACCGAACAAAACAAACAAAAAAACAAAAAAAATTAGCAAAATCTTTAATTATAGCTAAGATTTAAAAAAATATCACCGAAGTGATTATTGCCACCCTTTAAATTGTGTTTGTATTAAATTAGGTAATTCTAGGTCAAACGTTATAGCCTATAAAATACCAACAAACAGATTACCATATATTGGCATACATTCTTCTTTATTATTATTAGAGATGCTCTGACTTTTCTTTAAAACGTTCTTATTGTATTGGCACACATTACTTAAATAAATTTATAGCAAAAAAGGGAAGACATTGGCAAAAATTATCAGCTGGAATTAAATAAATAATAAAATTCTCATTCAGGATTTGTAAAACTTTAATTAACAATTCTACAGTTAGATTCGAAATTTTGGCATCTCAGAAGCAAATGAACAAAGAACAAATTTTGCAGATACAATAAATCACCGATCATTAAAGAGTGCTTAAAATCCGAAAACATTTTAATTGCTATACATCAAAAACATGTGCTCCGGAATCTCCATCAGGCTGATAAATAGAGAGGTAATTATGCAAGTAATCATTTAAATTTTTCCATTTAGAAAGTAATTCGTTTCAATTAGTGTAATTTGTTACAAATTACAAATAAATGTCCTTATTTTGCTTTCTTTCTATCAATATTTCTAACAATAACCAATTTATATTCGATTTATCTAAAACAGTTTCAATATCGAACTTTTTAATAAGTCGGCAAATGTATCACCAGATCTGTTATCATTAAATGTTTCCATTTTTTTAATTATAAAATCATTCTTCCATCCTACAGAGTAAACGTTTCAGGAGTTGACACTTTATCGATAGCTGAAACTTGAAAGTTTCATTTTAAAAGCAAGACTAATAGTTTGCTTAACATTATCGGATACATTAGGTAATTAAGTATTAGTTTGAAAATGTTTTCTTGTCAGCTTTAATATTGTAGCGATGTGATTTATTGCTTTAAAGGAAAATGCTAGAATTTAACACTTTCTTGTAAAAATGTTACTTGAGGAAAGTTAGTCTATTTTCGTTTACTACACTTGTTATACTCACCGGGATATTACTTGTTTCATTTATCACTTGTTACCGAATAAATAAACAAACAAGCATTTCCCTGGTGGATATTATAAGGTAGAACTATCTCCATTTCAATGAAATGGCCTACAATGACTGTGGCTGCTTCACCCTTCTTACCACAATCTTTGCTATGCTTTTTAATCTCACATTGGTGTTTAAAAGATTATCACATAGAATCATTTAAAGATTTTATTCTATGATTTTTGAAATGCAATAAATCTTTCTTTTCACACACATACACACACCAACTAATATCATTCTGCATGTTGGATTTGATATTTAAAATATTTGAAGGATTTTTTTATAGATTATTATTTTATAGTTTCCGCTTTTTTATAGTTTCGTTTTATATTGTTATGAAGTGGTATAATTGCATCGCCGTGTAACTAGTTTCATGGTAAAGTTTTTAATATGTTTTAATGGCTATTTAGTGAATGCAAGATTAATGACTCCAGCCTTGGCTATCATTTGGTGACCTTGGCACCAAAAAAATGAAGAATCTCAATGATTCGATATTCGAATATTCTTGGAGAATATATCCATTAGGTTTTGAAAGTTCCGAAAGTATTTTAGAACATACGATGCCTTGTTATGAGAGTTATAAAAATAGAGTCACACATGAGTAGGATCAGTTGAATCGGGATCTGATGTAGTAATCGAATGAATTCTCTTTTTTGGAGTGTTTCCAGGGAGTTACTTTTTCATTTAATGCTGTTGAAATTATTTAATAATGATTTGCTGCTTATGTATTGTTGATTTCCACTGTTTCTATTTTGTGTACATTTCCCCTGTGTTTTGTTGAATGTGTTTTATCATTTCGAATAGAATAAAGCATTGTCAGCCATTACTGAATCTATTGATCTTTCAGTGGATGTAGTTTTCAGTAGCAATATAATCACTGGTAGATATAAGCTATCCATGTTTATTTCGAAACCAAACGTTGGAATTGTATTAATTCATTTTTATTGTGTTATTCCAGTTAAAATCAGTGGGAGAGTTTTTTTTTTGGACCTTTTCATATCATTAATTACTTTGTTAAAATCCATTCTATATTGAAAAGAATTAAATGCCATTTGAATTTAGGAGGTTCTCTCTTAATTAATTGTGACCAAAATTTGTTTAAGATTTGAAGGAAAAACCGCGTTTAAGATTTCATCTACAGAGGTTGTTCCACTGTAAATTATCGCGTTAATCTAAGAAAGACAATCTACCATTTGATGGATTTATTCCAAAATTTGATGCACATAAACAGTTCTTTTAATAATTTATGAGGACTCTCCGTGAACTAAGTTTCATTTTTAATTTTTACCGTGGCAGCACTGTATTCGTGATTTCACTCATGCATTTTCATTTTATTGATTGAGTGGTAAATAAATGGAAATAACTTTTAGATTGCTGAGAATTGCTTCCATTGCATGCTGAACATCTAAAATTGGATGTCATCCCGCATGCAAATTGTTTTCTATCATCTTATTTCTTAATGCAACGACAATTGAAATTTGCGAAGTTTATGGAAATGAATGATTGGCGCATTGTGTGCTGCCAATGGCATGCCGTTGAAATACAGAACTGTGGATTTCTTAAATATATAATGATACACACACCTTTAAGTATGGGACTCTCATAATAAAACTCGGAGTATTCATGGCGTTTACGAACTTGCTAAAGGTCCGCAATTTTATGTAGGTGAAGAGATAACACCTTTATTAGAGAGTACGAGAGAAAGTTTTGGAAACCCTCTCTTTAGTTCTGTTGGAATGTATCAGTATGAATCCCCAGTGAATATATTAATATATATCAATATCAGTATAAATCAACGGAAAAATGGATCAATAAATATCAAATGTATCAGTATTCGAAAAATTCATCAATATATATAAAATATATCAATATCAGTATAAATCATCAGAAAAATGTATCAATATTCGAAAAAATGCATCAATAAATATCAAATGTATCAATATAAGAAAAATATAACCATATAGCTAAAACGTATCAATATATTTATATCAAATGTATCAATATCAGTAAAATGTATCAATATATTTATATCAAATGTAT
>JAPMOR010008687.1:17573-35770 GCA_026543865.1 Argiope aurantia
TATCGCTAAAAAGTATCAATATATTTATATCAAATGTATCAATATCAGTTAAAAGCGTAGATATAATTATATCAATTGTATCAGTAACAATAAGATGCATCAATATGAACTTATTACTGAATTTTATTCCTGACAGTTTCATCAGTAGGTTATTATGCATGTACTCTTAAAAAAATGTCTGAAAATATTTTTAACGAATTGGACCTTTTTCAAAGTACTTTTAGCTTATGAATAGTTTCTTTGATAATATTACAAACATACACATCTGAAAGCCGAATTTTGCGAGCAAAGCTAAATTCCACTAATCCTCCAGATGAGATCAAATTTATTATCCTATCATTTGCTTTGCAATTGCATGAACATCACACAGACATATCCTTTAGGAAATTCCCTCTCGGCATTCATTTCTTTGTTAGCGTGAGAGAAGAGGTAAAAAGCGATGATTCAGAACAGAATGAGAGAAACAAAACAAAAAAACTCTTCTTTCTATTTCATTCAAAGACGAATGCTCACTTCCTTTCAAAATCTCATTAATCATTCAAAAATTTTGGTTTATTAAATCTCCGAAAGGAAGAAAATTTTCAATATTTCAGGCAAAAATCTCATTTCATTCCAAATCAATATTTCAGATTAGAATGGAAAATTCGTTCATTTATTTTTTCCCGTTTCCTGAGGTGATGGGAACATAATATTCCAATTCTGGCATGCCAGATAGAATATATTGCGATGCAAAAACTGGAAATATTGGTACATAATAACATTTGGGAAATAGAATTGGGAGATAAAGTAATTCTCACTATTTCGGTGGCAGAAATCAATGGAAAGTCTCAACTAATGTTAAAAGACAACTGAAGGCTAGTTTGTGGATTTATTTTATTATTGTATGATAAAAACGAAATATGAAAATGAGTTGCTAAGCTATTTCCTAAATACATCTTATTTGAAATTTATGACATGTTTGAACTTACTGCAGGATTTCAGACTTTCATGTAAAGGGTTCAGTTCAACTGATGTCAAAGACACTTGATAAGTATATTCATGAAAAATTTCATTACTTTTAAAACTACATTCAATGAATTATAATAATCAAAATCAGTAAATATAAAGACTACGATCAGTTGGGTAGTAAATAAAGCTAATAACAATTATTTAGTTATACCAAACATTTTGGAAATTTGTCATTTATTTAAATCTTAATAAGCAGAAAGAATTAAATGTTATAAAAAAACCAAGAAATAAATAAGAAAATATAAAACAAATGAATGAAAAATGTTTTTATATTACATTTTAGTACGAAATAAAATATGCTACAATGAAATTTTTAGCAACAAATGAATTGAATAATTTAGGAAATTTTTTTTTCTTATTTGGCAGAAGGATAAAAGAAACATAATATTGAAATGGAGATTATTTGTTTTTATCTCAAATACATTATTAATACATATACTAAATAATGTATTACTTCCAATACATTATGTAATACATTCTTTAAATGTTTATAAAAAATTATCCCAGAGAAAGCCGACGTATGCGCGCCCGCAAGTTTGCACACACACACACACACTTCAGATTAACGAAGATAACATCCTGTTCATAGCTGTATGAAACAAATTTTATGCATTTGAATTTTACAAAATAATTTTAAATACAAATTTTTAATAAATTTTTTTATCGAATTAAAAGATTAGCACTTAAAATGCATTGCGTTTCAAACACGATTTCTCATTTTCTTTCTTGTCTTAAAAATTGCAAAATATCAGATAAATCGCAATTTATAACATCCCAGGCTTTCATGAGCACGATTTTATGTTAAATAGTGATAATTAGAGAATGAATCTTAACACTCTGCTCAAAACACTATCGATCATTATGATTATTAAAGTTATATGTTAAGTAGTTGGTTATATAAAAATGATCAGTTTAGAAGGTTTATGATAATTTTTTCTCTGGCATAGTTTCGTTTTGTTCTGTAGATCAAATGAATCGAAAGCATTGAAAATCTTCACCAAATTAAAACTCGCCTAGTCGTTAGTCTTTAATACAAAAGAATATGAACCGATTGCAGAAAAATCAGCCATTTCCTTCTTAGTAGAAAGGCACTCATCATTTCATAAGCACTTTTCTTGGAATGATCGCTAATCGTGCATATATTAATGTAACCCTTGGTGGGAAATTATTCACTGTCCCATAAATATGCTGACTTGGCTGGTAATTTTCTTGCTCAGAGCATATTACTTTGTGCCTAAAAGATGAATCTTTGTTCTTTTTTCTTGAATGTAAGGAATCCTTTCTTTCTGAAGATGATAAAATCTGCCCTCCTTCTTTTGAAAAATGGTTCAACCTTAGGCAAAATTTATACCCCCTATAGAGGCATATTTTCTCTGTAACCGGATTAAACTTTTATCCCTCATGGGAAATTAATTATATTGGGTTGAGTCGTTCCTCATCTGAAGCATACGCAATTCGTTTGCAACAATATGATATGAGTAATAGCTTTTAGAATTGCGTAAACAGAATTTTTGGAAAGAACTTTCGAAGTAATCTGCCTGTGGAGCATAAACAAATACTAATGACGAAAGAATACTTGTTAAATTGAAAAGAAAAAAAAAGCACTTGATTTTTTTTAATCAGAAGAAGATAAAAATAAGAGAGTAAAAGGAGATGATTCTGCTTGTGGAGTAGGAATTAATAATAATTACGGATTGACACTTGCTAAATTGACAAAAGGATCTGTTTGATTTTTACTTAAGAGGAAATAAAAATATTAGAGTAAAAGTAAATTCATTCATTCAGGAATTTTTATTTTAAATTTACCTTTGGTCAAAAGCATACGATTTAATTGTTTGAAGAGAGAATGAAATTGGTTTGAATTTCATAAAAAAAATATTGTTACAGAAAATAAAAGAGTAATTTGAAAATACGTGAGTTAAATATCATCATTATTCTGATAATTGGATAAAATTACAGTGGAATACATTAAAAAAGAATAATTAAGTTTCAAAGTAATTCTATTTGCGTACATTTCAAATGCATTTGGGCATCAAACTAAATATAAATTTTAATATCGCATTGTAATAAACTAATTTCATTGGAAATTGCAAAAGGAGTTTGTAAAATAGAACTAATGAGTGTATGCAGATCGCTACAGCTCAATACAATGTCTGGCCTTTTTGAGAATTTTTTAGTGCTCTATTTATTCAATGAACGTCAAGCTTATATTGCTAACATTGGATAACGACTATTCAGATATCGGATCGCCATTGGTTTCATTTAATATGTATCAGCTAATTTTCCGTCTAGTTCTTCCATCGAATCTCAAAATCGCGAGTGTCCATTCTTGAAGATACTCCATTGAGACCAATGCTCCCTTATAAAGATTTTCAAGAAAAATTGAAAATTGGTAAACCAGGACTCTTTGATGTTCAGAAGTTAAGAATGAATTGAAACATTTTTCAGGAATGATGTCATTTTTCAAATTGGCAGTGGTTATTTTGGAACACTCCTTTTAAACATATCCCTAATTGGGTGAGAAATAAATGTCATCAATATTTTGATAAATGAAACAATATTACTCCGAAATATTTCAGAATGAAAAGTTAAACTTCAAAGCATTTTTATTTGGAGCATTTAATTTGTATTCAAAAGAAAAAAAAAATTGATAAAAATATTTGAATACTACATTGTAACCGACTATTGTCATACATAACATTGTCAAATATTAAAGATGTTACTAATTTTGTATCCGATAAATACAGACAGTCGAATGCAGTACAATAGAATGTCTCGTCTTTCCTCGATGTTTTTAGCACTTCATTTGTTCATTTCGCGCCTTTCCACCACTTACACTCGTCTGTTTTGTCCCAAAAATATCGCTTCTAAACATCCCTTTCATCGGATCGTCCCTTTCGGTGTTCCTATCACTATTATGTGAGCCATCTCTTCCAAGAACATCAAAGGGATGAACGAGATTAATTCCCGCCTCTTCCTTCTTCTTCCCGTTCGAGTCATCCAACACACAAGCTATTGAAAAAAGATCCCTAAAAAATCTGGTCATAAAAAAATGAATGTAAAAATAATCGAGGCTTCGGAGAAAGGAGAGAATGTCAGAAAAAACGAATATCCCAAGAAGAGAAAAAGAATAAAAGAAATGAGAAAAAGGAGAAGCGAGAAAAATGAGGTGCGGGCAAGGACTTCTCTCCTGATATTTCATTTTCTTTCTTTCAGACTAAATCCTGAGAAGGATTGGTCCCGAAAGCGCTGAGGTGGAAAAATAATTCGGAACATTTCTTTTTTTGAGGAAGATAACACCATTTCATATGACAGGAAAATGCAACACTTTGTAGAGAGTGCTAAAAGTAATATGTTCAGAATGCCTGCCTAGTTTCAAGATGAAAGAATCGAAATGTTAAATGGTTCCCTCAATTACATTGTTCTGTATTCAATAATAATGATAAAAGTAATCAGTTCAAACTGTCTGCCTAGTTTCAAGATGAAAGAATGTATATTTTAAATACTTCCTTCAATTACAATGTTTTTCTTTATGTCTTTTGAGGAACACCAAATAATTAAAGTCTTCATCTTTTTCGAGTTTTATTCATTTCGCTCTATATACTATTTCGTGCGTTTGGCCGAGCAAACACCGCAATAACGTACATTCCGATTGCAGTTAGTATTAAAAATGTTTTCCATGTTAATTATTTTCATGTTATTACGAAGAAAAAAGTCTTTGAAAACAGAGCTATATACAATTGCAATGTCAAATTTTTACTTTTTTGTTGTTGACATGGTTTCGAAATATTTTATACCTTATTATCTTTTTCTTATAAGTCATCTCATAAATTAAAACAAATTGTACCATCATATAAAACTTTGCCATAAATAACTTCTTCTCCCTATAATATCAAAAAAACATGATAAAGTGTTGAAAAATAAAAGCAAACGATAAAGGCTATTTGGAATCTTTTTCATCTCAAGAACTCAGTTCCAGGTTTTTCATTCATGTTTTCAATCTGTATTAATTTGGAGTACTTAAGTGGGATAAAGAGAAATGTCACTTCGAATTAAGATTTTAATTTTTGCAAAATATTTTATAATGTAGAATCTAGTGGCAAATTGTATGCTGACATGTGCAAGTATTTCTTAAAATTGAAAGACAGCAGTTCATAGCCATGATTTTAATTGATATAGCAATTTGTCAGCGTAAAGCAAATACACTATATCATTAAAATCTTCGTCCTTCTGGAAGTTTTTATACATATATTTATATTCTTTTCAAAATGTATAAAAAATTTGATCCGAAATAAAATGGTTTGCCTCATTATATTGTTTGTCATATTATAGCCTGATGTTTATTTTAAACGATGCCTTAAGTGGACCTCTTTTCTTTATGATTTGTACTTTTATCTGTATTTTTTTGTGTTGTATTTTATTTTATTTCTTACCATTAATTTTAATTATGATTTTTTTTCTTTTCAGATTATTTTAACTTATTAATATTCTAAATTTTAAAAAGTAGGAATTTTCAGAAAGTTTACCCTTTGATGATGTATTTTATTTATATAAAAAAAACTTGTTTACAAAATTTGACCCTCACTGGAATTACTGTTTGCAATTATATTGCAACAATAAAATTATTTACAAGTAATTGATATAATTTTATTGTTTGCAATTATATCGAAATAATTATATTTTTTGCCATTTGCTTGATGTCTATTTTAAACGATGTTTTAAAGTCGTTTTTTTATTTTATTAATTGTACTTTTTATTTCTGTCTTTCTTATTTGACTTCATTTTTGCCATTACCTTTAATGACGATTTTTATTACTTCTATGATTATTTAAACCGATTATTGTTCTAAATTTTAACAAATATGAATTTTCAGAACGTATTCACTGTGATTAGGTATTTCATTTGATAATTTGATATGTATAAATAATTTGATTATCTGTTATTAGGAAAAACTGGCTGATACAATTTAAGCCTAATTGGAATAGTTCATTTCATTGTATTGTTTGCCATATATAGCTTGATTTCTATTTCAAAACGATGTTTTAAGTCGCCTCTTTTATTTAAGACTTACACTTTTTATATCTATTTTTCTGATTTGATTTAATTTTTGCCAATAATTTTAAAGATGATTTTTAATACTTCTCTGATTATTTTAACCGATTAATGGTCTAAATTCCGATGAGTAGGAATTAAAAAAATCACTTTGATGATGTGTGCAGTATTGCTAAATGTCGTCTTTTGCATCATTTAGCGCCACATGATTTTGATTGCATATAGTCTGTTTAATGCTGGCGCCATCTAGTGGTAAAGTATAGAACTAAAGTAAACATTTTAAAGAAATGACATATATATTTAATTAAAATTTTTCAGGAAATGGTTTACTCCAATAAAGAAATGAAATAAATAGTTTTGAAAAAAATCAAATTTAAGAAGTAAGCTGAAATATATAAATTAATTCAATCGCACGTTACTTAAATTAGTAAATTAAGTATTAATTACAATTAATAAATTTTATATTTAATACTAATTTTAAAAAAATTAATCAATAATATGATTGAAATAACAGATATTTGGAACAAATATTTAAATATAACAATAGCAAAATTATTTTTTATTCAAAAAATCATCATCTCTACTAGTAATGCATCTCTACTAGTAATTGTCATTGTGAATGTTCTATATAATGCTAATTATCATTTAAAGACCCATTCTTATTATTATGATGATGATGATTATTGTTATATTTGTCTCGATTATTTACTAGATACCTTTTTAATATATTATAATTATTCCTATTTGTTGGAATTATTAATACAATTATAGTCTGAATGGACTGAGGAGGATATTATTTTTTTTAATATAAAATACTGTAAGGACTCTCTACGAGAAGAAGGGTTGTTTAATTTTGGAAACTGTTGCCGCATGCCATCTGATCTGTAGCTCCACCTCTTTGTCATTCCAATTAAACTGATCTAGTAGAACTTATTATTTATCCAGTAGAACTTAAAAATACTTAAAAACATTGTAGAGTTTGCAAGAATAATATTGCGCAATATTTTTTTCCAATATTGGAACAGTGTAAAAGAGAGACTTTTCGATATTTTACATATATTATTGTGCCATTTTATATGAGCAATATTACATAATGTAATTCCTATTGAATAATATTTTTATCAATTTGAAATATTTCATAGTTAGTCTCTTAGTAAAGAATAGAATTTTGCCGCTAAATTTAACGATAAGCTCGAGTGTTTGTAGAATAAATTTCTTGCTCTCTACATCTGGAACCAGAGGATAACAGCCATTGTTGCAACAAATCCTTACCTCTTACTTCTTTAAAATTCAAATCTAAAGACATGTTGTTGAATTGATCCTGGGCCTTCCATTTCACAAATGCATATTTATTTTGCAGCCGGAGACGATATTCTTAATTTCAAGTAATTACGTTGTAGAACAATGTTTCCTTTAATTTTGAAGGAACTAATGTAAACAAATTCTACAAAACTATTTTTTTTTATTCGCTTTTGCATATACTTTTTGTGAATGCAATCCTACATATCTATCCTAATGCATGTTTCATTATATCATTAATCCAATAGTGTAGTATTAACACATTTTATGCTGGTTTTAATCGAAACTACATTCTAATATACAGAATAAGTCTTTTACACTTTAAATGAATAATTAAACTTGTTAAGTTAATATTCGTAATCCTTGCAC
The DNA here is from genome assembly GCA_026543865.1 of Argiope aurantia. Taxonomy (NCBI): domain Eukaryota; kingdom Metazoa; phylum Arthropoda; class Arachnida; order Araneae; family Araneidae; genus Argiope; species Argiope aurantia. The sequence goes on from JAPMOR010008687.1 coordinate 25,302, forward strand.
AATTGAAAATCAAAAAAAAAATCTATAATATTATCAAATGCACATTTTATAATTTTATTTTGAACTTACTGTACAACATCACTAAAAATAGAATTTACAATATAATTTTCATCCTACATGATATAATATTCAAAAGTTGTTCAAGTCTATTTAAAAAAAATTCCTCAAAATAAATGAAGTTATGTATTAAAGTAAATATTTTTGTAAAATTTTACTTTTATAATATTATTGAGAATGTAGCATATGTGAAATATTATTACATGTTATGCAATATTTTTGATGCAGTATGCGGAATTCCTTGATTTTCATATTTTATAAGAATATGCAAATATTATACAATAATCCGGAATTACTAAGATAAAATAAAGAAAAAGGTTTGAAATTGACTGCAGCAACACTTACCTATTATGGATTTATAGTGCTGCGACAAATTCGTAAACAATACAAATCTTATTATGGTTTATAAATTTTAGTTAATAATTTTAAAATACAATAAAATATTAAAATTCCAACAAAGTCTCAAGAAACTTAGAAAGAAATGTCAACATGCTCATATAACATAGGATTTAAAATAAGTCTCATATAAAACATTTAATGAAAAGTTAATTGAACTTATCTTATTCCATTATAAATAATTTTTGTTAAATGTCCCTTAAGTTCTTATTATGATAACAGAAAGATTTCCATGGGCGTTCAGGGAAAACTGTCACTCATTATTGTTTCGTTTTCAAAACAACTGAATCTCTAATATCTAATACCCAGTAGTACCACAATATTGTATAATATTAGGAAAATATTGAACAATATTATGAATACAGATGCATAATCCACGATTTTTTTTAATAACAAATAATTTTGCTATTGTTATTTTTAAATATTTGTTCCAAATATCTGTTATTTCAATCATATTATTAATTAAAAATTATTACTTAGCATTAAATATAAAATTTATTAATTGTAATTAATAATTAATTTACAAATTTAAGTAACGTGTGATTGAATTAATTTATATATTTCAGCTTACTTCTTAAATTTGATTTTTTTTCAAAACTATTTATTTAATTTCTTTATTGGAGTAAACATTTTCTGAAAAAATTGAATTAAATATATATGTCATTTCTTTAAAATATTTACTTTAGTTCTATATTCTACCAATAGCTGGCGCCAGAAGTAAACAGAATATATGCAAAGTCATGTCACAAGCAATTAAAAATTATTTGTATGGAATAGTGCATCATCAAATGCGAATATCGGAAAGTCAAGGTCACTCTCAGGAAGTGGAGTGGCGACTTCACACTTTCCAGTGAAGTCGCAGCTTCGATAAATTTCAGTGATATGCAATTCACTGATACGATAATTCCAAGAATAACCGGTTCGTTCACTTTTCAACCCATTCACAGATTTCTCCTTTTCTGTTTTGTTCGAGAGCTTCCATTGGACAGATCGTATCGATTGTTACTTTCTATCATGATCCAAAACCAGTAATCGAAATTTCACCAGTAAGATCTTATCAAGGATTTGAATCACACTCCTCTTTGAAAAGTATTAATCACTGGTATTTGTGACTTTATGATGTTGGTTACGTAATAACCGCTCGTAAAATATTCGTCATCCCTATTTCAATATTTTTTTCTCTCAACTATTATATAACATCAAGTAACTCACACTATTTTATAATATTGTGAATTGCTTGGGATACAAATACAGTAAACAGTCCATTCCTTTTTACATCAGTCTCAGAAGTCTTGAATAATGCTGGTTAAAGGGTTGAAATGTGTAACCTTCTTTCCCTGATTTTCATTTCTCAGTTATTCCATATTATTACAAATTTGGAATGCACAAAAGTGTACTGTAAATAAATAATACGCTTATGATATATAACCTTGCATTTAACTTGAATGAGAGTTATTTATAACTTTATTGTTTCACTTTCGTTCACAATACTCGAGTTGGTCTACAAATGCAATTTAGCGAAACGGCCTATTAAAATCAAAGAAAAGCAAATCTGAAATATTTTACTAAAAAGAACCCTAGATAGCATATCCTGTTTCACAATATTGTACAATATTGATAATATATTATATCATTTAATATTTAACAATACCATAAAATATTGTTTAATACCATACAATATTGTACAATATATGTATGCTATTGGGCACATTCATTAACTGAAGACATTCTTTTTCTAAAGGAATTTAAGAAAAAAGATATACTTTGTTGAATTAAAATCTTAAATAGAAATCATTATATTGAATTTATTCTGGATTTGAATTAAGTCAAATTATGAATTATTAATCAATTAACGAAATATAGTTAAATTAATATAATTATGCACAATTTTAATGTAAATTCTTATTATTATAATTAGAAAACGACATTTTTATAGCTTACTTATAAAAGGGTTTTTTTTTTTTATTCGGAATATCATATTATATTTGGATCCGGATTACTTAACGAATTCATGCATTTAAACCCGAAGTTGCACAAGGATCCGTGAAGAACGGTTTTCGCGAAGAAATTTCTAGCAGCTGGCATCAACTTGGCGATTTTTGTTGTAGGTTAGGTGATTTGGCGTAAAGTAGAAATGTCAGCGTTTGTTTACTAGAGACAAATTATTAGAAAGCACCTTATAGAAGCTGATTAGAAAGCAACAAAATTTTAAGTAAATGGTGTTGAATTAATGCCTATTTCTAATTTTAAAAGTTCCATTTATATTTCTGAAAGTTTTCCCATGGTACAGATTACAGAATGACCAAAATTGCTTTACACACTGATTATTCAAGTAAATAATAATATATTTCTTATTATTTTTATCTTCCTGTTTCTTTATTATATTTCTGAGTATTGTATAAACTCGGGTGTTAAATTTATTAAGTACTCTTCTTTAAAAGAAAAAGAGTTAATGTTTACTTTCTGCTTATTTAATAGTGTTTTAATAAACACTCCAGTAAAATTTTTTGCTTCTTCAAGAAGAATATCGGCAATAGAGCATATGATTTTATCTAATTTAATTTAGATACATGATGCAAGTTTGAATTAAATGAAATATTCTAGAAAAAAGTATTATTTGATGAAGTAAATTAATTAAATATTTTTTCTAGTCGATATGGAAAAAACCCAGTGTAATTTTCTGAATTATCTATATTAAGAATATCATCTATCCACCTGCCTTTGTAATAGTTACTTGTATAAAACTGCTTTTTATATTTATTTATAAATTTTGTGTTTTTTCATGCCTATTTTGTTGAGCATAAATGTTATTTTGTGAAACTTTCTTGAGTGTTAGATATTGGTTTGGAGTATGTGATAACTTTAATTATTTTGAGTTTGCCTGTAAAAAAAATGTTTTTCAGTCTGGTGTACAATAATAAGTTTTATTATTGTCACTATTTCTATAAAAATAAAAGTATAATTTCACATCATATTTAATATAGCTCATTCAAAATTTATTGCAATCTACAAAATTTACCTTATGTACAATAGCACTAAGTATACATTATCTCCCATTTCTTTTCCTTGTTATTTAAAAAAAATTTGCTATGAATACACATGTATTTCAATAGATTTCTCGAAAGTTCTCACTTACTATTTTTAGTGTTGAAAATTTCCCTTTTACATTTATGTCTCATTAATTTAGAATGTATTTTGATTATTTAAATAACTTATGACATCCACAGTGTAATGTGAAGTCAAATACAATCATTTCAATTTAGATCATTGTAAAAGCAAGCAATATAATTTTGTTCTGCATTCAATATCAAGAATACAATGTTTTTAAAATTATTTTACTACTTCTCATGAAGATTTTTTTATAGAAGTATGAAGAAAAGGTTTGTGAGTGGATATAGAAAAATTAGCACTTTGCAATTTATTAAGGTATTTTTTAATCTTAATTTTTTATATTATACATCAATTAAAATTGAATATTATTTGTTACTTACGTTTTCGAACCATAGCTTAATATCTCTAGGAAGAATAAAAATCACTATTTTATAATCTTTATATGAAACATTTTTATTTTTATATTTTCCCATACTCAGTTTTCTAATATTATATTAAAATGTAAAATATAACAACATTATTGTGTGTACTCTATTAAAATAAATTCTTATACATATTTTGATTTTTTTTTTCATTTTTAATGATACAAAATTTGAAAATTCATTATTATTATATTAAAATTTGCTATGCTTAAAAAAAATGGAAATTCAGTTAGTGATAAATTCTATAAAGGATTATTAAACTGATAAATGTCCTCTTGCTCTACTTTTAAATATTCCTTTAGCTTCTGTTATTTCTACTTGGATATATCTATATTTCATATATGCACTTAAATAATGTTACAAAACATAAGGAAAATGCAGTTATGTGATGCAATCTTGGATTTTATTATTAATAATAAATGCCCTATGCATAGCCAGTCCTCTCTTAAAATGGGTCTGGGTGCAAAAAATCATTTGGGCCCTACACTTTTTGTACAAAAAATAATAATAATAAATTACAAATACGAACATATAATATAATTGTATGTTTATTTAATGCACAATTTTGTTTTTGCTACTAATTACTTCAGAAAAATTACAGTTTTTTTGCAATTTTTTTTATGTTTTCCTTTATACATAATGCTTGAATTTTTCTTATAGCAAGTGCATTTAAGAATTCTGCTCACATGTTTGACCGAAGACAGTTCTTAATTAATTTTAATTCGCAGAAAGAGCGCTTAGCATTTGCTATCCCTAATAGCACAAGTTATATCCCGATATCTTCACAATGTTCTTCAATATTCTGAATGCCAGAGAAAATTGTGAGATTGTCTTATGCATGAATTGCATGTGAATTGCACATGTTGTGCATTTCATATTAATAGGGATAGTAATTGACTATTTAAAAAATGTTTTAATACAGTTAAATTTAGAAATAGCTCATTATAATTATTGTTTTATATGTATTGCAATATGTCTTATGCATCATTTACTTCTCTTTCATTCAAAATCAAATCCTATAGCTAACTAATTTCCTTTGTTAGGTTTTCGTCTATCTATAAAATTTTACAAGATTTTTGGAACATTTTTCTAATTTATGTTTTTGAAAGTTTTTATATCAGTGATTAATTTGAAATACTTTAAATCTATCTTCTATCTGTGCAGTAATAGTATCAATTAATGTATTATAAAATAACATCTAAATTCCTCTACCAGGTTTTCTATAACTTCATCATCTAAAATTTCAAAATAGAATCTTTTTCAAATTTGTTTTTTAAGAAAATGCTCTGAAATTATGTATTATCACTTTTTCTTCGTCTTAAAATATGTTAAATTTTGGATTTCAGTTTTTATTTTATTGTTTAAATTAAATTAAATCAACCAAGAACAGTTATTTTTGCTTAAAATAGTTTATTGATAGTGCTTGAACAATTTACCAATTCATAATATATAATAAATGGCAATCCATAATACAAATGGCATTTTTTGTATTGAATCCAACAACGTTTTAGTTTCTGATACCACTGTATTCTCATTTGCATCAATATATTCTTCTAGGTCATTACAAATTGGTTCAAATTGTGTTTTGTACACTATTTTGGATCCCCAATATATTGCATAATATATATATAAGGATTTAAATTATATATATATATATATATAATTTAATATAATGCATAATGGTTTAAAAATAATATTTAATTGCTTTTGTAGAATTTCCCATCTTTTTGTAGATTCAGAAAATAAGCAATATAAGAGTTGCAATATCCAAAAAAAAATTATGATATATATACTGCTGGAAGTGACATGACAAATTAATATATTACAAGAGTGGCTACTTATTAGTTGTAATGGCAACCAAAAAAGACCAAGAAAATTTTTTGCCAATTTGGTGATTTCAATTGTTATACTATATAGCATGTGATTATATAACTAGATACTTGGGTATATTTTTATAATTTGGCAAAAAAAATTCTTGAACTTTTTGGTCATAGTTAAAACCGAATTGGATCAAAGATATAAACCATGCACATAAATTAGATTAGGGTTTAGAGCAATTATTCTAGATTGAGCACCCTTATATTTTCCTTTCATATTGCTATCATTGTGGTATGCCTGTTCTCTACAATGCATAATATCTAAATTAAACTCACTTAATCTTTTCAATAGTGATTTTGTTAGTCCTTCTCCAGTCGCATCAGTTACTTCAATAAACTCTATTAATGAATCATTTATAGTTAATCTTTAAAATTTACATACCTAATAATGACTGAAGTTTGTTCCTTATGGGAAATATCAAGAGTAGAATTCATTGGAATATTGTAGTGTGTAGCTGCTTTTATATCATCTTTAATTTTGTTAAGAACTTTATTTCCTAATGCAGGAATAATTTGTTCTTGTGATCCATGTGTTAAATGAGGCACAATTCGTATTTTTTATTCTGTTCATATGCTCCATTAGCACAGAGTTGTATTTGATTAAAAAATAATTCATTATTAGATATTTCTATTATTTCATGGGATTTCAAAGAATTCTAAATTCTCTGATTCTAGAATTCTTTGAAATAGTAATTTCTGTTACACCTTGTCCTTATTTATATTATCTTGATTTGTTTTATCAATAGTTGAACATAATTCTTTCCACGCAATAAATAAATTAAAGTGATGAATAAAACACACATGATCTTGAATTACAGTTGACATTTTCTCCAGTTATTATATCCAGCTGTAAATTTCATAGATTGTTCGTGTCCTCTTCTTTTGGAAAATAGCATACAACAAAAACAAAACACCAAGTCTTGCATTTTTAAATAAATTAACCAGTTGCAAAGATCAGCTTCACCTTTTGGCATTTTTTTTTAAGTAGCATACAATGGAAAATGATATACCTTCAGCAATCTTAGCAAAATCTCCTTTATTGTACATGTCCAGTTTTCATGAATAATATTCTAAACTTGCCAGTTACAATATTTAGCTATAAACCTGGGTCACTGTAATCACTTAAACATATCTATTATTGTCAGTTTTGTTGTTATTTTCTGTTTTGATCATATTTGCATTAAAATACGGTTCTTCAACAAATTTCTACATTTTCATTCAAAGTCTGTGCAGTTTGTGCAGAATTTTCTTCACCAGTTGAAGCTTGAATTGTAATTTCTGAAGTCAAAGCAATCTCAATGCTAGAATTAATTTGCAGCTGAAAACAGATCTGCTAGTGACTTCTTGAAATTTATCTTTTTTTTTTCTTCCGATTCCTGTTTATATATATATATATACACACACACACAGAGGGTTGTTTCCTTGGCATGTAGATGCTTAGATTTAACAATATTAAACAATTTATAGTATGAATTATCAAAATATTATATGTAATCTAACCTAGTGGATGAGGTAAATGACAGTAAATCCATTTATCTTATGTTTATAATATGCTTCACACTTGCACTAGACTGTAATATATGCTGCAAACTTTGTTTATTTCTAAACTCATCTATTGTTCCAGTTAAATTTTTTTCTCTCTACTTCTCATCCTGCTATTATTGTACAGAACATTATTTTAGTTCTTGAGCATGTTGGGCCCCCTCAATTGCACTCTACACGCACGACATTCGCTGCAACCTTCAGGCAGTTGTCCCTGACTCTGTGGCCAGATATAAAAATTTTAATGACTTTGTCATGTTTTCAGCTTCTTTTCCTTTAATGCGTGCAAACTTTATTAAATTTGAAGAGTATTTGTATGTTGTTGTGAAATAATGTTTAATTATTGTTAAACTATTATTCTGTCATTCCCTGATATACTTATTTTAGAAATATCCTTTCTTGACTTTACTGTTCTGAAAGATTTAGAAAGATATGTCAAAAGTAGAGTATAATATAAAAACAAAAAATGTTATATTTGATATTTATTTGAAATTGAATATTCCATTATAAAATTGCTATGTTTTGTAATGTTTGCAAGTGAAATTAAAGTGAAAATTAATTTAATATACCTTTGGGAAGTGCATGTAAAATAAAATTCAGTGCTAGTCCAAAAGAAGGCAGGTTTAGAGATCTTTTCATAAAATAGAGACATTTTTCATCTTTATTCAATTTTTGTTATATCAATTAATAGAGTATATTTCTAATTGCATGTTTTATGTGAGAATTCTTATTGTTTAACATTCATCTTCATTACCTTATCATATATTTTATTATATTACTGAAAAATAGAATTTTACTTTTATAAAGTTTTGTTACAATTTTTTGAGAGGTGGGACTGCAGATGAATATTTCATAAATATTTTTGTAAAAAATAACATCAAAATAAAAATGCAAATATCATTATATGAAATTACTGTATTTAGTTACTGTTAATATTTGTGTAATTAACTTTAAAATATTTAAAATTTTAAGAATTAAAAGATGAATTTTAGTTATCTGTTTATGAAATTTATCTGATTTTTCAAAAACTCTATGTATTTAAAGCATACTTTTGCTTTAATGACATATAGTTCATAGTAAATTAGTTAATTCAATTATTTAATTTTTGTGTTGTGAATCATTCTTATGCAAAAAAATGAATTAAGTTCTTTTCATTTATATATTTATTCAGCAATTAAATTTAATGTGATAAATTAATTGATCTGCTGAAAATATCAATATGAAAAAAAGGAATCAAATTATGAAATATAATTATAATATCTTGCAGTTAATGGGCATTTATAAGTAACAATTTTTTTGCTCTCTAATTAGAAATTCAAAATTAATAAGAGAAATAATAAATGATCATGCATTCTTCTAACACTTATAAAAAGTTATTTAAAATCATATCATAAAATTCATTTCAATATTTCATTGTATTTTATATGTCTGTGTTGTATTATTTTGTATTTATTTATATTCTATATTGTATTATTTTGAAATTCTTAGCTTAAATATAGCTAATAATACTGTTAAAAAGATACTTTACTTCTATACTACATATTTTAGTTTACAAGCACAGTTTTGAATCATCAGTCTTTACAATACATAATAATAAGATGGGGGGGGGGCTTGTGATCTGGAACATTAGGTAATGCAGTTTGATGTTAAGTTTTTTAGCAAAAAACTTTAAGTATAATCATATGATTTAGTAATAATGATTTTTTTTCAGAAACAGTTCACATTGCTATTAATTAGTATTCATTATTTTCATTTGTATTGATAAAGAATCAAGAAACAAAATAAAAACTATTTATAAATGATAGATTTCAAATATACCACATGAGGCTAATTTTGGAATACATTATTTACATAATAGTAGGTGAAAAAATTATGATGCCACAATTCAATGTAAGGTAGCATTCATTTAATTTAGCAACAAGCACAGTTTTGTTTGCCGTACTGTAATGAAGTAAGAGTTGTTACCATTGACAACTCTGTCTTGTAAAAAAAAAATAATGTAATTCCAGAAATATGAAGCAATTTTTAAATTAGAATGAATTATTTAATGAAAAATTAAGCATTGTAATGATAATTTTTTTTCTTAATTTTGTAATTTTATCTTTTTAGATAGCATGGAAGGAAGCATCTATCTAAACACAATGATATTATAAAATTAAAATACATTTGTTTTATCTAAATGTTTCCCAAAATAAACTTAATAAATACAAAAGAAGTGCAAAACACAAGAAAAATACAAATGTGATTGATGTAAAGATTATTCTTTGTATTACTTCTGTTGTCAACATCCCTTTTTTTCAGATAGTACAGAACCGTTTAAGTGAATAAATATCAATTATTTGAATCTACATATTGATTTTTGACGTATCATACTCAGTTTATGATAAAGCTTTTTTTTTAATATATAATAACTGATCAGGAATGAATAGCTAAATCAATTATAAGATTCCAATTTACTTCAAAAATCTTTTTGTGCATTAAAACATAATTTTTAATTAATAGAAGTTAATCATTTGATTAACTTCAAAGCCTTTAACTAAAAAAAATTTTGTGCTTCATAATATTTGTAAGGAAAATTTATAGAAAATCTACTTTGAATTTTACAACTTTCAAATGACTTATGCATTTTATTTTTATTTGTTATAGATTTGGAAACACATGTCGGAGCCTGCATAAGTGTTACAATGACCTGGTGTGGAAAATCATTGCAGTGCCAGATAAAATGTTCAAAGCCTTCTGTAATAGATTAAGGCCTGCTGTCTCTAAATCCTGTGCATTCAGATCTAAAACTTACAAAAAAAATTTCTATTATTGACTGATTTTTCACTGAATCGTGCTCTAGAAATCAAACTATTGGATTTGAGTTCTAAAACTTGAATATGTTAAACCTTCATCAATGAGAAAACTGGTAGGTATCATTTGTAGTTTCGGATATCTGCTAAAGATTAATATTTCTTCAACTGAAAGTTTATATCTTTATATTTTAATAAATGAAAGAAAGCATTAGATTTTTCTAGAATTACTTTGAACTATCAGCATCCAGTGATAGGTTTGTGAATGAACA
>JAPMOR010008687.1:39642-49692 GCA_026543865.1 Argiope aurantia
GTTTAATAAACCTGGAAGCATTTTCAGTGTGCTGCAGAATATGATATGCATGTCATTAAATATGTTTAATAAACCTGAAAGTATTTTCAATGTGTTGCAGAATATGATATATGTATATGCATGTCATTAAATGTGTTTAATAAACCTGAAAGTATTTTCAGTGTGCTGCAGAATATAATGTTCTGAACAAAGATGCTCTCTTTTATCTACTTTTAAAAGAAATGAATATAACTATCTTTTGAATGATAAAAGAGTTTCCTTCTGTGACGTCTTATTTCTTCATAATTTGTAATTTAAACTAAAAACCTAAATTAAAGATTGATACTTTAATTCCAGTTATATAATTCGTTAAATGATTTTGTGTATAATAAAATGTTTGTCCCCTTCCCCCGAAATATGACGTAATGCATGATACGTTTTAAATACAAGCTTTTTTTCTAATTTTTTTGCCCTTTAAATCTGCATATTTTAAATAAAAACAATTTTGAATCACACAGCTCTTTTTTTTTTTTCCCTACTCCTTTGGTATATTTATATTTTTCTGTCCCAATTGTTCATGGAAATCTATAATAATAAATTGTAGAAAATTAGCATTTAATGAAACAATATGATTTGATTTTCAAGATTTTCTATCAGTTGTGCAGATTTTTGACGTTTTATCAAATAAAGAAAAGTACTTTAAATCAACGATAATGCACAGTTGTGAAAATCAAATAATTTTAAAAGAAATCTCAGTAGTAAATATGAGTAGATGTTTTGACACCAGAAATACAAAACAAAACATAGACATCTATTGTTTACTGTATTATAATTGATCTTGTACCTGTAATATAATCCCATTACATGTCATTAATGTGCTTTGATGTGTGCCATTGAATTGATCATTGTATCAATGCATCATTGAATATTTTGATGAAATATTTGTGTGCTTTCTACTGTCAATAAAAATGTTTCAAAAGCATTTAAGTGTCTTTTGTCATTTTGGTGATTATTTGCGATTGTCAGGTCATCTGAATATGCAGATAGTCACAATTTTACTGTTATCTACGATATATTTGTTTCACTTTTATCTTTTTATAAGTTTTTTATTGAAAATAATAGCAAAATATATATTTAATTTAATTTGTTGACGATCTTCTGAGAGCATTTATGAAATTTGATATCAAGATTTTTTAAAAATACCAGAACTATAAAAAGAGATATATGCATATTTAAATTCTATATAACTCATTTATATGCAAAAATAATAGCACAAATCAAAGTATAATGTCCTTTATTTACAATGGAAATATAAAATCATTTACTTAATCAGAATTTTTCAAAATATTTTCCTTCTTATTTAATTCCCCCTGTTATGCTAAATAATTTTCTTCCTGGTCCATTGCAAATGCTACTTACCATGTTAATGAATGATTTTTTAATTATCTTTCTATGGCTGCTCTACTCATCAATATAATTATAAATATTGCATTTATGTGATCTTTAGAAAATAAATTCCATTAATAAGTTGGATCTTGTGAACATAGGTGAACTCATTACTCTCTCTATTCTGAAACTATATTCTCACCTTCATTCCGCCAAAGTAAGTTTTTGATGAATTCATAACTCAAATTAATGCTTGTGCATATTCAAATGGTATTTAATGTGGTAATAACTGGAAACTTAATTATTTGATGCATTTTATTCATTATGTATATACTATTTACATAGGAAGTGTGTACCCACTTTTCGATATCTTGCGTGTATTCTGTTTTGTATGAAATGTGATAAAACATAAAAAATCGTTGGAAATTATTTTTTTTGCAATTAGTCTATGAAGCGAGATCTTATGTTTATATAAATCTTTCATTTTTGTTATGTTAATTTTATATATATAATCATTTTCATTTTGTTTATATAAATCTTTCCTATTTGTTTTATATAGTTATTATTATAATTTTGTTTGTTTATATATATATATATCGTTTGAAATTATTATTTGTTATCATTTTTGTTATAAAGAGTTTTTTTAACAAGTCTAATCTTTGAATCATATTGAAAATGAAGTATAACATTTTGTGTTAATCAGATCGACTTGGAGCTTAGTACACGAGTTATATATGTGTTATAAATTAGACTAATTAAATATTATTATGTCGCTTTCCTGCACGACCTTGAGGGTAAATTGACTCATTGATATGTAAGAGCTTGGACAGTGGCCTATTTTCCAACTAAGCAGACTAGAAACACTAGACTGTGAGGTGGCTTCAAGCAGGTTTATTAGCACATTTTACTTTCCTAGTTGCCAAGAAATTAAATGTGTAAAAAAAAATACAAATTCTATAAGTAATATATTAGAATAATATTAACACTTAAACATAATTGATCAATGTTCTTTAAATTTTCTTATGTTCCCTTTCTTTAATACCGTAGATATGGGCAGTTTGGTGTCATGATAAGCAAATAAATATAAATATATATTTACGAAAATAATACACTAAAAGTATTAACCTAAAAATAAATCTAAATATGTGCTGAAATGTAAAACTAGACCATGAAATTAAACGAGGGAAATCATCTTGTTAAAGTAAACTTACCATTTTAGAAGACTATTTAGAGCTGCAAAATATCTAAATCCGCCACTGAGCACAGAGGAAAAGATCTCATTTGTAACTTTATGTTTTCGCTCCTGAATCGCATATGTGAATACTGTTTAGCAACGGATTCTAAAACCCTCCGCGCTTTTGCGCATGCGTTAAGATGCGTTTAATCCGCCAAAATAGGGGTAAAAGGAAAGATAAAAGGAGGAAATTTTTACATTTACTAGTATAAAAAAATATATCTAATAGGGGAAATCCAAGGTCAAAGGGAATACCGGAAATGCACTTATCGTTCCGCGTCTCACCCTTTAATGAGATGGAGTCGTCGAAATGTGATCGTCTCAGAATCCGTTGACGAACAGTACTAGTACGCTTAAAGTCAGAATCTATAGCCTTCCCTTAAAGGATTTATATTCTTCAATCCATTCTTGGGCAGCTGGTTGGCTACAAAATTTATTGAACAGAAGTATAAAATCTCAGTGTTTCATAACGTAGAATAATGAATGAGTTTACGAATATTGCTGGTCAACAGTTCTCCTTTCGAGGTTATAAGTAATTTTAATTGATTATCAAATTTAATATTCCAATAATCCAATTCTTTTAGTATTGTACTATTTCTTTAATTTCAGAAGTAAACAGCTGTTGTTGATGCTTTTGCATCCCGAGAATGCAAAAGCATCAACAACAGCTGTTTACTTTCGAAAATAAAGAAATAGTACAATACTAAAAGAATTGGATTGTTGGAATATTAAATTTGATAATCAATTAGAAATTATACTTTTGAGACTGCAAACTATTTACATTCTGGCACAGTGATCTCAAGTTATAATCACATAAATACTGAAATAAAAAATAGGTTATTCATGGCTAATAGATGTTTCCATGGTCTTAGAAACCAACTTAAATTAAAATTATACAGCATAAAAATCAAAAATAATTTTTATATAAGACTTGATGGAAGTGAATGCTAGATATTTAACAAATCAGAAGAGGGAAAGAAAAATCTTTAGTACGATCATTGGACCAATAAAATGAAATGACTTATAAAAAGTTGTATATAATCAGGAGATTTATTTTTTTAAAATGTGGCAAAACCGACATTGTTAAATCAGTAAAATCATCTCGTATTAGATGATTGGTTAATATATCTAAATATGATGCATTCTCAACTTAAAAAAAATTAAATTAATAAAAACTTTTTTGAAAAAAAAAGGGAGGGGAAATGAAGAGAAACCCACCAGATGGCTGGATAGTGTTCATAAAGATCTAATGAATTTAGGTGTTAACCAATAGCGAACTCTTGTACAAATAGAGTCAGGTGGATTGCTTGGAGAGACTTGTAAATAGATTATCGTGTTTGTGAAGATTTCTCTATTTTTCTTATTATTATTATATCTTTCTCTATTTTTAACTAACTACTTTTGACGATTACTTACCTTAGAATATTAGTTGTGTTTAATTCTGCATTTATATCTTTTCTGCGTAACTTGAAAAAAAGCTTAAAGTATTTTTTTTTCAACATGAAAATCATAAATAAATCCACGAACATCAAAATCATAACGATTTAATAGCTTTGCACTTATTCTATTTATTATGTTCCTGAACATTTTTAACGGAATCGAGTTCAATACTATCACAGTGTCATTGAAAACTTAACTATTGTCTGATTACTTGTTATCCTTCACAGCATTGTAGCTTCACTTCATTATTCTTCCTGTAAACTGCGCAGATAATATGGAGAGAATATTTTTTTCAGAGGAAGACAACAAATGGAAGCAAATCACGCGATTAAATATTTGACGAAAAAAATGTTTGATTTCTTTTTTGTAACATTCAAATGTATATAAATTGTACAAAAAGATATTTCCGAAAAAAAATCAGAGGACAATTAATTTGCAATCACAAAAAAAAAGACAAATTTTTTAAAATGGGGGAAAAATTGTTTTGCCCGTTAATGTTCTTGGGAGATATCGTTGAAATACGACAAAATCTGGATTAATCTTTGATTAGTTAATATTTTAAATCGTTCAGAATACGCATTTTCATCCAACAAAGTATATCCTTGCCAATAGATACAGCATACATAATACAGATTAATTTTCAAAAGCAATAATTTAACCGGAGAGCTGAACAGTAGACGATGGCGATTTTTTTCAGATTTCAACATATGAGCCATTTATTTTTAAAATGGGGCAAGTCCATTTTTTGTTATTGCGAGATATTTAAAGGTTTGCATTTCAATAAATTTAAAAATATTGGTAAGTATTAATAGATATATTTTTTGTATTTTGTGGCACCAAATAATTTAAGTTTATAATCCAATAGTTATTACAGTGCTGACTAAAAAAAATAGAGTTTTATTATAACTAAATGGACTTGCCTCACCTTCAAAATTAATGAATTATTGCAATCATTCATTTAATTGGGAAATAATATTTCAATTGCATCAACCTTTTTTAATAATAAAAACAATAATAAAAACTAAATAAAATAATAAAAGCAAAATACTATTCTAATTTTTATAAATATTTAATTATTTGATAAAAAGTGAAACAAAACAAAGAATATTCTTGTAGAAAATATAACATAACAAAAAAAATAAATTTTATTAAGAATTTCAATGAAATTATACATTTTCAGTTTATACGTAGGTATAATTAAATTGAATTTTATTCGGGATTTAACATTTTGAAATGTTTATGATGAACAGGAGTTATATATGGTAATAAATCCATCCTTTCCTTGAATTTTTCAGATGTAATCGATCTCCTTTTTTTTTTCATGCATAAAAGATAATTTTATATTTCTGAAATCACTTAGTCTTCCTCGTTGTGGTGGCAAATCGATAATTTTAAATTCAACATCTCGTTCTATCGAAGTTTTGTAGAACATTTTGTATGGTGCATCCCTTGTAAATCTGATTCAGCATATGAGCCGTTTATTTTGAAACTGGGGCAAGTCCATTTTTGAAAAAAGTGGAGATAATGGTAGTACAGATAAAACTTATGGTCTTTTTTATGCGTAAACAATTTGAAGTAAAAAAAAAATCAGATTCTAGTATTTTGGAGATGGCAGTTTTAGCTCTTAACAATATTGACAATCTGTTTAGTTTGAAAATAGGTGCAAGTTCATTTTAGATCGAAATTATTTTTGACCGAACTTATTACGGCAAAATTTAGCTCCGGTTGCAGTATCGTGAAACAAATGTGGCCGTTTGATATCATATCTCAAATCTAGGATGTTTCTATCTATCTTTGATAATAAAAATCGGTGATTGTACAGTGTTTCATAAATAGTAAAAGGTATATCTTAATTTTTTGTTTCAATAATAATACAGCATCATGTGTACATCTCTGACCAGATCTGCATCTAATTAGGCTCGCTTCAGATACGCATCACAATAGAACTGCATCCAGTTAGGCTTGCATCTAAATAAATCTCATTTATCTAATTATATCTCAATCAGATCTGCATTTAATTAAGCCCGGATCAGACCGGCATTAATTACATCTACATCTATTTAGACCCGCAGATATAAACTAGATATATTTAAATCTGCATCTAATAAAGGCCTGCATCAAATTAGATCCGCTTCTAAATAGAACTGCATTTAATTAGACCTGCATCAAGTCCATATCTAATTAGGACTGCTTCAGATCTGCATTTGATTAGATTCATATCTAAATAGATCTGTATCAGATATGCATCTAATTAGGCCCGCGTCCAATCTGCATCTAATTAGGACCGTAGTTAATTAGATCTGAATCAGGTCTGTGTCTAATTAGGGCCGCATCAAATTAGATCTGCAACTAATTAGGATCGCATCATATCTTCATCAAATTAGATCCCCTTTTAAATAGAACTGCATCTAATTATGCCAGCATAAAGTCTGCATAAAATTACCCCCCCCCCATCAGATCTGCATCTAATTAAATCCATATCTAACTAAGCATCAGATTTGTATCTAATTAGATCGGAATCAGGTCTGCATCTAATCAGGCCAGCGTCAGTTCTGCATCTAATTAAGCGCGCATGAGATCCGCATTTAAATAGATCTGCACCTAATTATCGCTGATTCAGGTCTCCGTCTTATTAGTCCCACGTCAGAATTGCATCTAATTACATCTGCTTCAATTTGGAGCTGTAGATAATTAGATATATTCAAATCTGCATCTAATTAGGCCCCCATCCAGATCTAAATCCGAATCAGGTTTGCATCTAATTAGGCCAGCATCAGTCCTGCATCTAATTAAGCGCTCTTGAGATCCGCATAAATAGAACTGCATGTTATTAGGCCCGCATCTAAATAGATCTGCATCTAATTATATCTGAATCTTATTAGACCCGTATTAGAACTGCACCTAATTATATCTGCATCTATTTAGAGCAGTAAACAACTTGATATATTCAAATCTGCATCTAATAGGGTCCATCAAGTCCATTTTCGAAAAAAAAATTTAGATAATAGTAGTTATAGATAAAGCTTGTTATGATCTTTTTATGCGTAAACAATTTAATGTTAAAAAAAATCAGATTCTAGTATTTTGGAGATGGCAGTTTTAGCTCTTAACAGTATTGAAAATCTGTTTATTTTGAGTGGTGCATCTTAGATTGAAATTATTTTTATTACGGCAAAATTTAGATCCGGTTGCTGTATGGTGAAGCAAATGTGGCCGTTTGATATCATGTCTGAAATCTAGGATGTTTCAATCTATCTATCTTTGATAATGAAAATCGGTGGTTGTACAATTTTCATAAATAATAAAAAATATATCTTAATTTTTTGTTTCGATAATAATACAGTCTCGTGTGTATCACTGATCAGATCTGCATCTAATTGGACCCGCATCAGATATGCATCAAAATAGAACTGCATCCAGTTAGGCCCGTATCTAACTAGATCGACATCTAATATCTCAATCACGTCTGCATCTAATTAAGCCCGCATCAGACTGGCATCTAATGACATCCGCATCTATTTAGACCTGCAAGTAACTAGATATATTTAAATCTGCATTTAATAAGGTCTACATCTAATGAGACTCGCATCAGACCTGCATCTAATTAGGCCCGATCCTAATCAGATTTAAACCAGGTCTGCACCTAGTTAGGCCCGAATCAGACCTTAATTAGATCTGCTTCTAATTAGAACTGTATGTAACTAGATCTATTTAGATCTGCATCTAATGAGGCCTGCATCTGACCTGCATCTAAGTAGAAATGCATATAACTTGATCTAATTAGATCTGTATCCAATTAGGCCCACATCAGATCTATCATCAAATTAGATCCCCTTCTAAATATAACTACATCTAATTAGGCCTGCATCTAGTCTGCATATTATTAGGCCCCCCATCAGACCTGCATCTAATTAGATCCATATTTAAATCTGCATTTGGTTTGCACTTAATTAGATCGAATCAGGTTTGCATCTAATTAGGTTAGTATCAGTCCTGTATCTAATTAAGTGGACCTGAGGTGCACATCTAAATAGAACTGCATCTTATTAGGTCCGCATCTAAATAGATCTGCATCTAATTACATCTGCATCTCTTTAGAGCTGTAAATAACTAGATATATTCAAATCTGCATCTAATAAGGGCCACATCAGATCTGCAGCTAATTAGATCCGCTTCTAAATAGAACTGCATCTAATTATGCCTGCATGAAGTTTGCATTTAATTAGGCCTTTATCAGATCTGCATTAAGCCGTTTATTTTAAAAGCGGGGCAAGTCCATTTTTGAAAAAAAATTTAGATAATGGTAGTTATAGATAAAACTTATGTTTTTATGCGTAAACAATTTAAAGTAAAAAAAAATCAGATTCTAGAATTTTGGAGATGGCAGTTTTAGCTCTTAACAATATTGACAATCTGTTTATTTTGAAAGTGATGCAAGTCCATCTTAGATTGAAGTTATTTTTATTACGGCAAAATGTAACTCCGGTTGCTGTATGGTGAAGAAAATGTGGCCGTTTGATATCATGTCTGATATCTATGGTGTTCCTATCTATCTATCTTTGATAATGAAAGTCGGTGGTTGTACAGTGTTTTATAAATAATAAAAAGTATTTTTTAATTTTGTGTTTTGATAATAATATGTTTACTTTCAACACCGTTGTTTAGTCCAGTGACAATGAAATCAATATCATTGATCATAAATTTTTGCTGTCAGGACATTTAATTTACCGAACGATCGTGATTTTGGAATGGTAGAACTGGAAATCCGGAAAATCAGTTTATTTTATATTCTCCAGGATTACTATAAAGTAATACGAAATTGTCGAAAATATAATAAATAGTTAATACATGAAATGAAAGCGGATATTTATTTTCAACCCAACCTCTGGAGAAAGCGAAGTAAAAATACCGATGGAGAAACCGTGAATTGTTTAACTATAATATAGTTATAATATTATTAATAATATTATTACTATCGAATATAGCATTATCGATAATAAAATTATTATTATTGAAACACAAAATTAAGATATACTTTTTATTATTGATGAAACACTGTACAACCACACATTTTCATTATCAAAGATAGATAGATAGAAACACCCTAGATTGCAGACATGATATCAAACGGCCACATTTCCTTCACCATACAGCAACCGGAGCTAAATTTTGCCGTAATATATTCGGTCCAAAATAATTTCAATCTAAGATGGACTTGCACCACTTTCAAAATCAACATATTTTCTACACTGTTAAGAGCTAAAATGCCATCTCCAAAATACTAGAATCTGATTTTTTTATTTTTTTACTTTAGATTGTTTACGCATAAAAAAGATCATAAGTTTTATCTGTAGTGCCCATTATCTCCATTTTTTCAAAAATGGACTTGCCCCTTTTTCGAATATGTTGCATACAGATTTGCAGACAACTTTTAGATATAATATATAATAAGTGAATAATTAATATATTTTATCATAAAAATTTTGTTTCATTTATCGTTAAAATGATATTTACTAATGTATTTTTTATATGTCTCGACACTCCACAAGGGAGTTTGAAATAGAGCTATCCAATTAAGTACAGATATTCTTAGGAAGGTAAGAATGTGCATTTCAGATCGATTTTTTTAAAATTTAAATTAAATAAAAAAACTAATCGGTACTTTACGGTTTTTTTTTTTTTTACAAAAGTTGCTGAAGATATTATAGAACAAAACTAAATAAACAACATTCTAAAAAAAATGTATCTCTTTTTAATTCTGTACGTTTAGATGTTAAGCACATTTTCTGTAAATTTTGACAAATTTCTAAAAAGATATTTTCTTACTTCAACGAAACACAAACCGCTTTCAAATTTTTTTTTCAAATTATTTCCTTTCAATTTCGAAAACTAAGGTAGAAGAATTCCATTTAATATACGTGCAGTTTACATCTCTACTACTAATAAAAGTGTGTGTGTGTGTGTGTGTGTGTGTGTGTGTGTGTGTGTGTGTGTGTGTGTGTGTGTGTGTG
>JAPMOR010008687.1:49702-95590 GCA_026543865.1 Argiope aurantia
GTGTGTGTGTGTGTGTGTGTGTGTGTGTGTGTGTGTGTGTGTGTGTGCGTGTGTGTGTGTGTGTGTGTGTGTGTGTGTGTGTGTGTGTATGTATGCTACGAGCGTTCGTGCGTGGGCGCATTTTACCGCAATTATTTCTGAAAATGTTACAATACAACAATGATTTTTACATTTTCTATGATACTAAATCTTTTGCCTTATAATTCGTTTAGAATTCTTGTTTATGAGAAGAATTTGTAACAGTATTTATAATCTTAGATTTAAGTCTCATGAAATTCGAGTTAATGTTTCTGTATATATTGAATTTAGAATTATTTAATACATTTTTATTAAAAATAAAAACAGAAAAATTAATAATTTTAGAATAAGAAACAGAAAACTTCGTGTACTAAATAAATATAATAAAAAATAACTTTAGATACACATTTTTATTACTATTTTAAAAGATTTTATTACTAATTTTCATTTTAATTACTTTTAAATCTTACAAGCATATTCTATTATTATAAATAATAAGGATTATCAAAATCATTTTTTTTTCTCAAATAATATACGAAATAGCTCCATGTGTGTAAAATTAAAATTTAATTACATTAATTAATTAATTGAAAATTATAAAAATATCAAAATAGTGCATTCTCTCGAAGAGCGGATAAGTACAACATATTTCAAAACTTTGTAATAAAAGGGAATAGTTTTAAAAAATCAATTACAAGTTTTCATTTTTATAAGCGTGAAACAAGCGAAGTAAAGTAAAAATATGCTACAAAGAAGAAGAAAAAGTTTTTATGAAAATTTGGAGGTCAAAACAAAATTGTAAAATAATGAAGGGTTGAAAACAATCCGATAAAGAAATGAACTCAAAACGAATATTAAAAATATATAGAGAGAGAAATTAAATTATTATTTACTAAAATTATTCATTATTATTATATATAATAGAAGTTTAATAGTTTAGTTCTATTAAGTTTTCCATTTATCGTTATATCCTTTTTTTTTTATTATTATCTTCCTTGCTTTCAACATGCCTCAATCAGAAATTTCTAAAGTTTATTATAATAACTGTAAATTTATGATGAATAATTTTCAGAATTCAACCCAATTGCACTAGTCTTATGATAAATAATCTCCAATGCATATTGTAACTTTCTCATACCAATTCAATAATGTATATAGGGATATGAAAATCTGTTTACCAACTTCATTCATTGAATTACAATTTCAATTATATGTTATCCAAAGATCAAGCATTTTAACATCTAGGGATAACAATAAACAAGTTCAAAGTTAGAAAATGTAAGATAAAAGCATTGCAACTTACGTGATAGGAGTTGAGAAATAACAAAACATGTGTTTGCTAATATTGATCTGCACTCGCATTCTGCGGAATTTCTTTTTGTGTTTGTTTTTGTGTGTCGAAGATATTATTTTTGTTTCGAATGACTTCAATTGTTTCGAATATTTCTTTGGTAAAGAAAACCAAAATGCATACCCAACTTGAAAAGAACTTATATTACGGAGGAAACTTCGATGAGACAGCAAGAGAGAGCAAAAGTTTTTTCTCTGTCGTGTTTCAATTTTGAAGTCGGTTTTTGATCTTTGTAATGGTTGAAGACATTTTCACAAGAATTGAAAAAATCTGGCCGAGTCTCTTATTCCTCAAAGACTGGACCACTCATTTTCGACTTGAATGGTGATGCCATTCATGAACTGAGAATAGTCGTCACCTAGCGGCACTCTTTCCGGAATTAAATCACCCTTGTTCTCTTAAACCAACGACTTTACATAAGCCTGTTCGTTATTAACACAAAATGCCCTACAGCCTTCTTACGATATCTTCATGATAGTGGTCAACATCGGACAACATCCTGGATATATCATATATATTTTGTACTCATAGGTTAAGTTCATATTTGTAATTGTGTGAAAACAAAACAAATACCCACTTTCAAATCTTCAGCTTACCGTGCACATAATTCGTTAAAATGTAAGAAAATGTTATAAAGATATATTAAATAATTTATTCTAGGCACGGCAAATTGCCTATTTGAGCTACAAATACTTAAAAACGCTTTGACTATGAACCTATACCTATAATATATATATATATAGTGCATTATTTTATGTATGGGAATGTTGTTATACATAGGAGTTGTATTATGCATAGGAGACTTAATTGAGATAAATCACATCCAATATTCTAGAAAAACCAGTTGACCGTCCAAGACGACTAGTATTTAATACACGGCATTTTTTTATCATAGAAATAACTGAGGATTGCTTTGAAAACTAATCTATACTTATATAAAGCTCAATGTGTGTATGTGTGTGTTTGTGTGTGTGTGTGTGTGTGTGTGTGTGTGTGTGTGTGTGAGTGTGTGTGTGTGTGTTGGCGCTCTACAGGCCAGACCATTTGACCTACAGCTACCAAATTTGGTACATGTATACCTTGGAGATCGGGAATGTGCACCTGGGGTCCCTTTTTTAAAATTTTTAATTAGAATTTTAATAATTAATTAAAAACTAACTTTCCCGCCAAAAAATCTTTTCATTTTTCCCCACCGCCAAATGAGTAAGGCTTCGGTTTTTTTTCCCAACACTAATGAGGCTAGGGTTAACATTTTTCGGCCGATTATTTCAAACGATTCTGTTTATTTTCTCAATATTTGATGCATTTGAAATTAAAGATTATTAATTAATTGATCTTTCATATTCATTCTGAAGTACTTTTGAATTAAAATAAAACAGAATAAAGGAAATTAAAAATTTCTAATCTGCATAGCGTTCCCCAACTTAAGTAGAAAAATTCACGCATTTGCGTTCCCGTAACTGGCGTTGAAAATTCACGCATGTGCATTGTTCTGATTGTTTACGTCTATCTTCAACGGAAGCAGAATTATTTTTAGTTTAGTTGTATGCCTTTGTAATTAAATTGTATTTATGTTAGTTTAAATTCATCGTTTTTTAAATAATTTTCTTAGTGTTTGATACATTTAAAATTAAATATTGTTAATTAATAGATCTGCTCATGATGAAACTGAAAAAAGTTTGTTGACAAATTCTTGAAATATTACATAAATTAAGAAAGATATTCTTTAGTGCCCATAATGTTTAAATGTTCAGTGACTCTGTTTTCAGAAATCATATTACAAAAAAAAATGCTTTGTTTCAGTGAAAATATATTATTATATAAATTGCATATTAATCCTTTCCACTTTAATTTAAAGCATAAATTCTACGGGAGCTAACAGAAAATTAGTGATACAGATTATATTATGACTGAAGGTCTTTATAATATTATGAGTGAATTGAAATTGGAAGTTTTAAAATATTTTAATGAAGAAGCTATTAAAGCAGGAATTACATAAAATATTTAATTATTAAAATTTCAACGGGCATTAAGATTGGCGAACCGGCTGGTCGCCAAAGGCGGCCTGTCTGAAATAAAAGCAAAGGCAGAACGAAATTATTTTTATATTGTAGCTTCTTTCCATATCTTAAGAATAGGAATTTTTAATACTGAGGATTACATGATTTCTCATACCGTTTTGTAGAACTTAACACTTCATTAGTGAAGTCTTTCTGACATACGTGCTTTTTCTGATAATTTATGAAATGAATTTTCGAGGAGGTTTCAAATAATCACACTCCTAGAACAAAATCTCAATAAAATTGGGATATTTCTTTTGATTCTGCCTTTTACTTGATACTTCCACACCACACCAGCAAGAGGACATTTGGCCCAGACGGATTTAACGTGTACCAGACGTGTCGTTTACACGACATTCAAAACTGAAACGTCAGCTCAAGCAAAGTACTGTGATTGCTTATAAAGCCCAAATATCCCTATAAAATTTCCCTTCCATTGCATTGAATATGAAATATTAACTATCCCATGATCATACTTTGTTCGTTAGAGCGTTACATTGTAAAAGGATTACGATTTGGCCAAGGACTCAACTTATTTCATTGTAGAATTCTGATGTCGAGAGTTAAACATTTTACCTCTAGAGTGATGCAAAATTTTATTAAAGGAATGGTAGTTTCAGTGTTGTCTTCGCCAGCTGACAATGGTTCATAATTACAGTGCTTATCCAAAATAACCATTATATTTCTCTAAAACCAGACATAAATCTAATAAATTAAATATCATATAAAGTTTAACAGCCATGACCTAACAGAATCACTTTTATATCAACATTTAATAAGTATGAATTGCGATTGCAATTGTTGAAGGTTCTTATCTTCGCTTTTTAACGAGAAATTCAAACATTTCGGTATTTTGAGAGCCCAGGATTTTTAGGAATCAGAAAGTCCATCAGATTCTCCACAAAAATAATCTTAATAAGTTAATTATTGAAAATCTTACTCTTAATAATCGTAAAGTTGTTGAATTAGCGAAAGGAATTGCTTTTTATTTCTCAATAAATATTTGCAAAGAGAGGAAATATTGAGAAAGAATTTACAAGAAATGTGTAAAGTCTTTTGTACGGAACAAAATTCTTTATGAAAGAAAGTTTGATATTGTGAAAAAATGGTTTGTAAAAACTATGAACAGACTAAACAAAAATTATCCCCAGATAATGTTATATATGTTATTTCAATTAACACATGTTTCGTATTTGATGAATTAAAAACTCAGATATAGAATGACAAAGACTTTGGACATTCCGAGGCATCTGTTTGTTATCTCAATCCAAATTTCACTGTAAATTACATTATCTGACGTGCGTGACTCATTTGCCAATGATGAGAAAACGGACAGATAAGATTTAACCTTTAATAACCTCTTAAAATACAGTTTCAAAATAATATATGATCATTTATCAAGCAAACCTCATCTTAGCTCTGTGTCTATCTATTGAGTGTAGTGGTTTGATTTTTATTTCTTAGAATACTAATTTTTTTTAAAGTTGGCTTGATTAAGTCAGCCAGTTTCAATGAAATTGTAGCTAAATATCTCCATTTTCTTCTATTTTATTTGGAAAACGAGCAATGCTGTAGAGACAAAGAGGTTCCTCTTATTCTGAAATAGCGAAACTAAATTACATTAAGTATTTTGGAATAGTTAATTTTGAGAGACCTTGGGCATAAATATTTAATAGTTTCCCCACTATTTCAAACTATTAGTTTTGTTAGAATTCCCAGAAGAATTATTTCCCAGACAGCAAATATGGATGGCATAGAGTATGATGATTCTCGAAGGCGCTCGCAACGTACACTCGTAGAACTTACAGATCCAGAGAGTATCATAAAATGCTGTTTCATCGTTCATAAATCAGTGTCATATCTGGATTTAAGCATTTCTCATCATTCTACTCTCATCAGAAAAAGAGGACTGGAAAGATGTTTGAAAGGAATGTTTCGGTCATTTCCCGATCTTCTAACAACAACTTTCGTTTGCACTGAAGAACATCTCAGACGAATATTGGCACCAAAGAGAAGACTGTTATATTTATATCACTTGGATCTACCAAATGGACGAGAAAGAAGTTTGAGAAGAGGAAGACCTCGGGATCAAAGCTTGATCGCCTGTAGCAGAATTTACTTTCTGCGGGCCTACCCTTGCCTGTACAAAAAAAAGTTTTGGCTATATATTCAGGAAGCAGTTAAGCATTCAAACCGGAAAGTGGATTTTATTCTACGTCTTTTGAAGCCAATGAAATTTATCGTTTTCATAAACAATTTTTTCACATTAGTATACCAGTTTCTGGAAATTCTGCACTCTAGATGTACCGATTCTGAGGTTTTTGTAAAGTTCATCTCTCAGATCGATTTTAGAGAGTGGCTCCTTTATAATTCTGGGCGAAGATATATTTTAGAATCAATTCTTTTCCATTGCTATAAATGCGGGTATTATTTATTGGAGCAAATGCCGTTCTGTTGTGATCCAATTAACATGTGCATGATCACCGGAAAGTTCGATCTTGTAGCTGTTCTTCTTCGATATCGAGATGCGCCTCGATTTGCTATATTCCCATGCGAAGATATGGCTATGTATATGACTAGACAACCGTAAGTACATTTGAATGTTTTTAAATACTTTTTATTTATCTTGATTTGCTTCCACTTTTTAAAGACAGAATACTATAATCAATTTTTGAGCTATTTTCTTATTCTCAGAAATTTTTGCCTCAGTTCAATTCAATTCTTCAAAATTTTAATTAACCATTAATAAGTTATAATTTGATTCCATTCTAGAAACGCGCCTAATAGAGGGATTGAGGAATAATAGATCTCAAGATTAAAAAGTGGAAAATAATTAAAATGTCAAATTTCTGCTCTTCAATACACTTATAAGAATGTATTTTTAAAAAATTAACTGGATTTTTTAAAAATTTTATTGAACACGACGTATTTTATGCTTGCAGTATTGAAATTTTGTAATTTTTTTATTCGTCTTTTATATCATCTTATCAATCTTTATTATCTTCACCAGTTGTACAAAATTTCACTACAGTAGTGAAATTTTATATAACTAAATATTTACGATGACAAAATATTTTAAGATTTTCAAAACTTAATATTCTGCTAGGTGAATAATTATAATAAAAATCCTATTCCGACGGTGACCTAGTGGTAAGTTCTCGATTTCGATGCTGGAGGGTTCCAAGTTTGAGGCACGATTTCACGAAAGATCTGTTGTGTATGCGGATCTGGTGCACACTAAATCCAACATCATGGGCCAAATGTCTTCTTATTGGTGTGATGTGAAAGTTTGGTGAGGAAGCTACCAGCTCAGGTGCCGTCCTCGTCATCTGATCGCGGTTCAAAATTACGAGGATAATCATAATCTAAATTTCAAAATTACCAAAATAATGAGCGCCATCTGATAGTGAATATGAGGGGGAAAATCAGGTGCGATTTCGTGATATTGATGAACAATGAAATGGACAAAATTATAAAATAATCATTTTATCAAAAATAAGGGAGTTAAGGCAAAGTCGTATAAGCATGAAAAGCTGAAAGCATACTATGAAGGATATAAATTACAATAAAAACCATTAGAAAAATTCCTAACATTTATTAAATATTTTAATATACTATATAATTTATTATCATATCAATATATATATATACTATTAAATATAAATTCAATTAAATTTCCACCTTGTTAAGAATATTTTTATTAACTCCTCACGCTGGCAAGTGTCTACACTACAGATGTGAAATCAGTGTATCAAATTTCATCTATCCAGCGCTCTTTTCGTTTTGTAAATATTACATTAACTTATATTCGAATAGCCGGGCAGACGAACATCTTCTGAACAGATTTTACACAAAATTTGGTATAAATTTACAAATTTTGTGTAAAGACAAGCCAAATTTCAACAGTCTAGCTCAAAGTGTTTTTGAGTTATTTTTGTCACAAACAGAGAGAGGGATAAAGGGAGTCTAAAGCGTGGAGATTCGTCAAAATCTCGAGTTTGATTGATTTATTTATTTACGATTACTATACTTTCCCTATATTAGCTATATGAGAAAGTAAAAATAAATAAAACTGATTATTGAACTAAATTAGTGGTATGAACATTTCCATATTATTTTTTATCTGCTTTGTTGCTAGAAAAATGCAAATGCAAATAAGCAAGAAAAACAGATCACGCACACTTAACTCGATTTGTTTCTGACTTAGGAGGCCGGGTGAGATACGCTTCACGATCAAAAACTTTATTTTTCTCAGTTTTGTCAAAAATCTTTAACACTAATTATTATTTCAAAATTGTAAATTGACACGAGAAATAAAGGACTCATTTTATTGTAAGTCATGTTTCCCGTGACACAGCAGGCCAAAGTGATTGTTTGTGTTGTTGTGATTTGTGCTTTAAATATACTTTTGTTACGATATTCAAGTTTAAATTATATATATTTTTTCCGTTTATTCATGTTCTACTTTTAAAACTACTATTAATTTAACCTTTATATTTTATATTCTACAATAATTGCAATTCTGGAATTATAATCTTTTAATACAATATATTTAAAAATTCTAAATCGCATTTTCACTTTTTCTTATGCATAGTTAAGTAAAAGTGTGGTGATAGCTTCATAAGCCAGTTAACAGCCTACGGACTAGGGGTGATCACTTTCGTCTAGTGTTTATGTTACGCGCCTAAGAATCCTGCCGTTGCGAGTTCGATCCTGGAGAATGCCACTGTTCACATTGGTGACCTTCCTGCAATTGTCGTGGCGCCATCTATCTGCAACAAAAAGCAACCAAGTCGACAATCTCATTTGAAGCAACAACCAACAACACCACTTAACAGCACAATTCACACACGCTAACCATAATGCTTGGCATGATAATATAGTTCGTCTCTCCGGCGACTCAATGGTGAAGCAGCATTGTGATGGTAGCTTCATGAACCCGTTTACAACCTCCGGACTAGAGTGATCACTTTTGTCTGGTGGTTATGTTATGCGGCTACGGACCCTAACGTCACGGATTCGACTCTGGGGAATTCAATCTTCCATAAAAGTATAATATAAGACAAAAAAAAATTCGAACTTGAGATTTTGATAAACATCCACGTTTTAGTTTTCTCTAAGTTCGAAAAACACATTTTGGAAAATGTTAATTCATCTGCCTATCTATCGATAACTCAAAAATGATTTGAGCTAGATGGATGAAATTTGGTTTTTTGTACAGCAATTTTATAGATGTCTATTAAATTTTTAGTAACATCCGCTTAGAAGAAGTCTGTCTTTCAAGCTGTTCAGATATAATTTAACACAATAACTACGAAACAAAGAGAACTAGATAGATAAAATTCGAAAAACAGAATTAGCATCTATAACTTAGTCACCAATCAAATTTTGAGCCAAATTCAACAAGGGATTGACAGTCTGCTGGTCTGTGATTTTAGAAACATGTAAACTCCATTATTCAAAGAGGCAATGACTTAAATAAATCAAATTTTATAAGTGAATTTGTAATTACAAGTATAAATGCGTGTCAAATTTTTGTTGCAATCGACTATGGAAAACGGATCTAAAACACAAATTCGATTTTCTGATATTATTAACCGCGTGTCAGGGATTAATCGCCAAGGATGCCATGGTAGATTCAGTATAAATGCTAAATTCTCGGCAAAGGTTAGTATTTAATAACTATTGCACGCCAATGCTATGCAAGACGTTCTTTGGGATAACATCTTTATTAGAGTTTATGCGAAGATTTTTTGTGGTGATCACTCTCACTGGTTTCTTTTATCTATTGAAGCCCGTTTAATTTTTTGCGATTTTAGCGTCTATTTGTGAATTCTTGCTGGTTTATCAGACCTTAATCATATATATATATATATATATATATAGTGCTAACGTATGTGACAGAGAAATCGCTTTTATTATTACTTTTCTTCGAATAGCAACAGTCAAATTTAAACAAACTGAAGCGGTATGGGAATGAGCAATGATAGAACCTGGAACCTTTTGGTTAGCAGTCCAGTAACTTAACAATTTTACCAAAACGATCGCTCGGGTAGAAGAGTTGTTAACTGGCTTATTATGCTACTCACCACAGTACCCTCCCTCCAGTGAGTCGGAGATGAGACGAACGATATGGATGTTGAGTGGTGATGTAATATTAGCTGTTGTCTTAATGGGCCGGTACCCAGTTGAATAGGGCCAAGCGTTATTGCGAGCGTGTGTGGGTGCTTTGGGAGACTTTGGGCGACCAAGTGTGTCTGGCGACTTTGGGTTGCTGCGTCAAGTGAGTCTGACAACTTTGGGTTTGCTGCGTCAAATGAGTCTGACGACTTTGGGTTTGCTGCGTCAAGTGAGTCTGACGACTTTGGTTGCGGGTAGATGGCGCCACAACAGCTGTACGAAGGTTGAAGGTTCATCGTCCGAGGTCACCAATGAAGTGGTATGTGAATGTGCGAGGATAGAACCTGGGACCTTGTGGTTAACAGTCCAGTAACTTAACAATTTTACCAAAACGATCGTTCGGGTCACCAATGAAGCGGTATGGGAATGAGCAAGGATAGAACCTGGGACCTTTTGGTTAGCAGTCCAGTAACTTAACAATTTTACCAAAACGATCGCTCGTGTAGAAGAGTTGTTAACTGGCTTATATGCTATTCACCACAAAACCATCATACAAACTGTATTGCTTCATTGAACATTCTTACCGTTGCTTTGAATTCAATGCTTCTTATAGAGAATTGATGGAAGAATAAAATATTTCTTTAAACATTCTGGAAAGTATTCGCCATTTCACCGCAAAGTGCATTCAATCAGAGCAAAGAAGGTATAAAGGAAATCAAGAAATAGGTTTCAAACAAAAAGTTTAGTCTAGAGAAAAAATATACTTAACCATCTTCAGATGACTTGGTTGCAAAAATTGATTTTCATATCTTCCAAACCATTTATCTTAAATGTCTTAAAAATATAGTCTATTGTGTTACTGTAAGACTAAAAAATTATCATTTTAATGATATCAATTTCATTTATATAGAATTTTTTCCTTACTTTTAATATCTATAATTCAATTTGATAAAATGCATGCAGCGATGTTTTTAAATGATATAATGAAATTCAAACTCATCCATTAAATCGTGTGTTTTTACCAATATTAATTCTGTAGTAGAATTTTCACTTTCGCTTTTTTTCGTAGTATACACACTTTTTAATTTGGAGTAAGGCGTCGCAATTCAACTCATGTTTTTAACTCATATCGAATATTTTGTTTAAAAAATGCATTCCATAAATCACTTAACAATCTAATAATATTAATATTAGAACAATCTAATCATATAATTATTAACAATCTAATAAATATCTCCAGATTATTTTTTTAAATAATCCGAGAGAACAAATTGATCTCCAAAGATCGATATGTTACATTATAAGAAAAATTCTAAATTGCAATAGATTGTAGTTTTTGCATTTTGCCACGAAAAATTTAATAAACTTTGGTTCCTTTTTCAGTAAATCCCTTATATATTGTTTGGTTGCGTATTTTTTTGGTAAAAGATTGGAAACTTTGATTTACTCTCTTTCAGCAGATCCCGCTTGCTAGAACCAGCTTTTGAAGGATTAATAAGTTCTCGAAGACTGTTACTGCTTCTGCAAATCATTCGAAGCTTCTTGGAAGGATCCAGCGTGCGTACAATAACAGGAGTCACTTATGCAACAAGGTCTGAAGCATTGAGACTTGTTTGGAATTCGATTCCAGATTCTTACATCACCTTCGATGAGATGACTATGATATGTGGAAGGAAATATGGAATTACAAATTTAAGGAATGCTCATTATACTTACAGAAAAGCTGTCTTGTTTGATTCTCCTTTCATACAACCGAGATCTTTGAAGCATTATTGTCGGACGATCATTCGAAGATTACTCAATGACAACCATTTATTGCCAGACGGAGTCGATTGTCTTGGTTTACCTAACGACCTTAAACTATTCTTAAAACTTCAGTCCTAATTCTACAAACATAAGAATCTATCTCTTAAATTAAAGTGTGTATGCTTATTCATCAATCGTTGCCTTTACCAAAAAAAGCTGTCTTGTTTGATACTTTCATACAGCCGAAATCTTTGAGGCAATACTGCTGGACATCCATCCGGGTATAACTCAATAACATTCACCTTTTACCAAAAAGAGTTGATCACCCAAACGACCTTAAACTGTTCATGAATTTTCAGTCATAGTTCTGTAAACATTCTTTTCATAAATTTAGGTCCATCTGTGTCGGCCAGTATTATCGCTGCGTTTGAAAAATAACTTCGCGTAACAAATTCTGCTGATTTGATCTAATTATTATAATAATTTTTTATCCATTTATCTTTTGAAATCAAATAAAATTTTGTCAAAAATTATATTTGTTCTCTTTTGATTCGTTTACCAAACATCCACAGTAGCACACATATATTGTATAGTACTGAAAGATGATAAACAATATTCGCAATATTGTATAATATTGTTGCATATTTAATAATACATATTGCATAATATTGTGCAGCATGCTATGTACTTGAGATCCCGTATCATAACTTCGCCTGATTTTTTTTTATTGTATTTCATATATTCCCGGAATGTTCACTTTTATTTATTGCAAATGGCTTTATAAAGCCCTTTGCGAAAAATTGTATCTGACAAATATGATTATAAATACAATAGCTAAAACAATGAGAAGTGTAAAATATATATAAAATATTTTTTTTAATTTATTAAAGATTTTTTTAATTAAATAATAAGGAAATAAAATTGGCGATATAAATTTTAAGATGGTGTAAACATTATTTTTTAACAATATTTCTTCAAAATTAGTCAGAGAAAATGATAAAATTTTGCTTATTTTTAATTTAAAAAAATTAGTTAATTTTTTGTGAAACCCTTTCTAAGTCAACATTTATTATTTGAAAAGTAATTAAATGCCGAGCTCCAACGTTCTGTCCTGTAGTGTTTTGCATAATGTTTCATCATATAAGTTACATGATACAATTTACAAATGTTAATCTGTGATCATTGGCGCATTTAAATCAGCAGGAACAGTCTCCCAAAACTTTCTAGCACATTTTCTTATAAAGTAATTATACCGTCCTTCAGCATAAAAAAAAATATGAGCCTTGGGCAAATCCGGAAACACGAAGAGTGCTCAGATTTTTATTTTCATAATCTCGCGCAGGACTTTTTCTGTGCTTCTTAATATAGTAAAAAAAAGCAAATATTGTCGTACTATATCTATATCTTTAATAACGACAAAACATCAAGTTTTAGATGTTATAAACATGTTAAACCCGTAAACGAGTTGAGATAGATGGTAGACTCGCTGACAAGTAAGTTTCGTTTAAAATTTAATACGGATCTAAAACTACAGGAAAATTTTTGTTTATTTCGCTGTATACATTTTGTAATTTTCTTGTTTACTTGCACTCTTACAGACAAGTAGATAACTTTAACTAACAGGTAGGAAGATAACTAATTTTAATAGAAATTTACAAATCTAATATTAAGATTACCGAATTTTATTATTCTAGCTGCATACGTTTTTTGCACTATCGTTTTCTCAGACAGATTGATAGGAAGAAGAAAAAGAGCATGTCCAAAAATGTGTTTTGCCAACTCATGGCGAGCTGAAGCAGGGAAATTTCGTCAAAATAGCAGCCAATTTTTTTATTAAAAACAAATCCAAATTACATTATTTTTTCTATATACAATAAAAAACCCTATAAGATCCAAGATCAATACGGAACTTTTTATTTATTTTATATGGTAAATATTTTTCATATGTTCATATGGGTAAGGAAATACATTTTATAGAAGGAAAGATCATAATTCTGACTTGAAAGAAAAAATAAACAGTTTTCGGAACCTTTCTGCAAATAAAATAAAC
Organism: Argiope aurantia; assembly: GCA_026543865.1. Lineage (NCBI taxonomy): Eukaryota > Metazoa > Arthropoda > Arachnida > Araneae > Araneidae > Argiope > Argiope aurantia. The sequence goes on from JAPMOR010008687.1 coordinate 63,048, forward strand.
AAAACTATATAAAATATTAGAAAATTGTGTATTGATATTAGAATTTTAAATAAAATATATGTATATCGGCTTAGTATACCGTGAAAAGCGTTTTATAAGCACCTATACACAAAATGCCAATCCATTCAAAGTATTCGTTCTAGTATCCTGATCTTGCATACAGACAGTTCTGTTTACGTTCAGTGATTACTGTTCTGTTTTCGTTTAGTGATATTATATCCAATGCGGTTGATATTCTATTGAGGCATTAGGCTGTTTGATGCCGCAGAGAAAAAGAATCTTTCTCTTCTGTTTGGTCCAAATTCGATGATTTGGAGAGAAGCAGAAATATTAACAATAAATAATTATGGGTGGATCCTAGCACAGCCCACCTCTTTGCGTCTTTTTGAATTCTCGCCAAACGAGTGGCGATAACGTCGCCAATGTGGCAATATTAACGGTTTATTTTTTATTATATTTATTTTGTGATTATTTTTTTATTATTAAAAAAATTAACTTAGATGGATTTTTTTAATTTATTTTTATTTTATTTTTTTATTACATTTTCTTATTTTATTTATTTATTTATTATTTTATTTATTTATTTATTATTTTATTTATTGATTTTATTTATTGATTATATTTATTTTTTTACTATATTTATTATTATTTCCGTCCTTCAAGTATTTTTTAATTGAAAAATAATAATAATAACAAATATTCAATTAGTAGTCAACTTGGCGGGATTTCAAATAAGTCGCCAAGCGGTGGGCCAATCTAGGATTTTATTTACAAAACGCACACATTATAGAAAAAAGAAAGTTAAAATGATAATATGATATTACGTAAGATTTAATTCTTAGGATGAGATTTAATTAATTCATTCATTTCTTCTAAAAGTTTCTTTTTTATTTCTGTAATTTATCATCAATACATATTATAGAATGACGATACTGACAATTGAAGTATTAGTTGCGCTACTTAATAAAATAAATGATTTGACTAACTTCTTTTTTTTTTAAAACATGCTTATTTTCTCATATTTAATGAAGTGTTAAAGCAAAGCTATCAGATTAAAATAATTAAATTATTGATCTCTTTGAAAGCTGTATTTTATTTATTTGTTACACCTATAACTAAAACAAATACCTATAAATACATTAAGAGGAAATTTTAGGTGGTCAGGTTGCACCCAATTTGTTTACCTTTCGTATCTATTGCTAATCTCCACACGGCTGACTGCTAAACTGCGATATGCGCAGTAACGAATTCTTTATGGTGCACAATGCATCTATTTGTTAGGGATGTATCACTTATGAGCAAGCAAACAGTTTCTACTTTAGAAGTATTTTGATGTATGCTTCTAAAACTAAGTATCGACCCTAGGTGGCAATAAAAGTAGCCAGAAAATAACTGACAAATATAAATTAATGGATTAAAATAATCCAGGGAGGAAAGGCTTTTCTTATACACATTAATGCTTCCTTTTGATGCAAGTCCCTGAGCTATGAATTGGAAATATTTTGAGTGAAAGTATGAACTTATAAGAGTAGATTGTGTAAAAATTTGATAACTGGAAAATTTAAAGAAGAGATAAGAATGGAAATATGAAATTATCATAATAAATCATGAAATAATTGATGGTAAAAAGATATCAAAAAGGAAGCAAGAGATAAAAAAATATTACTTACTCTTTATTATCATTTATTAATGTTTAATTGTAGATTTATTTCTTTGAACTAAATATAATTATCAATGTTGATGAAATCGTGAATCTGGTATAGTTGTAGAGTGGAAGTAAAACTAATTAGTTTTTTAATTGCTTATTTATTTTTGGAAACTTAGTTATTGGAATGTATGTTTTGACTCAATAATATAAATACAAATTTATTCTTAAAATGAAAATTTTAAATAAAAATTTCACTTTTAAGTAAAAATTTATTTACTCATGCTAGTGATAAATTGCTAAGGATTATGGACTGATAGGTGTTTTTTCATAACTAATATTTAATTACTTTTATCATTGCATGTAGTTAGTAAATACCTACTTTGATTATTGTGTTCCTTTCTGTAAAAATTAATTTTAATGAATTCAACAACTTTCACTATGTTATATTTAAAATTTTCAGATTAGTAAGCCCTAAAGCTTATATCTTAATTCTTAACATAGTAAAATTCAGTATATTTATATTATAACAGTTCCTTAATTATGTCATCAACATTTTTAACTGAGTACTGCTAACTATCTAGTATAATTTTTAGAATTGTTCTTTATTGGCGTATTAGTGCAAAAAACGCCAAATCAGTAGCTGCGGTGGCGTTAATACGTAAGTACCATTTTTTCCTTCTTCATTTCATATATTTTTTTTATTCGAAGTGGACAAAGAGTATTTATAAATTTCAGTTTATACAGGTATTTCCTTTTCTTCTTTTCTGTTCTTTTTATTTATTTATTTTTTATCATTCATAATGCTATTAGTTGATTGTTGTTAATGCACAAATTTATAGATACATGGAAAAAAAATATAGATTCATGATTATTAATTTAAAGCATAAAAGTAATTATGAATTTTTTTAGAGGGAGAGGGGTTTACTGTTACTTAATAAAGGAAATTAAAGAATAAACAATTATGAGATTTTGAACTGATCAATGAAGCAATTAAATTTAATATATACTTCTGCAAATAATTATTTCTCAGCTTAATGGATTTTTTTTATTATAATAGTATATAACTATATATAATTTAGTTACTATTCTTCTTTTATTTAATGATGCCTTTTGGATTCAGCTAATTCACTAAAAATATTGTTGAATTACATTTCGGTTAAGTTTCCTCTGCATAACTTGATTCCCACCACAAAGTATTTTTAACATGAAATTGTAATATGCATTATAGACATGTTATTTTAAGAGCCTTACACATGTTCTGTTTATTTTATATGTGAGCTTCCCCAAAGGAGCCCAGTTCTATAACATAGTGCCATAAAAAATTTAAGTGCTGAGTAATTTAATGTAAATTGCATATTATCTTCTGCAGCATAATCACTTTCTGATTCTTTATGTAAACTGTGAAAGTAATAAGCATGATCTTTCTTTCTTAGCTTTCATTATGGTTTAGCTCTCAATTGAATGTTTAATGAAATTGTGAAAATGGCTTGTATTTTATTGGAACACTAGAATCAGTTGTTAAAAATTTTGCAAAAATAATTAAACTTTTTTCATAAATTTAGAAAAAATTGCAATCAAATTGGAATTATTAAAATAACATTTAAAAAAATTTCTGTAAAAAATCAATTTTGTGCAATAATGTTTTTAGTGGTCATCATGAAAAAAAATGACAAAATTTCTCTTAATTTTTAATTAGTTCAAATTTTAAAAAATTACTATTCGATTCATCTTTTCTCCCACCACATTATACCAATGCTAAATTTGATATCTTTAGGTCTAGCAATTTATTCTATAGAATGCCAATATGTATGGGCATTCATGCATGCACACATATTCTTCTATTATAAATATTTTTTTAAGGAAAACTTATTCATTAGGGAAATTGTGTGGAAGTAGATCCTTATCTACTTTTATAGCTCTAAATTTGTTAAATATATATGTATTTGCTAAGTTTTAGGTTTTTTATATAATTGTAATGTTTTAAGAATTGAATAAGTTGGTCAAGTAAACTGTTTCAATCTTGCTGTACATATACTTGTATTTTTTTCTGCTATATATATCTACATACAGCAGGGAAGACACATTTCCACTGAAATGCAGATCTCAGCACTTTTGGGATTGAATGTTATTATTATTGAGTTCAAATAATTTTTAATTACATTATAATTCTATATGTTTTTAGTATTTTGAGCACTTTTTTCATGTAAATTTATTTATTTTATTGTTATATTAATCATATACATATCTTCTCAGGGTTTTTTTAAAGCCTATGTCTAATACATATATGAATTTGTTTTGCATTATTGTTGATAGATGTTATTCTATAGATTTGTAAACTTTTTTTATTTTCTGTTAGATATTTTTTAGTGGTACATTATAATATCATAAAATTACTTGCCTTTTATTCTTTCACTTTATTCATGAATTAAAAATGATTTGTTTATGAAAAAGACAACAAAATATTGCATTTAAAAAATAAAATAATACTTAAGTTGTTCAATAATAAAAGTACAAGTGGCTCTTACACAACTCAGGCATGCTGTAATATGGTGTGAATTGTATTGAGGAGTTTAATAAGTTAGACTAAATTATTGCTTTGTTCAAGATGCAATTGAGCTTCTGGAGCACATAGAAGCTGGCTGCCTGATAGTAAACTTATGCAAAATTTGAGTTTGTGCATTTATCAGGTTTTTGAAGAAAAAAGAGTTAATCAGGTCAAAATTCATTGCAGATTGCAGGTTATTTATTTTTAAAAATTCTTTTAACAAAAATGAATTCAATATTTGACACCAAAAATGAAAAGATGAATGGAAGTATCTGAAGGATTATGAGATGGAAAAAACCATATCAAGTACTTCACACATGGATGACAACTGCTCTTAAACTGAATGTTTAATTAAAAAATATTGTTGCATTTCACAAAATTACTGAATTTGACAGGAATTTCTTAGAAATTTTTCATTAAATTTTATGTTGCTTAAATTTCTGTAAAGCTTCTTCTTACCTTCAGATAGGAAAACAAAGCACTTGAATGAGCTTTTTATTTAACATCTCATCAGACACAACAAGAAAGGGACTGTTTCATTAAACCATTGTTACTGAAGATGAAATGAAATTTATATAGTTTCCATCAACAGTTGTTTATACAAAACAACTGCTGATGGAAACATCCTACTTCTAGATTTGCTTATAATTTCGTGATTCAATCCATCATCTCTCTTCGAAACCACTGACTTTGGAATAATGAGCATATTATGCTGCAATTTCCATGAAAAATGCACCATCATTAACAATGAAAAATACTGCAAAGCTCCCCAGAAATTGCATACAATTGTTAAAAGAAACAAAGAGGATGGTTAAGCAAATGAATTAACTTTAGCATGATGGGTATGTCACATCAAACAAAAGCATGGTTAACACAATAGAAATAGATCATGTAGCATCTGTCCTATAATCTAGATTTGGATCCCTTGGCTTTGATCCCTTGTCCCTTTATTCCGGCCTTTAAAGATATTTTTGGCTGGAAAACACATTGTGGATCTGGAGGATTTGAATTTTTGGAATACTTCAAGGAACTATAAAGGGATATCAAAACTAGTGTCACAAAACTATTTCACTTCAATGTATATTATGTCAAGATTTAAGCAACAGTTTACAGTTTTTGGAAAATGTTAAATATTTTCTTGAACTAAAAATGTCAGTATAATTTTACCTTGTACGTTTCTTATAGGATTGATCTCATATGTAAAGTTTTTTCTGCTTTCTTATATATTGTCTTTGTATAAGTTTAAATGTTTTAAAACTTTTTTTATTATTAGATTCGGAAGTTTATATTATTGAAGCATGGATCAGTAAAACAGCTTTAGTAGTACTTGACTCAATAATGCATCGGTACATTATTCAATTTTCTTCAATAGTTTTTTTTCTTCCAGATATAAATGATGAATTCCTCATGACTAATTTACACTAAATTGTAAGATTTATTAGATATTTATGTTGTTTGATCATGCATTGTTGTTGGAAAACTTTTATGAATTATAAATCCATCTAGAGAATAAGTAATTAATGGTGTTATGAATCATATCTATATATTTTTTTGTATTATGATAAATTTAACAATACATTATAAGTCTATGTGAACGTTGAATGTAAAAAAATTATCCCTGAAACTTTAATGCATATGAAAGAGAAACTATACACTTGTGAGTTATGCAGTAAAACATTTAATCGGTTACAAAATTTTAAGGCCCATGCATATGTTCATATCAAAAAGAAATCTTACATTTGTGACATTTGTAATAAAGCATTTTCATGTCTGTGGTATTTAAAAATTCATGCAATAATACATATAGAAGAGAAACCATATATTTGTGAATTGTACAGCAAAGGATTTTCTCGTGATCATCATTTAAAATCACATTTACTGACACATACGAAAGATAAACCGTATTCCTGTGGTATATGTTTTAAGACATTTGCTCTTAAACAACATTTAAAAGGTCATTTACAGATACATAGCAAAGAGAAATCACACACTATTGACATGACACATTTACATACAAAAGAGAAATCATTTGTCTGTGAAATATGTACTAAAACATTTTCTCAGCAGGAAAATTTAAAAGAACATTTACGGATACATACAAAAGAGAAACCATATACCTGTGAAGTATGCAACAGAGCATTTTCTCAACTAGGAAATTTATGAAGGCATTTACATATACATATGAAAAAAGAGCCATATTCATGTGAAATATGCAACAAAGTGTTTTCTCACCTAGACATTTACAGAATATATGCAATAAAAATCATATTGCTGCAAAATGTTCAATAAAGAGTTTTCCCACAAAGGAAATTTAAGCTTTCATTTATAGACAAATTTCGAAGAGAAACCAAATGCATATGATATATTTTAAATGACATTTAAACAAATATTTACAGAGATTAACTGAATAAAAGTCATATTTTATTGATATGAGTGGTTAGATATTTTTTTCGATGGACAATTTAGAACCCCATTCAATGAAGATAAAATGACCATCATTATTCATTTAAATAAAAGAAAGAAAAACTACAGAATAGGAGTGGAAAGCAAACCATATTTGCAAACATATTGGAATACATAATAATTTAAAGATATACTATTGAAACTAAAATGAATCATTTATTGCCTTGGTTGAAATTAAAAATGAAATGGATAAAGTAATTATATATTTCAAAAATTTGTCTACACATATTTTATTTTGTGTCTGATTGTTATATTTTTCTCATGCAATAGCATTGTTAATAGGTTAAGAACATTTCATAATGCCAATATACATAGGTTGCTTGGTTCTTAAACTCAAAATTTTTTTAATCTTTAGACATTGGTATAGCTATAGAAAAAATTGGCATTTCAAATGCAATTTATTAATAAATATAGATATGCCATTTTAATTCAAGCAGTGATACATAATTGATTTTACTTCATTGTTCAGTTTGTATTTAAAAAAGTGATTATTTCAATATTGCTTTGCTTTTTTTTTTAATTGGTTATTCAGTTCCACTCTGGATTCAAATTGAGTCATACATTTCTATTTTATTAAGGGTTTCACTATTATTAAGTGTTCAGTTTTTGGAAGAATCTGGAGGAGATTTGTGTGTGTGTGGAAAATAAATAATGAAGCTTAACTGGCAATTTTTTTCAATACCTTGATTCTGGATAAAGCTATAGCATGTACTGATATACCATGCTATTTTACTTTATATAATTCCAAGCTCATTAATGTGTTTTTTTTACACCTTTCCAGATGGGGACTTCTTAGCTGTTAATTGGGTGAAACATTATTTTATAGGAAGGACTTTGTTTTGCCTTGATGGTTTGGATTTAAAATTGATGATGAGATAAAATTTGATTAAGGCATGTTTGAAATTTCATTTGATTTTTTTACTGTCTCATATACAAAAGAAGCCATTACTGTTATGAAAAAAATTCGAACACGAAATTTTACCAAGATTCCTCAAAATGTGAAAAACTTATTATGTCTGTTAACACGATAACTTGAAAACATGTTGAGTCAGATGGATGAAATTTGGAATATGCCCATTACTCCAAGTTTGCTGATTTATATCAAATTTGAGATGAAATGCAACCACGGGAGTTTGACACACCTAATACAAGTGAGCACAGTAAATGCCAAACATAGAGAGCTTGATTGATAAAATTTGCTGCATAGTTTAATCCTCTAAAATGTGGATCCATATCAGGTTTTATACCATATCTATTAAGGGTCCAAGGCCAAACCAAATATAATTACTAAAAATGCAATGGTTTAAAATTAATGAAATTTGGTTACAAAAATTATAGTTTTATATCAAAGCATGGTTTCAGCCCACCAAAAAACGTTTCAAATGCATGTTTGATTATTTTTACTTTATTATGAAATACAAAATTCTAATGTACTGAACTGAAAATAAAAATTTGATTAATTGTGGCATTTATGGCCTTACCCAAGCCCCACAATTGTATGGGGGGGAGGGAGTATGATATCAACATTATTGGGCATTATGTGAGAAAAGTTTGGACCGATTTCGCTAGTTTGAATTTGATTTTTTTAGGGTAAAATGTAAGTCGAAAGTGACACAAATGTAGATTGCTCCATTTTTCATTGAAATATTTTCTCTAAATTGCTTAAGAGATAGAGTGAGATTTCTGTTCCAATGAGTTAAAGAAAGCTTGGCATTTCCTAACTTTAATTTAAGTCTTCCATTGGTTTATTATTTTTCAGTTTATTTGATGTATATATGCAATGGTTTTCAGAAATAATGCTTTTCTGGCTGTAGGTACATAAATTACTGTATCATCTGTTGAGTTTGGTATCCTCATGAGTAAGCAGATCATTAATGTAGTTTTAAAGTATAGCAGACCAAGTTTGTTTTTACTAATATATTACATGGAGGAATATCAATTTCGCTGCCTTAAATCTGTGATTTAACTTTAATTAACTTTTAACCCCTGAATCCTAAATGAACCATAATGTTTATCTATCATGTCAATCTTTTAAGCTACAAAATATCTTCTCTGTGTTTTAAATGGCATACAAACTGTGTATATAAAGGGACAACTTAACAAAAATATTGTTTTCAAAAAAAATCATGCAAAGACTATATATAATTATTGCTATTAAATTGTGTTCATACAAATTGTAAAAAAAAAAAAAAAAAAATTGTCATGCTTAATGAAATGTAAAATGTCAAGCATGCATATTGAGGTAAAAATTTTCATTTAATATTTTTCTGGAGTATTTAATTTGTGGATATTCTTGCTTGATACTCAATAATAAAGAGCCATTATATGCAAATCCCATCTAGCTTGTTACCATGCCTTCATAGCTTTCAAATCTTGTTAGAATCGCTTACATTGCTCATTACTTAGTAAGTTTTTTTTTTTTTTTTTCAAGGATTTAGCAGGATTGCTATGTAAAAAATGCAATTTCATATTCCAACAAGCATCAAACTCTCCAAGTATTGTTGGACATTTTTAGTTTAATTCTTTGTTTATATTTTTCCAAGAAGGTATTTGATATTTATGAATGCCATTGAATAATTCTTTTCAAATTCTATCATTGTTTCGATGAAATTTTTATCTTTAACAAGCTGCTGAATCTGTGGATCATCAAACACACCGCCCTTTATCTTTTCAAAAACAAGCTAGGAAATACCGAAATGAGACACTTATAACAATCTTCTTCAGTTTATAAAAATTGAGCAAATTGTCTCATGAGGCCCAGTTTTATAAGCATAGGTGGAAATATAATGTTCTTTCTGTCAAAAAGTAGCTAATGTAGAATGTTGGAATCACTAGATTTGGGGTCAGATTTTAGCAACCATTCCACTGCACCCAATGCTTCTTATAAGCTCTGCTATCCAACATACACAAAAAAATGGATATTTGATATATCTGCATTGCTGGCCAAAGAGGAGGCAGATCATTTTTTGTATCAACTCAAATGACAAATGATTAAAATTTTACATTTTTTAATTTATTTTTCAAAAAATTATTCTGAGATGCATGTTTCTATCCTCTAAATTTTATATATAAAGAGAGAGAGAGAGTCTCGCTTATAACATTTTTAGTATAAATACAGATTTTAAAAATGGTAAATTTGTAAAACATTGTGTAAGTTATTCACATCCTTGTATGTGATTAATTTTTTTAAAAAAATAGCTTTTTTTAAAATTTTCTTATTACTTTGATAATTTTAAAAATTAGATATGATGGAAAAGTAAGCAGTTGTTTGAAATTTTCTATTCATGCACTTTTACATGGTTAAAATTTCTTATTTCTTCTTATTATTATTAGATAGTATTTTAAAAATTTGTAAAAATGTTAATTTTTAATTTCCTGCAGTGTATTTTTTTAGTTATACATTATAATATAAAAAATTCTGTCTTTTTTTCCTTACATCTTTTTCATGAATTAAAAGTTATTTGTCTGTGAAAAAAAGAAAAGACTAAATAATCATATATAAAAAAAACTTAAAAAAATTATTAGTTTTGATAAAGTAAATTTATATTCATAGTAAATATGCTGTTGTGATTAATTTAATGCCAATATCTTTGTAAATGTGGAAAATGTGATAATTATTCTATATGTTTTCGCTTAAGTACATATAAATTTGTTTGCTTTTACTTTTTACACACATATAAAAAAATCCAATCTTTTGTTTGAAATTTTATATTTAAACATGAAACATCTTTCACATTTAAAGAATGTTCTAGGTTTGATTTTTCGCTCTTTATTTTATTTTTTAAATTTACTTTTAATTGCATATCAGCAATTATGTGTACTAAAAAATGTTTTTAATATTGTTGCTGTCCAGAGTATAAATATAGTTACTAAAACATTGAAAAATCACACAGGAATAAATGCCTCAAAGTTTATAGATGTTATGTCGAGAAATAAGCAAAAGTATATAGTTTGTGAAATATATTAGGTATTTTTTTAAATTATAAATGTCAATGTAACTTTGCCTTGTGTCTTTTATATTCGACCATCCTCATATGGTGAATTTCTTATATTCTCTTATATACTATCTTTGTATTTTAAATTTGGAAGACATCTTTGTACAATTAAATCTTTTAACATTATTTTTTTAACAATTAGATTTGGAAGTCTCCATTGTTGCAACATGGTTTCATATAACAGTTTTAGTAAACAGAGTTAACCTTAGTCTTAGCTAAGTCAGAATATTTACATTAATATAAACTTTAAAAAATTATAAAATAAGCAAATGCTTTCTCAAATATCATAGTTCCATTTGCACACAAAAGGTTAATCAAAAAGTCTTGTTTATTGTTATTGAAATTTCCTGTTGATGGCAAGAAATAAGATACTTGGTATAGGAATAGGTACTTGTGTATTAATCATATGCCCACAATTAAACACCAAAATTATTATGCCTATTATAACCACCAATTAATTGCCAAAACAAAAAATTACTGAAGATATTATGTCAACTATAGCTAAAATTTGACTCTGACATGCTAATTACATGTGATTAAACCATAAGTTCACTAAATTTTAATTAAAATATTTCTAATTTAATTAGTATCAAATTTTAATTAAAATATTGCTAAGTAAGTGAATTTAATGAATCATTTGCACTGCATAGTAAAGTATAAAAAATATTATTTCTTTAAGCTTCTTGATTTTCTTAACAAAATGTTCATATTTTCTGAAGTAAAGTGAGCTATCTAAAGAACTTTTTTGAATGTGTAACTAGTACTGTCCACTAAACATAAAATGGTGTTTTACTACTTTTATTGATTTATGGTTAATTTCATACAAAAGCTGGGGAAATAGTGATGCCTAAAATAGTTTGTGATAAAGATGCAGTATTTAAGAATATAGGTAAGATAATTGGAAATTTCTTGAACTAAATAAGTTGGCATCTCAGTTCACTGACATCAGCACAATTGTCTTGAAGTTTAAAGAAATCTGATGTTTCTTATTGCATTGCAATGTGTTAATTTTGAAATAATTCAGAATAATTATTTTAAAACATAGCATACAATTTTTAAATAAAATTGATATTATTAAAAAAGTAATTTTTTGAGTTTTAAGGTTGTATAAAAATATTTTTGAAAGACCTAGTTTGAAAACTCTTGATTTAATTAGAATATATTTTAATTAAATTTTTGTAATAAAGATTTTCTAAAAATGTGTCTCACATTTTTGCCTTTGTCTAAGAAGCATCACCAATTTTTTTCTTTTCAGAAGTCTTATATTTCAAATTTAAAAAAAAAAATGTTCTTTTGAATGTCTCAAAGAATTATTATGCTGTTAAATTCCATAAGATTCAAACATTTATAGTTTTTTTCTCTGTTTTAATGGCAAATTATTATTAATAGTAAATTTTCTTTAAAAGCCGCATGCAAGTGATTGAATTTAAGAAAGATTTCCTCTAGTAAAATTCATCTATTCCTGTGATAGTTTCAAGTAGTGTATTTCACCGTGCATCTCTTTAGTATATTTTCATAATAGAATATGGTTTTAAAAAATTAGATATAGACAAATATAAGAAAAAAAGACATTTATTAAAAAAAATTATACATAAAGCTTAGCAAAATGTCGAACGTAAGTACATTTGGGGAACTGTACATCAAATATACTTTTAAGGGGGGGGGGGAATAGCTGCTTCCAAAAAAATGTTCAGTAGAGAATTGCATATATCTTCTCCATCGATTAAAAAAGCACTGCAAAAGGCACATGCAAAAATAAATTGATGCAGGCATTCAATTTCACAGAATCAATTCTTTGGTATGAATACTCCATGAAAATCTCCTGGAATAGAAGATTCTGTTTTGAAAGTTGTTCTCCCTATTTCTTTCATTGATTTGGCATCAAGAACAATCATTGAAACCTTGCTCTCATCGTCTTGGTATAAAAGAGATGCAATCAAAACACCTATAGTAAAAGAAAAAAATGACGTTGTATTTTTTCCTATAATAAAAATGAATGTATGTGTGTCTATCTCTGTGTGTACTGGTGCTCTATGTACCAGAATGTTTCACCTACAGCTACCAAATTTGGCACAGATTTCCTTTGGATGTTGGAAATGTTCATCTAGGAGTGATTTTTTTATAATTTTATTTAGAATTATCATACTATTAATAATTATTTAAAAGTTAATTATTTATTATAACTAATAATAGAAATAAAGTGAAATTTTGAAGTTTTTCCCACCATAATTATGAAAAATATTACAAAAAATTTATTTTTACATCATTTTTAACTACAAAAAAATTATCTTTTCAATCATAATTGTTTTTTATTGCATATTTTTTTATTTGTAATGAATTTTTCAAAAAAAATTGTGTATTACAATATATTACTTCAACAATATATTACATTGTTGAAGTGGAACTTAAATCGCTGGCATTGTTATTACTACTATTTCAGACTGGCTTTTTTTATTTTTTTTATTTCTTCTATCTTGACTCATATGTTCTCAAAGAAAATCACAAAACCAGCGAAAGATTATTTTGAACACTAGCATTTGCAATCAATAAAGAATGTATTACATTTATAATTCTGTGTAAAACTGCATAGCCATAACATAGATTAAGTTGAAAAGTGAATAGAGAAAAATTAATATTTATAACAATAAATCATAAATTAAAAAGACAGGTAGAAAATAAAGTAAAAAAAAAAGATCTTTTTAATGCATTTTAAAAATATTTTTTTAAATTATTTTTGTTAAATTTATTAAAAGTACATTTTTATTAGTAAGGTTCATATGTAAAATCTAATTTTTTAAATTTTTGTCATAATCATGAATATATTCTTAATATATTGGATTGTATAATAAAAGGATTCGATTAAATTTATTATTTATCAAATTTAATAAATAATAGTATTTAACTGCAAACATTTATTATTTTATTAACTAAATAAATAAAAACTCTTCATTTTAATGAAGCAACAGAAGTTTGCATTTAAAATCTATAAATTATCGAATTTTTTTTAAAAAAAATCTTGTAATCCACTTAAGCTTAGATATTAAAATTTTTTAAGGTTATTATTTTTTGACATAGTTAAGAAAATAAACATTTATATGAAACAAAGATTTTTACCTGAATCTTCGTCTTTATTTTCTGCATTAGGATCAGAAATAAAAACTGGTTCTGAAGGTATGGCACCACTTTCATTCCAAGATACAGTAGTTTTATTTGTAACATCAACTTTTATCTGTAAAATGAAATAAAGCTGCTGTTAATATAGTATGTTGACTAATTTAGTATTGTAGCAGTTAAAATAATATTAATGAGAGTTTTACTAGAATTTCATTCTTATTGTTCCATTTTATGATAAACAGTTTTCTGAAAAAATAGTGGTATTTTTTTAGTAGAATTAAAAAAATCGGAAGATAATATATAAAAATTCTTCAAGGATATAAAGGAATTTGTGGCATAACATAAAAAAAAATCTTGCTGACAAATACTATGATGCATATATTATTATATACCTGTAACATCGTTTTCCTGCCATTTTAATCTTATAGTAAAAAGGAGAGATTTACAGAGTTAATGGGTTCTAAATCAATGACTTTCAAATTTATCGTTTCAAATGAAATTCCAATAATTTTCACTGCGTCATTGAGTATTTAATCGGGTGATTTTTTTTTTTTTTTTCTGCATTGAAAGTGGAAGAAGAAAGATTCTGATAAATATCTGTATGAAATTTTCAGACTTTATGGAAAAGGAAATAACATTAACGCGACACCGTGCCATTCGAAATAGATTACCCCTACATTTAGGTTTTCATTACAACTATGGCGTCATGGGACTTGATTTCCTTAGGAAAGTTCATGTAACAGAACCAATGTGAAAATATTTAAATAATAAGACCTCAATGCCTGTTACAATTTGATGCTTAAAAATACTTTTTTGAAAGAAGTATGGATATCAAATTCTTCAGAAAAGATTTAATTGATATTAAACATGACCAATAGTTTTGGTGATTACTGATCACCGAAGACGACTGGTTATTGAATGAAATCGTTAATTTTTGAAGTAAATTCTGTGTTTTGTATATAATCTCTATAGGATTATTTATATTTTTTAAAAAGATTGTACAATGAAAAGAAGTTTTCAATGTTCCACTTTAATATCTATTTAAATGTTATCAATGCCATTCTAAAATAATATTTACAAGTTTCATTGCTGCATTTCAATACAGTACACAGTTTTTAAAATGAAAGCTAAAAATGCAAATTTCTTTTGAATTTTTAATAAACGCACTTGTAAAACAATTACTGCATTTTTAAAGGAGTCATTTGTCAATGTGTCAATTAAAAAGGTGATGATAAATATACTTATAGAGGCTTCATGGTCTTTCTTGATGTTGTATTCTTTCATTGATTGTTTTGAAAACAATTGACTAATTTTCATTTACTATAGTTGAGGAGAATTCTACACACTTATATTTTGGTAAAATAAATAAATAAATCAGAATTTAGGTATTATAATGAAAGACACAAAAATCTAAATATTATAAAGAAAGTCAACACATTTATTTTCACATCTTTATTTCTTTAAAAAAATGGCCAAGATATTTATGTGCATTATTTGTTAGTTCAGTATTTCAAATCTGTAACATTATTTCCCTAGATTATTTATTTCAAAGCACTTTACAGACATGTTTAATGGATTCTGAATGTATCCAAGATTAAAGACCCCCTTCTTCAAAATTATTTGGCGACAAAAATGAAAAAACAATTATAGGATATATCTGTTATGAGACATGATCCGAGTATATTTTAAAAGATTCTACACTCTGTGAAGAATATATAAGCTTATGCTCTTACATCAGCATCAATTCTCTCTTTGAAGTGTTGACGGGGAGGCGAGCTCTCTAGCTGCATCTAATTTCAGCTGTGTAATAACGGTTTTCTATTTGTGTGTGTAGTTGATTTTTACAAATGCTGCCTGTATGTACGTTTCCCCTGTGTTTTGCTAACTGTGTTCATGTTTTCTAATGAAACAAAGCATCATTTTCCTTATTTCGACCATATTGAACTTCTCATTGTACATTTTCTGGACGATTTCCGTAACAATAGTCGATTATTAAACAAGAATTGCCACTTACTCATCTCCATTATTTTTACTCACCAGATGTGTCCTTTCCAACGTGTCATTCCTTGCCATCGCATAAAAGTACTTGTATTTCTTTCCGTTGTAGTCGTAATTTATTCTTGGTAGCTCTGGTGCCCATGGATCTAAAAAAAGGAAAAGAAAAATTATAATAATCTTCAATCAAAGTAATAAATGCTAAATATAGCTATCTAGTAATGGTAAATAATGTTATGCATACCAATTATTTTATGTATGAATGTCAAATGTAGCTCATTGATTGGCTTTTTGTGGAATCTCCAAATCGCGATGAATAAGAACTTAAAATTTGGCTGACATCCACTAAAAAAATTATTTTTAGTAGGACCTTTATTCTCTAATAGCAATTTAGTAACAATGACAGTCATGTCATATCTAGTAGCAACTGACGATAAATTTACATCCTATTCGATGGGACTTTCGTAAATTCTGCTCCTAATACGTCTCCGAAAGAAGAAACCCTTGCCTATCTGATATGGTGATTATAGTATCCAAGGTTCACACCATCCCATTCGATGTGGATCGTAAGAAACGTAAATCATTTACATTTTATATATAGAGCAACAAGTGACAGCTCGATACTTAAAATGCATATCGACAATATCAGAATTCGTGCAGCAATACACGCTGCTAGAAATCTGCACGGAATAGGACAATTTACACCCATGCTGCTTTTATCTACGATATAAACAGCGCCTCTTTCATTTTAACGAGCATTTTCCGTACACAATTCTCATTACAAAATCTGTCTTTTCTACCAGATATCTTAGATATACATACTTAGTATAATTTTGTTAGTTACGTAGCCATTAGGAAAAGACTTTTTGAATGAACTTCAATTTATTTTATAATGAGAAACAATTTTTATACGGGTACAAAGACGAACGCTCGCATTAGCACTAGAACGTCTTTTGGTGTCGATTGGACACCAGATCCTGTTTAGTTTGTTCTCCTTTCCGCATTTTAGCAGGGAATTTGAACATTTTTCTTAACTTTTAATCATTTTCATGGTGATTACACAGAAAAAGTTTTGTGGTTCTAGGTTATTTAGGAGAGATTTCACAACTAAATATACCTAGAACGTTCCCTGGTTTCGTTTCGACACCAAGGCAATTTATGATTATAAATAACTGTCGTTCAACAAACGATAGTTCACTAAGTAAAACAAATCTCCCAAAGTACTATAGCACATTTGTTTGACCTTCAGTGTTATTGGGTTCATAGCAGAAATGAATTAATTATTGAAAAATTGTTGTGTCTAAGTGTTTCGTTATATAGCATTTGCTTATCTGCTCATAAAAAAAATTCATTCGATTTACTTTGTGCAAAGCAGACACCTTAAAACAATTGCTCGTAGGAAAGGTCTAAGCTCTAATGAAGTTACTAATTTGTTGCGAGAGCTTTCTGTGAATGAATCGGATGGTGGTGAGGTATCTGTTCTAATTTAGATTCCTTTAAAGACATAAGATTGCGTTAGCGTAATTTGCTTTGTTACAGCTTTTTATGATATAAAGGGTCATAATTACATGAAATAATATTAAAAAGTCTTAAAACTAATCCCTACTGAACAGTAGTCTTGTAATTATTTAGTTATTACAATTATTTTATATCGCGGTGTCGGAACGACACCGGCTGACTTTTAAGGATAATCGAAATCCCGGACGTTATAGTGTTAGAAGACAAGAGCGAAAGCGTCAGAATTTTTTCCTTTAGTGGTTTTATTACGAGATTCTGACAGGGATTTATTTGGTACATGTCGACTTAATAAAAGGAATTTTGGGTATCTTTCAAATACAAAGCATAGGCGAAAATCTACATTTTTTGCTATTAGCCTCATTATTCTTTATTTTTAAAATAATAAGTGGGGAATAAAGAACTATTCCGCAGCCACAACCACTGATTCCATTCTGGAAAATTTTTGTTTCATATAAAATGTCATAACCACCAGATATTTCGTCAACGATCGCCTTGAAGATCTCATTTTGAAGAGAAATCTCGAAAATACAATTTCCCTTTATATCTATCCTATAGCATTTTCTATAAGGGAAAAAAATTCGGCATTGTACTGATTTTCACAATTTCTATTACATATGAAAGATTATGACTTCTAATTGCCATAGCTTCCTTCCACCAAACCGTTCACTATTTTTCAGAGATATCGCAAGATGAAACTTTAAATGAGCCTCTAGTAGTAGTAGTAGGAAGTAGGAAAACTAACGAACCAGTCCTCCACCCAGCTGCAATCATTGGTCCGGTCACACCCCATTCCTAAATATGCCATCAATGGCCACCTATCTTCTGCTGCTCTTTATTTTCGAAAGATGTCCCGAAATAAGCTTATGACTTCTAATCGCCAATGCCTTCTTCCACCAAACTGCCCGCTATTTTTGAGGTATCGCAAATTGAGCCTGTAGTCCCAACAACTGGTCTGATTTCGTCAATATATTTAAAATAAGTAAGAAAACTAACACACCAATTCCGCAGCTGCAATTATTAGTCCGATCTTATCCCACTCCTAGATATGTCATCAAAGGCCACCTACCCTCAACCGCTCTTTATTTTCGGAAGATGTCCCAAAATAAAGTTTTGACAATCTCAACTATTAGATATTGCGTCAATTTCATTCGCAAATTAAGTTCACTACTTTGTACCTTTTGACTGATAGCTAATCTACTAGAATACTCCAAGTTTATTCCACAAATATAGTTTTAAATAAAACTTTCTTTTGTTTTAATAAAATGTAGTTCATCAAAATTGATTAACATGACTAAATTGATACTCTTAATTTAGTGGACAAACAGTTAGTTGCGGAAAATGGCTGAAAAGACTCTTCATTAAACTTCTTGAATTGGCAAACTAGAAATCGACTAAAAATCAGAATCCATCACAAAATGTATAGAACTGAATTTATACTAAAAGTTCATCAAGTTATATATTTAAAGTTTCTTTTACCAGAAGCAGTTAGTATCTCAGGATTGCAATAGATGGAGCCATCCGGTTGTTTGTATGCCGTAGCTTCAGAATTTGATAAAGTCACTAAACTTTCATCAACCTGCAAAATCAGAATTCCAAATTTGTTAAAATTCAAAATTGCTCACCATTTTTTAAAACAGAAAATATTAAAAATAGTAAAATACTGCATTATAAATCTAGTTATTGAAGTTTCTTATACATTTTCATTCATACTGTATTTTATGTTAATACTCGAAAATAAACAATTGGAAAAATATATTTTTCAACAAAGAATTTTGTGATTTCAGATGGCAATTATTTTACGGTTGCCATTAGTAGTAAGACCAGAGGTAGTGGTGTTCCCAAAACATTTTCATATACTTGTCATCCAGAGATCGCCTTACATTCCATTGGCGTGCAATAGTTAAGAAATATCAACTTTTGCCATGAATTTAGCATCTTTACTGAATCTAGCGTGTGATTTATGGCGAGTTTTTTGACGATTAAACCCTGGCATGTGTTAATAGTGTCCAAAAATCGAATTTCTGTTTTAGGTACGTTTTTAATATACTGATTTAAATAAATATTTGAAACAAAATTGCACTTGTAGTCACAAAATACCACACCAAATTTGATATATGTAAGTCATTAAGTTTTTTAATAATCGCTTTTACACGTTTCAGAAAGAACAGACAGACAAGCAATCTCTTGTTGGATTTCTCTCAAAATGTAGTAGGTGTCTGCACTAAAGATGTTAAATCTATGCACCGAATTTTATTTATCTAGATTTCTTCGTTTTATAATTAGCAAGTTAACTTATATTCAAACAGCTGCACAGACGGTTTTTCTTTAAACAGAATTTACTCAAAATTTGATAGAGATCTTCAAATTTGGTGTAAAGATTATGTACCGAATTTCAACCGTCTAGCTCAAAGTGTTTTTGAGTTATCTTTGACACAAGCAGACAGACGGACATTTTCCAAAAATGTGTTTTTCGGATTCAGGGTAGTCTAAATCGTGGAGATTCGTCAAAATCTCTAGTTCGAATTTTTTAACGATGATTATTTCTTCTCTATACTACGTATACAAGAAAGTAAAAACTAAACATTAATTTTTTTTTAAAAGAATGTTTAGATTTTTTACAAAATCTTAGTAGTTATATAGTTTGAAGTAATACTAGGATTATTATGATACGGATTTCGCAATTTGGAACTTACGGGCTTCTTTAAGGACCAGATTTTTCGACAGTACCTTGAGAGCCTGGTGGTAAGGTCTCGATTTAGGAACCGGAGAGCTTGAGGTTCGAGACCCGATTCCATTGAAGAACAGTCGTGTAAGCGGGTCTGGTGCACGTTAAATCCGCCAAGGCCAAACGTCCTCCCGCTGGTGTGGAAGCTTGGACAAAGGGGTGCCAGCGCAGGTGTTCTCATCTGACCGCGGTTCAAAATTACGAGGTCCGTCACAAAATAGCCCTTGTGTTCATTTATTTAAGTTTTGCAAGCTTTCAGTTTTTTTATTTAATAAATGATGAGTGTATCATTTGAAACACTTATTTATTAATTTTATCGACATTTGGGAACGTAAAACGCTTTCCACAGCCCGCTGAGTTAAAGTTTAACTTGAGCAATCTTGCGTAATAACTGCAATTTATTTCCTAATTGCAATAGCCTGAACACCACAACAAAATTTCCGAACACTACTATCTTTTTTAAAAAATTACAACAATCACGTTTGTAATTTTAAGGTCTTGCAATTTGAAGTTATATAAAAATGAAGAACGGAGTCAACTTATCTAGTCTGAACTTTGAATTGGTTGTTAACGAACTGAAATAATGATTATGATATAAAATTTATTCAAAATTCAGTATATAAAGTTAATGAAGGCATACAAGGTAAAATTTTCTTAACTTTCTGGAAGAATATATACTTATTTTTACAAACGCAACCTTTTTTACTTTCTCATATCGTAATACAGAGGAGTTATAGTAATTGTCAAAAAATTCGAACTCGAGATTTTGTCGAAACTTTACGTTTTAGACCTCCCTGAGTTCGAAAAACACATGTTTAGAAAATGTCCATCTATCTGTGACAAAGATAACTCAAAATCTCTTTGAGTTAGACGGTTAAAATTTGGTATACTGTCTTTATACTCAATTTTCAGATTTCTATCAAATTTTAATTAAAATCTGTTCAGAGGAAGTTCGTCTGTCCGGCTATTCCAATCTAAGCTAACGGGATAATTACAAAATGAAGACAGCTGATAGATAAAATTCGTTACACAGTTATAGCATCTGTAGTGTAGACACGTGTCAAATTTTGAGCCAAACATAACTATGGGTTAGCTGTCTGTCGGTTTAAACTTTCAGAAACAGGAAAAAATGATAATTCAAAAACGCAATGACTCAAATATATCAAATTTGGTACCGGATTTTGTGACTACAAGTGCAGTTTTGTGTAAATTTTTTTCAATCGGTTAAGAAAAACGTGTCTAAAGCACAACTCGATTTTTGGATATTTTTAAAGCATGCCAGGGTTTAATCGCCAAATAAGTTGCCAACAATGAAACGATAGATTCATTGTAAATACTAAATTCACACCAAAATTAATATTTCGTAACTATAGCACGCCAATGCCATGTAAGGCATTCTCTGGCAAGACAAGTTTATTAGAGAGTATGCGAGAAAATTTTGGGGAAACCACTCCAGCTGGTTATTCAATAATCACATGCAGAAATATTATTACTTTTTAAAAATTTTACTTACTTTTTTCTCTCCTCCCACGGACAAAGGAAGAACATATCTTTTAGCCCTTGACACGAATGGCTCAGCAATTTTTTTTGGATTGTGGAACAGTTCCTCCAGGGCCTTAACGTAAAGGGTCTTGACCACTTCACCCTGCTCATACACGCACATATCTACCACGAGATGATTATCTTCTTCATACGCATTGATATGATGGAAAACGAAAAAAGCTTTCGACACGTACACTGTGTCCAGTAGCTGACCATCTGAACGTCTGACAACATGGAATCGAGTCTACAAAAGTGGAATCGAAATGTGAAGTAAACATGATGAACAGTACTAACACTTTTGCAATGGGTACAATTCGGTTTGAACGGTGACCAAAAAGTGCCGAGAAAAGATTTCCCAAATTATAAAAATATACTGAAGAGCATTATAATTTATTATGAGAAATTTTGAACGTCCGAACCACATGCTATGTAGTTTGGCTATTGAAATCGCCAAATTGGCGAAATTTTTTTATATATATTTATTCTTTTCTTTTCTTTCACCGTTAAAACAGACAAGTACCTTGCAATGTGATTATCAAGACAGCATATCTTGAATTACTATTGATTGAAATCTACTTTAATAAGCCTTTTCGCATCGCCAAGGATCCCAAACAAAGCCAAATCGACAAAGTAGGAAGCAAACAACTCAAAAAGGCAAAACATTTAGCAAACAAGCAGATTGCTAGAAAAACTATACTGCACTTGCTTGCTACATATCCCAATCTCATACTTTCAAGTTATTGTGCTTGCTTAAGTTTCCATATTGGCGAATAATTCACGGACAAATTTTCATATTGGCGATTAATTCCGGGACAAATTTCTATATTGGCGACTAATTAAAGTAGGTTATTGAAAATGAAATGAAAAGAATAAATTGGTACCAGGGAAAAATCGTTGTACTAGAGAATTTCTTTCTAGTTTTAATTATAAGAATCTTAAATGTAAGAGTAGTTTAGTTTTAGAAAACAAAAGAAAATGCCGACAAAATATCCAAGATTAGATAAAAATTATTTTTGATTACTTGTTTTTTTATGAGATAAAAGCAACATTCTCTGACAACTTTATGAATCAGAAAGTGTTATCACATTACTGTCCACAATATTATTGTTTATAAATTCACGATAAAATATTTAATACTAAATCTTAACTTCGATGCACTAGTGACCGAGTCTGAGATAAATTAAGATCGAAAATTTCATTTGTTTCTTACTTAAAAATATAAACAATGTAATAAGTCTGAACAGATTTAAAAATAACATCCAGTTGCAAATGAGCATTATTATTCGTTTGGGCATTTTATCACTGTTTGCCAATTTTCATTCAATCCTAAAATGTTCAATCCATTTGTTTCAATTCCATTTCTAACCCCAAAAGGCATTTATTACCATTTCCAACGTTTCCAAGCTGGTGGAATTTGGGGTGAGTTATTATTGAATTGGCACGAGTTTTTTTCATCCCAAGCAAGAAAACCGGACACTAATCTTAAATTTTGCCATAAATAAAAAATATTTTAATCGAAGTGTATGATTAATTCAGAAATAGCTTATTCATCATCAATGGGCAGAAACTTGAACATTTCCATCGTTAATGATTAAACCAATTGTAAATTATTTGATTCCATTCACTGACATTAACGTTTCATATTCAAATTACACAACTGTTGCGTATAGATATACTATTTGTATCGTCGTTGTTGTTGTTTCTGATCCCAGGTGGTATAGCTGCGTTATACCACCTCCATGAAATCAAAGATCTCTAAAAATCCAAAAATAATAGCGGATCCCTTAAAATCTCAAAAATCGTAAAAATTAAATATTTAAAAATATGATTGGGGGAGACTTGATCTGCCTTGCACCAAGGACATTCAGCAAAGATCCTCCGTCCGTGTTGAAAGGTGAGGGATTTGGTGTGTCCACTCAAAAAACGAGAGAGAGCCGTTTGCCGTTTTCTAGAGATATTCAGACGGTGACACCAACCGGCACTCTTACCAAAGTACCAAGGGTGAGCAGGTGGGACTCTCCAAAGTGCATTCGACACCATCTTTTTGATAGAAGAGATTTCAGAAAAAGTTAGTGTTGCATCACCATGAAATATGTCAGCTGAGGTAGTCTTAGCTAAGTTATCGGCTATCTCATTACCATTTAAACCAACATGTGAGGGGACCCACTGAAAGTGTATAGAGTTTTCAGGGAATAGCCTGTCAATAAGATCTAAGATATTCATGCTAATCTTATCCCCCACTTTCGTCCAATGAGAAAGGTGATGTATAGAGGCACGACTGTCCGTTAAAATCCAAACGTTCCCGAAGACAATTTCAGAAGATATTTTGAAGTTCCTTACAGATTGCAATAAGTTCGGATCTGAATACAGAACAGTTGACAGGATTTCTAATCAAAATATCAGTAGCTCCTTCAGGAGTCTCAATGTGCACGCCACTACCACAAACGCCACCATCTCTTTTACTGCTATCAATGCACATTTTCAGAGCCGAAGATGAAATGCTATGAGTTGTTTCCAAAGACATTTGTCTAGTAAATTCAGGTAACTCTGACTTTTTGCTAATCTTGGCCAAGAGATCAGTATGGAAATGAATTCGATTAGGGTCAAACTTAAAGTACCAATAAGGCTTTAAGGAATGTGGTTCCACATCTCCAGAAGGTAGATCCATCTCTTTTGCGAAGGAAAAGGACTGTGTTTCTTTAAACACTTATTATTATACCATGGATGAAGAAAAGCAGAAGTTCTGTGCTGATCATTGTAGCTAAAGAGCTTGTTGTAATATTTTGAAAGACAGTGACTTCTTCTCAGAGAAAGAGGTGGTAGATCACTCTCGTACATTACAATATCATTAGGGTAACTATTACAAGGGCCAGTAATTATTCTTGAAGCACTTAATTGCACTCTTTCAAGTTTGTCTAAGTTAGTTTTTGAGGCATCATGAACCATTTGTATCCTAATCGTTTTAATCATCTGCTCACAAAAATAATAACCTGTATCTGACAACATGTTCATGTAGTCATAAAAATAAAAGGAATGATGGGTTTTTTTTCTAACTCAGCTTTAAAGAATTTCTTTACGTTGTTAATCTGCAAACTTCGCCTATTATTACTAAGCCTTGTAATTTCGCTTATTATTTTTTTATAATTAGGCCTCTTTCGTGAAACGAAACATGATGGCCGCGACAGGATAAAATTTATGCAACTTAGAATAGGAATAACGAACTGACGTTACGTAACGTATAAAATGATGGAACAGCTTTGATATATACTCATTTTTGCCAAAAAATAGTTTATCGCCAAATTTTAGCGAAATGGCCGAATGTGGACCGAAAGGCAGCAATAGCGTTTCCAATCGTAAGGTTCCGATGAACGCTGCAGCAAATTAATAGAAAAAAACCCCAATAAATGCAGTAAAATGGAATGCACGCAAAACAATTTAATCGAAAATAATGAAAATAAGCAGAAGGAGTATGTACAATCCAAACAAAGCGCTATCGAAAAATTGCCAACCTCGAAAGGCGCCAAATGACTGTATATCAAAGCTTAGCCAAAACAATTACGATACAAATAGTGTATCGATACACAATAACAATAGCTGCAAGGAACAGAATAATTACTCTAAACCGCAGTCTCACTTAAAGAATTACACAGCAGTTCTCATTTCCACTTAAATTAGGAATTTGATATACGAATAGATTTTAAATACACAATCCTAAAGTAAAGTTCTTATTTTAAGTCTAGAAAAGTTCTCCGAGATCTACAACTTAATTAGAGCTATTTCTATAAAAATATTTTCTTTTTTAAACCAAGAAAAGTCTTAAAAGGGGATTGTCCCATCCTTCTCCAATGCCCTGATAGTTAAACACGTCACAGTTTTTTGTTGACACGTAGACATTACCAAAACTTCCACCAATAATAACAGCATCTTGACACATGATCAAAGAAAGTAAGTCTAGAAAATGACAGTTAACAATGTACATAGATTAAACACGGCCTTCTTAATAAAGTAAAATGTAAATTATACCGGCGAGTCTTGGTCCCAATACAGAGCATCCGCAAATGTTCCGGAAATGAACTGCGCCCATACCATGCGTGGTACAGAGAGGTAAAGCGGCTGCTCAACGAATACGAAATAATTTTCAGTCATGCCGAAACTGTGGTGGTAGCTGAGGCCAAACGTCTTTGAAGAGGGAATTTTGCAAACCACTGATCCATTTTTGAAAGGATTGTCGCTTTTATCCGCTATAAAAAAATAAAATAAAAATATTTATGGAAATATTTTTAAACAGTTAAATATTATAAAATATAAATTTACAAAGCATTGATTGATTATAATTTAATTATTTACATCGCATTCTGATATATTTGTGAACGGACTTCTTAACCTTGAATCGTGTCCTAATAATGATGCCACCAGATCATTTGTCAGACATCCTCCTCCCTCCTGATTGATTAAATGTGAACCAGAATCAGGATCGGCCATCTGGGGCCCCGCGACTGAGGAGAGAGGCACCGTGATTAAGAATTAAAATAGTGTTCTGAACAATGATAGCGTTTACACGTTCTGAAAGTATACAAGTTTGTTTCCACTGACTGGTTGAGCGTCGATTGACACCATTTTTAGGCGATGATCACAGTGATACCCACAAAAGGGGGGGGGGAGTTCATTTATGAATAAGGAGATTCCCTTCAGACATGTTAAGACAGAGCGAAGCGACGGCCAGAAGACAAGGCTGAGACTGAGTTCAAATGGACTTGTAAATCATCAGCTATTTACTTTTTTCTACAATTGATATAATATTTTTTATGCGTGAATCTGTGTATGTTTGTTTATATTAAATTGTTCAAACAAAAAGTAAAACGAAAGTCCTAGTAATGCACATTGCATTACTGCTTCACCAGCCACGACCGGAATGAAAACAATAAAGGAAGAAACTTAAATGGAGCAGTCAAAGGATTTCGAAATATACGAAGTTTACAGTATATTTTATAGTCTAGTGCAAGTGTGCAAAATATTGTTAATATAAGGTTAAGTAGATTTACAGTCACTTACCACACCTACTAAGTTATAGCGTATAGTATAGCATATAGTAATTTGATCATTCATTCTTTAAACTGTTTAATACTATTAGATATAGCCGTGTCCATGCCAAGAATATATCCCTCTGGGTGTCAAAAAAGAAAATTTATCAGAAAAGAAAAAAGATGAAAAGCTAAATTTCAAGAAGTCACAAGTAGATATGTTTTCTTGGCTACGAAGTAATTCTGGCAAAGAAATTGCTCCGACTTCAGAATTTATAATTCAAACTTCTACTGGGGAAGAAAGTTCCGTGTAAAATACACAGTCTTGCAATGAAAATGTTGAAATTTGTTGAAGAACCGTGTGTTTATACAAATATGACCGAATCGGAAAATAATGACGAAAATTACAATTATAAATATGATCAAATGAAAATAAATTATCCTAGTTTACGGTTAAGTATTATAACTGATAAATTTAGAATGTTTTGTGTTAAAATCGGACCTGTACAACACAAAGGAGTTTTTGATAAAAATGCAGATCATTTTTCCACTATGTGCTACTTTACGTAGTGGAAGATGATCTACCTTCATTTAGCACATAGATCGCTGTTTCTGCGTTAGGAAATGAAGTCCTTAACAAAATTAAACACAATATAAAATCAGCTATGTACTATAGTATGATAATGGATAGTACTACTGATATTTCCCAGGGGGAACAAACTTCGATCACTATTAGGTATATAAATTTTGAAGAGAAAAGGTTAACTATAAATGAGTCATTTATAGGGTTTATTGAATTAACTAATATGGCTGGAGAAGGACTAGCAAAAACTCTATTGGAAAAATTAAGTGAGCTTGATTTAGATATTATAAATTATAGACGACAAGCATACATATAACTGTAGCAACATGTAAGGGAAATATAAAGATGTACAGTCTAGAATACTTTCTCTAAACCCACATGCAATTTATGTGCCTTGTCTATCACACTCCTTTAATTTATTAATTTGTGGTGCTACTTCCAGCAGTATATATCGTAAAAAATTTTTGTGATATTACAACGCTTATATTGCTTATTATCTGCATCTGCAAAAAGATGGGAATTTTTACAAAAGCATTTAAACATTACTCTTAAACGATTATGTGATACTCGTTGGGAAGTCAAAATAGATTCGGTTAAAGCAGTGTATACATAGTTTAAACAAACTTGTAATGCTCTAGAATAATTTATTGATGTAAGTAACGATAACACAGCGGTATCCGAAGCTAAAAGTTTATTGGATGCAATACAAGAAATGCCCTTTATTTTATGTTTAATAGCATGGTTGCAATATTGTCCAAAATAATACGATCAATAAAATATTTCAAGCAAAAACAATTTCAATTTAGTCAATAAAATTAATACAAATTCAAAATTTAAGAACAAAATTTAACACATTTTTAGACGAAGCAAAAGTGCTAGCACATAATTTGAACATTTCAGAACATTTTCCTGTAAAACGAATTCGAAAAAGGAAAAGATTATATTCCGAACCAGCCAAAGATGAAATCATAAAAAACTGATAGAGAAAGTAAGGTTATTTTTTTAACACTGCAATTGATACTGTTATTGTACAAATAGAAGATAGATTTAAAAGTATACCAAATATTATTTCTGATTTCAAATTAATCACGGATATAAAAAATTTAGGAAAACATGAAAAAGAGAAATGTTCACAATACTTTGTCAAGTTTTATAACAAAGAAGTAGATGAAAACCTAATCCAGGAAATTTGTTTTCTACTGGATTTGATTTTGAATGAAAGAGATGTAAATAACACACAAGACATATTGCAATACATACGAAATAATAATTATAATGAGTTATTAACTGTGTTAAAATATTTCTTTATGTTGCCAGTTACTATAGCAAGTGCTGAGTACTCTTTCAACAAATTAAAATTAATAAAGGATTATTTTCGGTCAAAGCTGTGTTCAGAACGCTTAAATGCACTTGCTATATTAAGCATCGAAAAAAAAATTGTAATTTTTCTGAAGTAATTGATGTATTAGCAAAAACAAAATCACGCATTAAAAAACATGCAATAAAAATATAGGTATGGGGGTTTTTTTTTTTTTTTTTTTTTTTGCTTCACAAAAAATAGGGCCCCAAATGGCTTCTTGCACCCAGGCCCCTTTATAGAGAAGGCCGGCTCTAACCAAAGTAGACAAATTCTAATGCATCTAATACAATTTTAAAACATGCATTTTACTACATTTTACTGGGTTTGATAGCAGAAGAGCCATATTTGTCGAAGATAAACTAAATATTCACATATGTTAATATACCAAATACTCAATAGTTAGTTTCTTGTTAATAGATAAACCAAATATTCATTCTTTGTTAATAGATAAACCAAATATTCATTCCTTGTTAATAGATAAACCAAATATTCAATGATTAGTTCCTTGTTAAAAGATAAACCAACTATTCAATAGTTAGTTTCTTGTTATTTGATAAATCAAATATTCAAATATTTTATAATCAAGGAACTTTCTATGGAAAAAATCGAATCAATAAAATATGCATTATGATCTAATATTGTGAATGGTTATTGAATAGCAGACTTGTAACACGTAAAAATGATAGTAATGCATTTCAAAGCATTAATTGAAAATGCATTTAAATCAGTTGCAGATATTCCGGAAATGAGGCAGCAATAAAAGTATTTAAATTAATTTATAAATACTTTTAATACATATATAATTTAATGGATTTTTGATGTACAACAATGCATAGTTATTTTGATAAATCATCTTCAGATTGGAAGGATGTAATCTTAAAAATACATTATATTATTAATTATATTTTTCAGTGTTAATCGAGGAATGAAAAGACAGCTGTCAATTTTGTTTTCCATGGTTAATAATCCAATTTTGTTTTTCATAATAATACATGGTTATTTATGAAATAATCTTCGTATTGGAAAGATGCAATCTTAAAAATACATTATATTATTAACTATATTTTTCAGTGTTAATCGAAGAATGAAAAAACAGTTGTCAATTTTGTTTTCCATGGTTTTCATAACAACACATGGTTATTCATAAAATAATCTTCGGATTGGAATGATGTAATCTTAAAA
Organism: Argiope aurantia; assembly: GCA_026543865.1. Classification (NCBI taxonomy): domain Eukaryota; kingdom Metazoa; phylum Arthropoda; class Arachnida; order Araneae; family Araneidae; genus Argiope; species Argiope aurantia. The sequence continues at coordinate 92,739 of JAPMOR010008687.1, forward strand.
ATATATTATATTATTAACTATATATTTCAGTATTAATGCAGAATAGAAAAAACAGTAGCAAATTTTATTTTCCATGGCTTCATTTTTTTCGTATGAGCCATAAAATGGAGCACAAATTTATTTTCGCATTAAACTGTAACTAGAAAGAAAAGAATAATTTTCTTCGTTGCATATCTCAAAGAAGCAATTAACAGCAATTTTACCAGTGATTAAATAAAAATTATGCAGAATTCTTATTCTTCAAAATTAATCACACGATAATCTCTTTAAAGACAACAATTTAAAATTAAGAAAAATCATTTTTATAGCAGTTACAGTTATTCTGTGTGTAATGATGTGAAATTAACTTGCATCTGCTTCACACACTATTTCCTTATCTGCACCCATTCACCCATCTTGAACGAGCTAAAAATAGCCGTCTCCCGCATATTTCTCTTGAAGTGTGCTGTCGAAGGCACTAAATTGCTTCCCTCTCTTGTGATGAATACATCTACACAGTGATGACAGGTACTAAACAGAAGAATAAAAGACATATCTTGGGAAAAACTGTGTTATTTTTCATGTTCTATCGTTTTTTGTAGCCTGTGTTTGTTTAGCTTTCTTAAAGTGATTACATGTTCTGGATTTCAGTCCATAGTCTCCAATTTTATGTATAAATTAATTGTTCATATTTAACAAAAATACTTAAACTTCATTTTTTAAAAAAAGATTTAGTTAAAATAAGTAGTTTAAAATATAAAATCAAACTAAAAGGGCGTCATTCGTTCCAAGTTTTGCGGTACATATTAAACCTTTTATTTACCGAATTATTTTAGCATCAATTTTTCAAATTTATTTTTGAGCCATTAGTAATGTTTTGGTACAGAATAAATCCAGGAAGAAGAAAGAAATTTTTTTTTAATTAATTAAATTAATAAGAGATTTTTAATGCTATTTTGAGTTGATATCTACTGCTTTCTCTTGGATATACGTTCTTCGTGTTCTTTCAAATATTGTTTAAAAAAAAACAGTCATATTCTGAAGATAAAAGCCGGTTTTAAACGGCACTTTAAAGTAACTTCAGTAAATAAAGGGTTAAACGACCAATGTTCCGAATAAATAGGTATAATTCTTCAACTTTTTTTTCTCTGAGAAAAATAATTTCAGACTGAAAAAATACCCCGTAATTGAACTAAATGTCCTGCATTTTCTAATTCTTACATTTATCTGCTAATAATTCATAAAAAGGAAAAAAAGATTAATTAACTCTTAAAAATGTTAGCTTGGGAAAAATCAAATTTTATTATACACAGAATGGGATATCTTTAATTCGTAAAAATATTTGAACCAACCTGTAAAACAAATTGTTAGAGTAAAAGCAGTTGTGTGTGTGAATATGTGTGTGTGTGTGTGTGTTTCAGTAACTCTGTATTATATATTCTTTTCCCTTTCAAAATTTATTTTTCGAATTTATCTAATATCTTCTTCTTTTTCTAATATGACCAAAATTGAATTGTTTAGAAAATCTAATAACTTTTTTCCCTGTTGACTTTACTGTCTATGTGAGATTTTTTTTTTATTTGACTTCAACACAAAATTATGAAGACCATCAATTTAAATCTTTTCCCCGAAAATGGGATGTTGATGTAACCTGTCATTCCAAGCACAATAATTCGAATAAACAGTCATTCTTTGTAGTGGTGAACTGTAATCATTCATTTATAAATCTTTTAATCTAATTAACAGCAACAATATCCAAAATTTAAAAACTATTGTGATTTATTGCAATACCATCTGAATAATAAACTAAATTGAATAGAAAACATTCCCAATGCCAATAGGAAAATATTCTAAATGGAATGGGAAACTTTCCAAATGGAATGGGAAACTTTCCAAATGGAAAAATAGGAATCTTTAGCAATGTATTTTATCACAATGCTCCTCTGTAAGCTATTGACAATAAATTTTTAAAAAATCATAAAAACATCTTGAAATAAAAAAATTTGTAAAATTTATTAAAAAACAGTATCTGAAAAAATTATTTTCAATCCTTAATCTTTTTCTGCGTACTATTTTTTACCTTCGTGGTAGAGTATAGCGGTAGAACATGAAGAAAACAACGTATTACGAATCTAAAAATTAAATTCTTAATTCGTAACCCAAACTTCATAATTTCTAGTAAAATAAATAATTTTCCCTAATTCTTATTCCTAATAACATAAATAATTTTCCCTAATCCTTATTCCTAATAACATAGATAATTTTCCCTACCCCTTATTCCTCATAACACAGACAATTCCCCCTGACCTTTATTCATAATAACATAAACAATTTTCCCTAACCCTTATACCTAATAACATAAATAATTTTCACTAACCCTTATTCCTAATAACATAAATAATTTTCCCTAACCCTTATTCCTAATAACATAAATAATTTTCAAATTTTTTTCAGAGATTTAATGGAGATTTTTAATAAAATCAACCGATAATATGCACGAAAATTCTTTTGCTTATTTATTTAACTTTTTATCTGAAATTAAATTTCCAAACCTTTTGGTGGAAATTTCAGGATACTGTAAGAGCTATATAAGCTGAAAGTGCTTCCCACATTGTAAACTGTGCCATCAGTGTCTTCATGGGCATGGGCGATTGCAGCATTAACTGGCACATATTTGTTCAGCTTAACCTAGAAAAAAGTTGAATAAAAGTTAGGACACTATAACATGCTATTCAAAAATTAATTTAACTTTTTTACAATTAGAATTTTTTACAATAATAATGGAATATTTGGTTTGTATGGATATCATTTTTCATATCTAAGTGCTATAGCTTGTTTATTTAAATTAGTTATTATATTGCTGAATAATGGAA
>JAPMOR010008687.1:95600-114282 GCA_026543865.1 Argiope aurantia
ATTTTCCATATCTAAGTGCTATAGCTAGTTTATTTAAATTAGTTATTATATTGCTGAATATAAAGCTACAAATCAGCTGTAATGCTAACTATCATTCTAGTAATATCCTTACAAGAATTGTTTTAATTTTATTCTTGAAAATACTCGAGAACTATGTTCAGTGGAGATATCAATTATGAAGCAGGGTCAGATGACCAGAATAATACTGAACCAGCCCTTTCTTTCCAGATCTACTCTACATTATTGTGAAATAGTTTGATTTCTACAGTTTGATGTTCAAAATGTTTAACAGTTTCATGTATTAACATTAAAAACATTATTATTTTGTTTCATACTTTATGTAAGCTCTCCAGAGTGTCTGGATCAATTCTCCAAATGCAGTTGGTTTCAGAACAAGCGTATGCCTCGTCGCAGTATAAGATGATATTAACAAGGTCGTTATCTGTCAAATCTTCGAAATTGAAAAGACTTGCAAACCTTGAAAAGCAAAAAAAATAAAGCAACAAATGAAAATAATTATCTTATAATAACGAAATTAAAAGTATATATACTTTATAATAATTATCATTATATTTACTTTTATAGCAATTATCATTAATTACTATAAAAGTAAGTAATGATAAATGATATTAATCTTCCAATACACGCATTATGTTTTTCAACAAATATCTGAAATCATTTTGACTTCAAAATGTTAGAGGATTCGCAAACATTTAAACATTGTGACTCATTTCATAAGAGTCAGTTTTGTGGGTCGCAAGTCTTGAATGAATTGTATCTTTCCAGAATTTTCACAATTTTGATATGGGCTTAGATCTTCGTCAAGTCACGTAACAGAAATTTTTTGTAAAACTATCTTTAAATATTTATTTTTCTCTACAAAAGTTCTTTTTTTGCCATATCAATCAAATCCATAAATGACTCACTTTATCTTTAGCGCAGTGAATTTTTCAACACGTTCTTTTTTTATATGGAAGTTTTATTCTTTTGTAGAAAAAAGAAATTGAAAGGCACTTTTACATGTAACTTGATGAAGATTTAAGTCCACAATTTAGTAATTGTGGGAAGATAAATTAGCATTCAAGACATTTTTTGGCGACCATAAAACTGATTCACGACCTATAGCTTGGGACTCCTCAAGTTAAACAATAATTTATTATTTTATGTGTTCATCTTGGGAAAGAAAAAAACAAAAAGCTGCCATTTTAATGAATAGTATTTCATTTAAGTCAGTTGTATTTTAGATGCAAAAAGAATTTCAAGAATAATAAAAAAAAATGCTATCGTTTTTCGATAGTTTTTTTTTTCCTATATTTATTCCATTCATACAAAATATATCTATAAAATATTTCTGTACTTAAAAGTGTATTTAATAAATAAATATTTCACATATAGTTTACATTTTTAACGTAATCATAATATATAATGAATCTGAAATGTGTGCTCATGTACAGGGTAAATATGACCAGAATCCCACCGTAAACCAGCGGGCTCTCAATATTGTCGTATACTTTCTAACAAAGGTTTCGTCCAATCACATGAAAGTTTCGGACCCACAGTAATGATAAACTCACAAGTACCCAGATCAGTGGCGTATTTCCGAGCCAGAATTTAGTTTAAATAAGTTTGGTTTCAATAACGTTAAAAATGCATATTCGTTTTTTTTTTTTTTTTTTTTGCTATACTACAAAGCTCAAAAAACTCTCATTGCGGAACTCTGGGGAAAAAATTAGGGGTGGGACAATTTTAACGTTCTTGGCTTTTCCGAATATCTTAGAAATAACAATTTGATGCAGGGGGGACTTTAGGGGACGAGAAAGTTTTTTTTTTTTGGGTGGGGGTATTCCCGCTTTTTAGTTATCATGTTCACCAACAAACCTAATTCCAAAACTGTGTGTACCTTATCTACGACTTTAATCTCTATTCTAAACCACTCATGCAGGTCAAAATATAGCAACAGAATGTAGCTTTGTAAAATTCAGATTTTTTTTTTTTTTTTTTTTTGTACTTTCTTGTATACGAAGTACCGAGAAAGTTGTCAAAAAGTGGGATTTTGATGAATCTCCACATTTCAAACGCCTCCCTGAGTTCGAGAAACACATTTTTGGAAGATGTCCGTCTGTCAATCTTTGTAAAAGGCTGCTCAAAAACGCTTTGAGCTAGACAGTTGAAATTTGATATACGGTCTTTACACCAATTTCAGATTTTTGTCAAATTTTGAGTAAAATCTGTTCAAAGGAAGTTCGCCTGTCCGGTTGTTCGAATATAATCTAAAACGATAATTAATGGAAACAAAATGGAGAGAATAGATAGATCAAATTCGATACACAGACTAAACATAAATAGTGTAGACACTTGCCAAATTGTGTGCTAAAACCAACTAAGGGTTCACTGTCTGCCGGTCTGTACTTTCAGATACACGTATACGAAATAATTAAAAAAAACGCAATGGTTTTAATATATCAAACCAGATATGGGATTTAGTGACTGAAAGTGCAGTTTTGCGTCAAATTTTTGTTTCAATCAGGTGAGAAAAACATCTCTAAAACACAAATTCTATTTTTGGATACTATTAATGTATGCTAGGGATTAATCGTCAAATAACTCGCCAAGGATGACAAGATAAATTCAGTAATAAAGGCTGAATTCACGCCAAAGGTTAATACTTCGTAACTATTCTACACCAATACCATATAAATTTATTATAGAATATGCGAGAAAGTTTTGGGGAGACAACTCCCACTAATAATGAACAGTGAAATTATGGCATAAGAAAGATCCTAAGGGTTTAAGAAGTATACGACAAGAATCTAAGGCGAAGGTTAAGTACAAAAGTTAAAAAATTCAATATGAATTTCGGTGGATACTTTTTATATGCAGGAAGATAGCTTATAGTTTACCAAGTTATGCATATCAATCTAATATTTTTCTGAAATCCACCCTGAAACAAAATTCAAGTTTTGAGTGGTGATATTAAATCTAATTTGTATCTAGAAGCTATCAGCATTAAAAATTATCGAGGTTAAACTTTCCTCCTAATTTGGTATTTTTCACTTCAGTAATATATTTGAATGCAATAGAAAATATTTGATCAAAGATAGTTTCCAAAAATGGCAAGTTTAATGCTGTCTTTTTTTATCTTTTCGTGTACAAGCTTCATAAGAAGAATCTTTTAATTATGAAAGAAAATCAATTATCAACTTATCAATCAAATTATCAACGTTGAGATTTTACTAAATATCCACATTTCTGACTTGTCTGGATTCGATAAAATCACTATCGAAATCATGAATCTAAAAATGGAAAATGGTAGACAAAAGAAATCTTGTACAGATATAAATTTAAAGATACGTATCAAGTAAAATATTTTTCATATTATAACTACAAGACGCCTTAAGCGACTAGTTTGTTCCTCCAGAGTATTATCTTTTACGATTGTAAAATGTTATATAAGGAACGTATCTATTTATGAGGTACGTATTTTTACTCTGCCCCCATAGCGAAACATTCTCAGTGAGCAAAAGATTTTACTTATGTTCATCTATCTACAAGTACACAGAATTCCCCTTTTTTTTTTATCTCCAAAATTTACTAACGTATTAAAAAGTAGATTTATTTTTTCATATCTTAGATTGGTGTATGGGTGAATATTTTGTAATCTTTTTTCAGAGATAATAAACATATTACAAAAGAATATTAAAAGAACGGATAAGTAATAAATTAACACAATGATGCATTTATTAATTTTCATTACATTTATTTTTTTCATACCGCTGACTGGTGTGAGGACAAATCTTTCGTAGTTTTTTTTTCAGAGTTAATATACATGATTCAAAAGATTATTAAAAGAGCGTATTCATAATGAATTAACACGATAAGGCCTTTATTAAATCTCAGTAAAATTTGAAATATGATCAAATAAAATATTAATAGAAATACTTTATCAAACTGAGCACCTCCGATATCTATACAAAACTATATTCTTCTAAAAATGCATGCATAAACGTAATCCATTTCAAAACTCGTAACATCAAGACAGCTTTTTGAATTCGTCGGGAAAGATCTACTACGTCTACAAGAGACGCGCAGAAAAAAAGTCAACAGTCGCCAAGTCAGGTAATACAGAATGGCATACAACATGTCCTTGTAAACTAATCCTCTAATTAAGTCATTCAGCGTCCAACTATCATCTCACAGCCAATGTATGGTAAAAAGGAAACCATCTATTTATATCTTTAGAAGTATTGAAATTTCATATGCGCACAGATAAATATAATAAAAATATTTTACTAACTGGCACTTCTACATAGAGAGGTTTTAACGCTACATAGAGAGATTTAAATGTTTTATTTTCAACCTGTAAAGAAGCCAAAGGGTTTTCATACGATTGTCAACCTTATTTATATAACCTTTTAATTGGAAGTATATATTTAGTTGCAGTAATTAAATAAATAAACTCTTGCTCCACTTTTTAAGACATCAAGTATATACAAATACTTTTCAGATGTCTTGTTTTACTCAATGTACAACTTCTGTTTAGAATATTTTATATTAAAATAACACACAAACAAATTATAAATAGAAGATATCCGCTTTCTGCAGTCCAAAATTTGTAAAATAGCGATCAGAGTGCAGAAAATGGCGAAAGGAAAGGAGAAAAGGGAATACTGGTGCCCGAATATCAGAATTGGGCGTGGAATATCAATGCATTTGTGGCGGATTGGTATGAGCGGGGACTGAACCTCGGACCTTGTGGTTCGCAGCCCAGTAACATGACCACAATACAAAAGCAATTTCTCGCGTGGAGTAGCTGTTAACTGGCTTATAAGCTTTCACTACAGACTCTCCCTCCAGTGGGTCGGAGGTGAGACGAACGATATGGCTGTTAAGTGGTGATGTATTTTTACCTGCTGAGTCTAATGTGCCTGTACCCATTCGAGTAGCGCAAAGTGTTATGGCGAGCGTCTATGGGTGAGTGATTGCTGTTGCGCCAAGTGAGTCTGACGGCATTGTGTTGCTGCGCGTAGAATGCGCCAAAACAGCTGTACGAAGGTTGAAGTTTCATCGTCCGAGGTCACCAATGTGGCGAATTTGCGATGAATGAGAATGGGACCTTGTAGTTCGCAGCCAGTAACATGACCATAATACAAAAGCAATTGCTCGTGTAGCGTCGCTTTTAACTCGCGTATAAGCTTTCACCATACATACCACTTTAAAAAAGTCAAAAGTGACGAGAAAAGGGGAAAAAAAAGCTTTGAACGTAGTCGGTAGAATTCTAACCTACGCGGGAATAATCCAATGGATTTCTAGCCCATCGCCTTAACCACTCGGCCACGACTACACACACAACTATATCTTTGCATGTATTCAAATATTTGCATATCTGCCGCTACGCTATAGTGCTATAGTATCTATAGAAAAAATAGCTCACATTGTGTTATTCTTAACAAAAGCTGTCATTCATGCAGAGATGCACATAAAACTCTTTGACAGAAAAGAAGAAAAGAAAGACCTAAGATATGATAAAAGGAATCAGTACATTCTGGCTCTAAAACTGACCATCACGTTTTAACAATTCTTAATCGTAGTACATTTTAGTTGAATTCATAAATAATTTTTTTTAATTTAAAAGGAAAGGAAAAAATGTTAAAAATATTTTAGTCCATCGTCTTAACCACTCGGCCACGACTACACACTAAATTTGATCTTTGCAAGTATTCAAATATTTGCATAATTGTAGTGTAGCTTTGCTATAGTATTTTACGAGAAGGTAGTTTACATCATAATATTCTTATGAAAATCCATCATTTATATAGAGATGGGCATAAAATTCTTCCATAGTAAAAATAAGAAAGAAAAGATCTAGATATTTTTAAAAAATCAGTATCTTCTGACTCTAAAATTGACCGTTACGTTTTAGCAATTCTTAATCGTAGTACATCTTAGTTGGATTCATAAATATTTTTTTAAATTTAAAAGGAAAGGAACAAATGTTAAAAATATTTTTCCTATATTTATTCTTAACTGCAAAGAAAGAACAGAAATTATCTAAAAAAACGAAAGCTTTGAACGTAGTCGGTAGGATTCGAACCTACGCGGGAAGATCCCAATGGATTTCTTGTCCATCGCCTTAACCACTCGGCCACGACTACTCTTACACATGCGCTCTAATTTTGAAAATCCAAGTGTTTCTACACTAAACTTTTGGGACTTAAAATTGAGATTCTTGTCATTTCCGATACTAATATAAACATTTACAGATTTGCATTATTCTCTATAAGTATATTGCAAGATTTTGTACAATATGACAATTAGAGAAAAATTTCGTTTCAATTTCTACTACACTAGCAGCGTTTGACGTCTTTAGTTCTTCATTGCATAAAGTAACGAAAAAAAACCGAGCATGCAATTTGAACGTTTTTTTTTTTTATCCAACTGGAGCTGAAATTAGATACTTATCTTCAGTGGCAGTAAAACAATATTAAATTTCATTCGTTAACGTCACTGAATTTTTGTGTCATCACATTCACAAGTAAACGAATATATATACCCGCATATATAAAGGTAGATAAATGAACAGCAGGCTGACAAATTTTATCCATAACTGTAACCTACAATAATGGTACAATCATACGATCTTATCATATTTCATTCATCGACCCCGTACAATGTTTTTGAGTTTATCGTGTCCAGAAAAAAACCCGAAAGATAATTCTAAAAGGGGGTTTTTTTTCGGTCCCAGGGAAATGTAATTGGATGGTCTAATAATAACCCCTCAAAATTGCAAGGCCAATTTTTTTGTTATATCGATTTCGATATCTCTTTCCTCTTTTCTTTCTGTAGAAATTTTAAAAAAAAACTTTCAAGTTTTATTACTTATTTCTCACTTTCCAGTGGCAGAAACTTAATATAGTGCCTGAAAATGGCTGCTAACTCGATTTGGTACAAATATACCTTTAAAAAAAATAATCTGTGCGAAACGTACAATAAAACTTTAGGAACACCATTGATAATAGAAAAAGTTTACGTTAAGCATGTTGTCTTATTTAGATGATATGATGTATGCAAAATCAACTAACCGCATGATTCGCTTCTTGTACTTGTATTTGAAACTTTATTGTATATTCCATAGGGAAGTCAATCATCTAACTCTCCGACTCGCCCGAAGGCACACGGATTTAAACCATAAAACTGAATGACCGGACCGCCGCAACAGCAATTCGCGGGAACTGTGGTTGAGTCCTAAGTGCCATCAGCGGCCACGGTACAACCCTTCCCGAAGGAAGTACGTCCCGTCATCGATGGGAGGAGTTAGATCCTCCACCTATTAGTGTTCCTTCCAGGGTGGCGAGATCCAACCACCATGCCGGAAGCATCTCATCCTCATTTCGAGGTGCCCCCCGGGGGTTATCCCATAGGGAAGCATCTCGTAATTGAGGATGAGGAGCTTCCGGTGTGGGATTTGGCTTTCACCATCCTGCAGCAGAAGGTGGCTGTCGGCTGCCTCTCAACGATGACGCGACGTAATCCCCAAAGGAAGGGTTGTACCGTGGCCGGTGACTTAGGTCTCAGCCACAGTTTCCGCCAGTGTTGCTCTTGTGGCTGTCCGGTCATTCAGACTTTTTCGCGTGCCTTCGGAGTAACCGGTTGTAGGTTTACTTTCTTGTATACGAAGTAAATGAAAATATTGTAATCGTCAAAAAATTTGAACTCCAGGTGTTGACGAAGCTTCACGTTCCAGACCTCTCTGAGTTCGAAAAACACATTTCTGGTTTTATGTCTATCAGTGAACACGATTATCTCAAAAATACTTTGAACCGGATGGATAAATTTGGTATGCAGATTTCGGACCAAATTTGCAGATTTCTAACAAATCTTGAAAGGAATCTATACAGAGGAGGTCTGTCTATCTGATTATTCGAGTGCAAGTGAACTCGATTAATGTTAAAACGTAAATTAACTAAATTTGGTACATAGTATTAGAATTTAAAATGCAGATTCTGATGAAATTTAGAAATCAAATCTATCATAGGGTTGATCGTCTGTCGATCAGTAATTTTCTCAAGTATACAAATACAATAACCCTTAAATACAATGACTTAAATCATTGAAACTGGTATAAGATTTTGCAACTACAACTGCTTCGTGTCAAATGTTGATTAAAATCGGTCAGAGAAAAGTGTAAATATTAGCGAAACAGATTCAGTAAAAATGCTTGATTCACGCCAAGGATTTATATCAACTATTTTTCGCCAATGCCGTATAAGGCATTGCATCCTTATCTAAGTTCCACAATTTAACACTGAGGGAGATAGATAAGACCTTTACAGGAGAGTATGCAAAAGAGTTTTGGGAAAACCATTCCTACTAAATATAAAAATAGAATGTATTGTTATCGCTAAAAAATCGCCTTTGAGGCGATTTTAACGAATTCTACTTTCAGACCTCCCAGAATCAGAAAAACACATTTTGAAATGAAGTCCGTTAATCACTCTCTGCCTGTGAACACAAGAATCCAAAAACACTTTGAAACAGACAGATGAAATCTGGTACTTAGTCTTTACATTAAATTTGTATATTTTTAACGGAATTCATTCATAAAATGTCAGAGTGACTTGTTGTCAAAACACAAGTGGAAGCGATAATTATAACACATAAAGAGCAAGACGCATAGAATTCGATGCCCAGATTGATCATCTAAATTTCAGATTCATATGAGATTTTAAGCTATATCCGTTGAGAGGTTGAACGTTTGTTAGTCTGCGATTCCGCATGTAGGTTGTAGTGAAAAGCTTATAAGCCAGTTAACAGCTACGCTGCAAGAGAAATTGCTTTTGTATCGTGGTCATGTTACTGAGCTGCGAACCCCAAGGTCCTAGGTTCTATCCTCGCGCGGTCCAATTCGACACAAGGTAAATGCGATTATTTACAAACGCAACTACTTGTATAAACGGAATTTATCACACCGTTTTATCACCTAAAATTATTAGATCTTTATCGAATTTTGAATTAAATTCATCAAAACGTTTATTGGTTTTTGATCTGTATTCTCTCTTGATTATAAAAGCAATAATTTATAAATAAAAGAAATTCAGTATGTGATCTTGTGACAAAATTTGTAATTCTGCGCCAAATTTTGATCTTAATTGACCGAAAAAAGACGCCAAAAATACATATTGGGTTTTTCATGTGTGAGAATCTAAAAATAAATATTTCGAATCTCATGGTGCTCTATAAAGTTCACTCCATTTTACAAGACAGTTGGGGGCAAGGAATAACACCTTCATTAGAAAGTATGCAAGAAAATTTCAGAGAGACGACTCTCGCTGGTTTGGCACAAAACGTTGATGGGCTTAAGCTTAACGACCTCATCTTAAATCTTTTCTCTCCATCATAATCAAACGTTAAAAGTGAATTATAGTTATTATAAAAATAAATTTGTAATTAATAAGTAATTATTAGGTTATATAATACGGCGCTTTTATTATACCAACCTTTGAAATATAGTTTTACATGGGTCAGGTATTCCTGCAGTTGCAAACTCGTTCACAACGATTCGATTGTGCTTCATATTCGTTTTGTATGCATCACTTCTCAAGAATCTGTTCTGATAAGTCACGTGACCATCGTTGAAAGAGAACTTGTGCATGAGGGCCAGGCCATCGAAAACGTGATTGTAACGATCTGGACCAACTTGTAGGAGGCCGGATCCTACCCGAATCAAAGATCCTTTCAGCCAATTTGGAATTTCACCTGCAAGAGAAGATTCGAATTAATACAGCAATGCATGTTAAAAATAGAAGAAAAAAAAACTTGAACATAAGGTCTATTAGTTATTGTAGACGGTCTATTCTACTGCTTCTACAGGAAGCAGAATATAGCATTACCCTTCATTTATACTCTTTAAAAAATATGACGAATAACGGAGATATTGGATGAAGATGTGAATTGAGGTACTGTTCGTTTCAGGATCCAGAGAATTGCACTTTTCGGCGATTGTGTTTTATAAAGGGATGGTACGCAGCAAGAAGAGCAGTTATTACACCTCCTAATTTCGCAAATAATCTAAATTCACCCCATTTCTAGACGCAAATATATTCTTGTTTCATTTTTATTCTCACTTCTTTTTTGATAAAATAAATGCCTCCTGACACGTGCGCAAAAACGTGGAGGGTTTCCGAATTCGAAAACGAACACTAACTAATTATGCTAACTGGCACTTAGTGGATCACCAAAAAGTATTGCAAACGTCACGAAAACATTACGCGAGAAAATAATTTAGGGGTAATATTCACTTTCGGCTAGTTCGTAAAGGTTGAGATGCAGGGCTGAACCGTCTTCTAAATAATTTTTTTACAGTAAAATTTTTGTTTTTTTAACCCAATTTACTAACTTTTGCCCTATGACAGTTTGATGTTTTGTGCTTACTTTTTATACTCTCTGAGCGTTCAATAATGGAGGAAAATGAAAAAAAAAAGAGTGACAGAAATGAGAACAGATGTTAGAAAATGAAACATAATAAGAAAGAAAAATAAACGGGTCGGAATACCATGAAAGCCTATTGCGCACATAACGACTCAATTAATTTGAAAACCAAAAACAATCCTTTCTTCCTCTGAATTTAAAAAAAAAAAAAAGTCAAAAATACCACTGAAAATTTTTCAAAATTGCGGGGGGGGGGGGGGTCTCCATTTTTATCCAGAATTTGCTTTCGTTCATTTGGTATTTCTTTTCCCTTCTGTTTTCTCTCTCATTGGCTAACAATGAATTTTGCTTTCCCTTCTTCAAAAAATATCCCAAATCATAAAGTTTAAATTTTTTAAACTTTCTGTTCAAACATATAATACTTTCAATTAACTAATAAAGTTTCAGTTGCAAACCCGAATTGATTTTCATTTCTTTTTCAAGAAAAACTAATCCTAAATAACATTATTCTTTTATGAAGATAGTCATACCTTCACGAAAATAGCTCGTAAAGTTTCAGCGAAATTACTCACAGTTGATATTCTGGACCAGACCGCCAAACAAACATGTCATGTCAAAACATTTTCTTTGCTTCCACAAGCAGTTTATTCCCTTAATATTGACCTATGTGGCTTTTGTTTTTCCTCTAATGAAGAATTTGTTTAAGATATAACGATTTCCAAGTTCCGAAGAAGTGCATCCAGCAATGACGATGGCACTTGAGGATGTGGCAAAAGGAGACTTGCAATATATATTTTTATCTTTGTATAAGCCGGTTAAACAACGAAATTGCACAAGATAATTATGTTGAAGTGAACACTAAACAGTTTTTACCTATATATTTTTCCCATAAGGAAATTGTAGAACTTTTTGAACCTAGTAGTAGAAACATATGTTCTCGTTTAAATATAAAAGCATTTAACCTTGAAAATATTTTAAATATTTTTAAGGTCATATATATATATATGATACCTAACTTTATTTTTTTCACTGCTATTTTATTTTTGACTTAATTTAGTAGAACTGAATTAGTAGTAACAGAATATCTAAGAATCTCCTAAATCCTATTTACAGAGAAGCTCTTTATTTACCGATAAGTAATCAAAATGAATTATTGCTTTTGAATTGTTGCATTTTATTTCTCAAGAAAAATTCTTCAAAATTGTATCAATAAAATAATTAATAATGTATTCGTTACAAACTGACAATGTTTATAGAGTAGATACTTTATGTAAATTATGTTACGCAAAATGCGAAATGTCTCTTAAGTCTATGGAACCTAGTGCTGCCAAATTTGGCACTTAGGTACTTCTTGAGTAGTAGGTACTCATTAAAGAAGAATTTTACAAAACTTTAATTAAATTTTTATTTAATAAAAATTAATGGGAATTTTAAAGTAGTTTCACCTGTACCTTAGATAATTTCACCTATATCCTATTATCATAACTCTTTTTACACCATTTAAAAATTTTAAATAATTAACTACTCAGTCCTTTAAACTTTAACTCCTTAGAATGTTTTTTCTAAAGCTAATAAATTTTCCAAATATTTTAAACATATTTTTAACAGTATTGTTTATAATTTTATTTACTATCTTTATATAAAACGCATTGCGACAATGTCAGCTATATTTTTGTATGGAAATAATCCTTGTTGAGTAGTTAAGAAAATGTTTAAAAAATTATGAAGATAAGAAAACATTATTCATGCGACAATACATCGAAAAAAAACTACAAATTTGTTATCAATGACTTTGCAAAATTATGAATGGTTTCATCGAATCAAGAAATGCAAACTTCAAGGACCAGTGATATGTCTTATCAACACCGTTAATATATTGTATACCTTATCTAATCCGATGAAATCCGTAAGTAAATAATTTTTTCAAAGTGCAATAATTGTAAAAATCTTTGAGGTTATCTTTTATTGTAAAGTTTTCGAAACATGTCATGCTTCTTTAAAAATAAAAGAAAAATTCTTTTATTCATTGAACTCTGTTATGAAGCAGTTTAATATCAAAAACTAACAAATTAATAGAAGGAAAATAACATTACTAATTATTTAATGTAAAGAAACATAGTTCATTGTTAGAAACTAACAAATTAAAAAAGAAATGATGCTTCTCCTTAAATTCTGTTTAGATTTAAACCCGAGGAATGAATGCAACATCATTACAGAGGACTCGTTAACCATTGATTATTGAAATAAAAAACCTCTCAATTAGATTAAACAACCTGATCTGGAATTATTGCTATTTCAGACAATACAAGTATGCTATGAACATTTGAAATATTTGAGTGAGTTCAGTGGTTTTTATCTTTTTAATTAATTAAATATTTAAAATATGAAAAATTCAGCAATTAGTTTAACACATCGATATACGCAAAAGTGTTACACTATGCCACCCTCCCCCGAAATAGTCGAGAAAACTCTGATATCGTACATTTCATTCAAATTCTTCCATCTTACTAAAACATAAATTTCACTATGATAGCTTTTAAAAGCACATTTTCTATAATCACTAAAAAAAAAAAAAAAAGATTTTTTAAAAATTTATTTTATATTTATTAGACTTTGGTTCATAATTAATTATTTTAAATTATGGAATCTTGAAACATTTTTTTAAAATTCACCACCAGATGGCACGATTTGTACAGAATCAGAATCTAGAAAAATTAATTAACTAATTTCTAAAAATATAAAAATAGTGAAATGTCATTCAGAGCACATAAGTGTGCATAATTTCCAATCTCTATCACATAAGGGAGTGGGTAACTGATTGTAAAATTCACATTTTATATACATGAATTGCGTCAAGTTAATTAAAAGTGCAATATATATATATACATATATGCTCCAATAAATGATGAACAAGATACAGCTTATATTATTCATCATTCATTCATATCACCTTGGGCTATTCTAATCCTTAAAAATTTGTAAATATGCAGCTGTCATTTTTTGTTTGTTTGCTCATATTGTGTAGAGACACGAGATTATTAATGACTATAAGTTTGATGAACATCAGTGAGAGCCATTTTAGTTTAACGTTTTATTAACAGTAACACAGTAACAAGACAGTACAAGAACAAGAAATATATAGATAAAAGGGACATGCGCAATAGTTTTTATGACGTACACAACAACGCCATCTATATGAAGTTGACATAACTATTATATTTAAAAGTTATTAACTATTGTTTTCCTATTTAGATGCAACATATTGTGTCGTTTAACGTTTTCATAACTAGAAATATGTCGTGAATATTAAAAATTTCAAAAGAGTTCATTGATTTTGAAATGATTCTGATCTTTGAATTTAATTGTTTATGTGAAATAATAAACATTAAAATAATTATGTGAAATAATAAACATTAAAATGAGAAATGCAACTTTAAAAAGTAATAAATTATTTTGATATCCACCACAAATTCAGAAATTTAAGTCAAGATTCTAAAAGTATAGTATGATGGTACAAAATAAGCACCTTTATGATATATATAATGAATGCATCACTTAAAACTAATATTAATGTATAATAAGCAGTAAAAAAAATAGCCTCGGAGGATGCAAGCCTGCGCGGGAGGACCCTATTGTATTTTTAGTACACCGTCTTAAAGCCGCTCGATTATTACTATACCAGAAATTTGTTAAATATTAGTCAATTAACTAAAGAATCGAAAATTAGAAATAATATTTTTTTTTTTGCCCTGAAATTTGTCACCTGTTTTATAACAGTTCTTAAACATTTCTAATTTTTATAGCATTCATTTATATTTTTATTCATTTGAAAATGGATAAAAATATTAATTATTGTTATAAGTTATTTCCTTTCAAATGCATTGAACAATATAATTATATGAAAATAAACAATAAATCAAATTAAGCTATTTAGTTACTTGGAAAAGATATGACAAGAAAAATTGAAAATTCTTTACATGACATTTTTTTTTACTTATATAAAGGGAGGAAATACAATTCTAAATTCTAGTGTATTCTTTTTTAACAACGTTTTCAATTAATTTCCATGCGAGCATGAATGAAAAACAAATCAAAAAGCCTCTTTTGTGACCGGTAGGATTCGAACCTACACGAAAATATCGCAATTGATTTCTAATTTATTTCTATTTCCTTAACAAACTCGGCCACCACTAAGTGTTTACATGTGGTCAAATATTTGTCTACCTATCGCTGTGCTGCAATGATGTCAGTATCTTTCAAAAAGATAACACACAGTATGATAATGAAAGTTCGTCATTTATATAGGGATGGACATAAAACTCTTCCACAGAAAAAAGAAATAAAAGATCAGTATCTTCTAACCTTAAAACTCACAGTCACGTTGTTATATGGAAAGGAACAAATGTTAAAAGTATTTTTAAAGTAGTTATCTTTAACTACAATTGAAGGGCAGATTCTACTCATTAAAAAATCTATTAACGTAGTCGGTAGGATTCGAACCTACGCGGGAAAATCCCAATGGATTTCTAGTCCATCGCCTTAACCACTCGGCCACGACTACACACGAAAATCAGTCATCTTTAAATGTATTAAAATATTTGCATATCTGCCGCTGTGCTGTATGATGTTAATATCTTTCGAATAGGTCGCTCACAATGTGATATTCTTATGAATGATCGCCATTTATATAGAGATGGACATAAAAAGAAAGAAAGAAAAGATCAGTATCTTTTGACTCTAAAACTGACAATCACGTTTTACTTAATCATAGCACATCTTTGTTGCATGGAAAGGAACAAATGTTAAAATATTTTTCCTGTAATTATCGTTAGCTATAACGGAAGTTCAGATTCTGCTTGTAACAAAATACCTTTGGACGTAGTCGGTAGGATTCGAACTTACGCGGGAAGATCCCCATCGAATTTCTAGTTCATCGCCTTAAACACTCGGCCATGATTACTCGAGGTAATAGTGGTATGTTTGTTTTGACATTACAGGTGTTTCCGTACCAGAAATCGTGACGCGATAAGTTTTACACCTTACATATTAAATATACAATCTGCGATAATAAACAAAAAGCTACGCGATTCTTGTGGGATTAGAAAATTTCTGATAACAACAGAAAAGATTTCTGAAGCAAAATGTAGCCCCTGAACAGGGATACGAACCCTGAACCCTCCCAATCTAGTTATGAACTGGAAAGTTAGAGTGTAAACTAAACTTTTTTCCGATTTCGGTAGAGCGGTGAGGAATACTTCACTTGGCAACCTGCCAAACCGAAAGAACTGAAATGTGTCGAAACAAATATATATTTCTCTGCAGTAACAGTCCCGTTATAATCTTAAAAAACCGAATGCAAATATGCTTTCTAATATTATAGTAAAAAACAGTAATTCTATTTATATGAATTCTCTGCAGAGCCTAATAATCTTGTTGAAAAATTGTTAAAGGAAAACATTTTAGAAATTCTTGAAATGTTTTTAAAAAATACCTTAAGTTGGTTTGTAATACTGTTCTGTACTCGACAGTGGCGCTGTGATAGTTAGTTATCAGTGGCCACCAAGGCACGATGCTCTTTCTTTTTTCCTCCTTTTTATCGTATTTGTTTTTACAATCGAAACGGTTTCGAGGATGGCCACTTATTTCCATCCAGAAATCAAAGTTCAAGGCATCTATCCACCCCCTCTTTTTCCAAAATTCATTCTTACGCCGGTACTCAGGCTGCGATAGCCTGGTGGTAAGATGTAGGGCTTCAGAACCGGAGGGTTTCAGGCTCGAGAGCCGATTCCACCGAAGAACCAACGTATAAGCTGACTTAGTGCACGTTAAATCTGTTGGGGCCAAATGTGCACTCGCTAGTGTGGTGCGAAAGTTTGGAGAGGGGGTGGCAGCTCAAGTGTCTCCCTTGCAATCTGACAGCAGTTCAAGTTATGTTGTCTGACTTAAAACAGCCATAATGCTGCTTAAAAAGCGATACGTGAATATAACTGATGTTGTTTCTGCTGCCACTTGTCATAGACAAGCCCACTGACTTCATAAGTCAGTGATTTTAAGCCAAGGGTGCGTCTCTTGTTTTCAGTAGCTCCATCTAGGGCCAAGAGTACGACTTAGCTACACACACGTCACAACCCTTTTTACAGGGCGTATTTCATTCACTCATCCTCAAATCGTAATTTAGACCTGAATCAGAAAACGATCAAACGTGATCCAGTACCCCCAGTGGTATTACTCTCGACATGGAGGACTTTGTGACCAAGACAGATTTATACACGCGCCAGCCACCACACAGTCTTCGGCAGACGGGGTTCTAACTCGAAGCCCACGGGATGTAAATCCAGCGCCCTACCAACCAGGATATCCCGGCCGCGTGAATATAACTAAACTAAACTAAACTAATTACGCAAATATTAAACGAAGAATCCTGCAAACATAAAAACCAAATATTTGAATTTAGTTGCCTGGTTAAGAAAAAGAGAAAAAAACAGATAAGGATGCCAGTTACTCAAATTATATCAAAAAGTGAAGTTACAATACCGCGAAATTTAGAAGAACTATGATGTTATGCGATGGGTCTCCATTAAAAAGGTTTAGGTATTCCAGAAAAGGGATGTGAATGAATTCCTAATCACTAAAAGGCGAAAAATAATGTCATAAAGTTTATTTTTAATAAATAATGTTAAGTTTAAATAATAAGGTAAAATTTATATCTTATACAAATTTCAAAATAAAATTACAATTGCACTATAAATCTCTGGAACAAATAAGGCATTTTAATCAATTCACGACAAAAGCTTTGTTATGATAATATTTCCCTCTACCTTCTACGTCCCTAAGAGCGACAAAAAAAAATTTTGTATAAAATTTAACTTCTTTCTTTTCTAATAATCTATTATATCAGTGAATAACTTAATATACAATATGAAAATGTAAAATAATTTTTTCCAAATATATAATACATAAAATATCGATTAGTAAACAAATTTTCACGAAATTAAAAGAAAAAACCCTTTATTCATACATTGAATAATAAATTTATTATACATTTTTGAGAAATTTTAAAAAAAAAAACTTCTTTTTCAAATATTCATTACATTGAGTATTGATTCTTTTTCTTTAAAACTGATTAAATACATGAACGGCCTTCAAACACATTAAAATTACTTTCGTACAATTTAATTGGGCATAATAAGATTTCGAGTACGTAGTAGTATCAATATTATAATATTACCATGAATTAATTTCTAAAAACTTTGCGTCATCTTTTTTAACTAAAAATTGTGTGTGATCAGCCAGTTAAATGATTACTTAGAATATTTTTATCAATAAAAGATGAAAATATGAAAAAAGTTTATCAAGAAGATAATACAGTTGCTATGACTTGGTATCACAGTAAATCACACAATAAATTGATTACAAATAATGAAGATTAGACTAATAAGCTTTTAATCAGTAGAATACCAAAAGTACAATAAGAATGATGCAATAGATTAAATACAGTATGATGCAATAGATTAAATAACAGAAAGTTCAAAATCTTAATACTTTATCTTATTAAAAAATTATTCATTATTTGGAGAGTGCTTGAGATTAGTAGCTCATCAGAAAGAATTTCAAGGAAAATCATCAGAAATAATGGATACTATTTTTATTATATTACTGAAATATCTGCATTTTATTTTCTTGAGGAAGTATTAAAATTCAGTGTTGCTTTTCCCTAATTAATATTTTTTCAAATTGTATTCATTTATTCAGAAGTAGTCGCCTATGATGATTATCTGGTATCTCAAAAATATTGGTTATACTTAATTTCAGTGAAACCGTTTACCTATAACATTGTCCATGATACCATCAAATTATCGTTATTTTAATTGTCTCACATATCATTTAAAATAACGATAATTAAAATAACAATTAAATACAATTAAATAAACAATTAAAATAACACAAACGTGTTATTTTAATTGTCTCATATATATATTCATACATGTGAACATGAAATATTTCCAATAGAGATCAATCCCACGATATCATAGCTCTATTAAAAATGTGAATGACCAGTTCCTCTATTTTCTACCCTGCGTGATATTGAAACTTCAATGTTTTATTCATTTTGTAAAAAACACAAATATTAAACAGGGTCCTTCTTATAACTTTCAAAAATGTAAGAAAATGGAACTATTAAATATTTGATGAAGAAGTGTGTGTGTGTGTGTGTGTGTGTGTGTGTGTGTGTGTGTGTGTGTGTGTGTGTGTGTGT
>JAPMOR010008697.1:0-26872 GCA_026543865.1 Argiope aurantia
AAAAAAAACACATAAGAAATGTTTTGACACAGTTTAAAATAATAATAAAAAAAATGCAATGGCGAAAATCTTTTTAGCATATGAAACATTTTTATTGGGAGAGATTTTGAATATCTTCGTAAATGGAAATACTTCAACTCAAATCATTAAATAAAACCATTTTAGATTCCACCTTTCAATGAAAATATTTCTTTATTCATTAAGTTACTAGTGTCAATCAAAATTATATTCCATCTCCTAACTGAATCATCATTACAATATCAGTAAAACTGGTATTGGGAATGGAGTTTTACAGTTAGCATACACTCCGTGGAGACATGGCTGACATTTAGGCATTTCATTATAACAACAGAAGGCATTTCGTTTCTGAATATTTGTGCATCTAAAGTGATATGACTGTTTCATTTATAAATCGTACTAAACTATCTTAGTGAAAGATAGAATGTAGTTAGTTTATCCTTCCTCTGGATTTTAAATCTTAATTTCATGTCCAGTTTTTTGGTGTCCAGTAATCGAATTACGTTCGGAATTTCGGAATTCTGTGTACGCCTTTTTGTCCACACAGAATTAATCAGATTTATTCTTCTAATTAAGAAACCACTTTTATCGTGGTCTTCATAATGGATCAACAGTAACATTTCTTTCAGGAATTAGAAGAGATTCCGATGGAATTGAATTAACGAATTTAGATTAAGGCTTCTTCTTTTTACTAGCTAACTGAGATTTTGGGGCAATTAATCAATTTTTAATTAGAATCAGCACAGACACCTTTAAAAGTGCAAGTATTGATTTAACACATTATATATTTTTAATTCATGAATTAATTACCTGGTTTGAAATCCCCTTAAGAAAATTAAATATTAATTATTATGTGCAGTAATTTTAAAAGGAAAAATATATTCATCACTTGAATTGATTTCAAATACCATAAAGAAATTCATACAAATAATTAAAATATATATACATGGGATTTTATTTTGACTTTTTTGCAGTGCGATTACACCTACCAATTTATCAGCTGATGATAATATCGATTTTTACCTTCCTCAAGTTAAATACCAGTTAAAATCCACTAATGATATTTTAATACACTGCAACAAAATGCGATGATGTATACATGCACGTATACACTAATAATAAAAACAGATGCGTGTGTGTTGTTGTCCGCAAATTTTCAACATTTTGACCTGCAGCTACGAAGATTGGCACATTGCACATGTGTTCTTAAGTATGAGAATAAGCACCTTAGAACTTTTTTTTTTAATTTTTAGTTAATAAAACGTAAAGAAAAATTTTGGCGGGTTTTTTTTTTTTTTTTTTTTTTGCTATAACTTTTTAAAATGTTAAGACACAGAAATGTTTTCTTTTAAAAATTCAAAATATTGTCTTTTCAAAATTAAATGTATAATTTTTCTCAGTTTTGACAATAATATAAAAATACGTTTTTATGCAATTTGGAACATCAGATTTCAACGTTATCTTATCATTATACATCAAAAATACGATAAAGAGTTATTAACATAAATACAGAGTAATAATTTAATATATTCCTATAAATAAAATATTTAACATACTTGATACAGTATGTAGTAAATAAATGTTATTATAAATACAGCTATTTATTATAAATAAAGTAATTGAAGTTTAAAACTCATTTCTCTATTAAATAATTTTGAAAGTAAGAATTTTTCACTATGTGATAAATTTTTGATTTTTAACAAGGCTCTGGAAATCTCTTGAATATCTGATGAAATATATGTATATAAAAGTAACTAAAGCTTCAAAGGAGATTTCGAAGAAACGCATATGGTAGCACAACGAATCTTAATTTTTAATCAATGCCAAATCATTAAAAATGCTAAAATTAAATGGGGTGATTCATTGATCTTAAGATCATGAATCTTATTTATTTCTTTAAATCTATTTAAATGGATTTTTTTTCAGTTTAATAAATTTTTACTAGATAAAATTGCTATTTTATTGTACATTTTGCATGATAAATATTTATTGAGTAATGAAATACAAAAGTGTAAATGGTTTGTTCATTAAATCTTTTTCCTATCAAAAAATAATATATTAATTCTTATTATTTTCAGACTCTCTTTTGCCCTGAGATTGAAATCAGTTACAAAAAAGTTGAAATGGACTGTGTAAAAATATAAATATTTACATCTTGCGATGAATAACATTCATTTTGTTTTAAAAAACAAACATTTGCTTCTCACAGTATTATGTTCCCGTTTCAATTGAAACATTTAAGAAATTTCTTTTTCGCGTTTAGACTAAATTAGGACATGATTTGCTCTGTATTACAGAAATAAATGTCTTTAATTTAGGAATCCGCACGTAAAAGGAAGATGCGCATAAAACCTGACATATATGAAAAAAAAAAAGACTTCAAAAGATATCAAACACAAGTAAAGTAATATTGCTTGATGCTGGATAAATTTTGTCAAACGAAAGATGTATTATAGTGTTTTGAAACTGAAATAGAATGAGTGGGAAACTGACCATATTGACAACTCAAAGCTCGTCTAATAATCAAATTTTCATCTTGAATTATGAAAAGAAAAACTGAATGTGAAGTGAAAATTTTAGCATTTTTACTTCAGCCTATAGAAAAGAAAGTATTATAATTCTCAAAAAATAGTGATATTATAAATGTGTCGATATTTCAAAGATCTTCATTTCTCTGAATTTGAAAACTTACTTTTTTTGGAATTTTACTTATTTGTATGTGACCACAATATCTCAATAATGCAAAGAAAGAGATGGATTAAATTTTGTATGTTTTCTTTACTTCCTATGTCCATCATATTTAGAAGAATCTATTTAATTGAATCTGTATGTTATATGATATTTTGTACAGTTATCTATACCTGAAATTAAGAATTCAGAATCTCTAGTAAAAATGCGAATATAATTAAATCATCAAAATCAAAGATGTATTTGAAATTCTGGCCCCAACGCACGAAAATGCTTTTTACCGTACATTTGTGAGTAACGTCTTATGACCACTTTTCTCTTTGTTAATATTTTAATAGTTGGCAGTGAATATATTTTTGCATTTTCATGAAAACTATTTGAAGTTCCTAATATTTTCAGGGGTATACAATTCACATTGATTGTGCAGAGTATGACTGTAGCTTTTGAATATTCCCCATATTTCGTAAACGTTGCAGCTATTATCAACATGCTGAGATTTCCATGCCGTCTCAACAGTCATCAGCTGTCTGTACTCAGTAATGCATCAATACATCTGATGAATATGTTCCTCTTTATCATCCATTTGAATTTTTTGAATCTATATTATTATGTGCTTGATTTTTTGTTTATTTACAGTTTGTAGATTAAATTTTGATTCTTCTAAGATATCAGCAGACTAAACTTCATAATGAAAAAAGTATAACGCCAAAATAATAACGCCAATCATTAGCATGAATTTTAAACATATCTTGAAATTCGAACCTAAAATGTTCGGCTTCAAGTAGTTTTAATTTATTGTAACCTTGTTTAAAGTTTCCATGATAAATTTTACTATATTTGTATTATTTTTCCTCAATATTTTTAATAATAAAAAATTATAATTATGAAGCATAAGTTAACGAAATATAAAACAGCAGATTTTAATCATTATTTCATATGAGTTGTCATTTTTCGTTATTCCAATATTATTCAAATATTACCAATATTTATAATATACTTAATTTCAAAATTGACTTACTTCAAAATATAAGCAATTCACAGAATTTCGACTTTAATCCTGGCCCAAACGTAGTAAATGCAAACTCGGTTATTCATCTGATTTCTGAATTGAATTATTTTCGTAAAGATATATTCCTAGAATACGGTTATTTAAAAAGCACGAAAAAATAAATACACAATATTTTAAATTTATATATTAAACTTTAAAAATAATTACAATCAGGTAATACAATAGCTTATTGCTCTTCCTTAACCTATAAGTGTTCAAAAATTTCAATTTATTTTTACTATAAAAAATCCATCTCATATTATGAAGTTTAATTTTATAAATAGGAAAGAGTCATTCTAGAACTTTTAATATGCATTTAAGATTTTAATAATATTCTCAAAAACTGAGAATATTATTAAATTAGAATTAGAGAAATTATTAAATTAAATTAGAGAATATTATTAACTAGATGATACACATTAAAGTTCTAAATGTAGGGAAATGCACATTTGCATAAATAAACAATCTATTCTGTAATGCATATAATAAAGACTGTTTTGAAATAAATCTTTAATAAAATGAATAAGATTAAAACATTTGAATAAGAAAATATATCATTCAAACTTTTCTCAAATTTTAAAGCAATTAATTAGCAACATCAAATGCAATATGAACTCCTTTTGCACTTTTCAAGGGACTAGATGAGTAGTGGTTTTGAGCGATAGAAAACGTAAATTGAAGCTCATTCATTAGATAATTACCGCTTAAATTCAATCAGAAGTAAAAAAAAATTATAATTGAAGCAAACTCAATAAATGGGGACATAACAGCGAAGTCACTGTAAGCTGTGTCATTTAAGTATAAAACCCAGTTCAAAGCCATAAATTTCACGACATCAGTTGCAATAAGATATGATGAAGTTATCTAAAATATAATAAAGAAGTTCTGTTATAAGTAAGTATTTTTAATCATTTTAACTTTTGCTTTATAAAATCAATGTATAATGAGAAAATGTAATGAAAATAAATATTTCAGTAAAAAATGTCTTATAGAATGTTTTGGATAAAAATACTAGCTAAAAATACTAGCTTAAATTTTCTTGCAGATTAGAACAATATAATAATCTTTATTTTCCTTCTATATTTAATAAGCAGCTACACCAAAGATTGAAAACATTTTCTTGATATTTTCTAGAATGTAAAGCAATCCTTTTCCATTCTCTTGTTTTAATATTACGCTAAAAATGCACTTTAAAGAGAATTTGAAACGAGAAATGGAATCATAAAAAATGTACTGTAAATAAAAAACTATACTGTAAGTATAATATATTTTAGAACAGATGTCATAAATTTAACTCTTCCGCCACTAAATCTGTGTAGAACAAAGAGAATTTAATTTGTGGAATATTTGGGATGAGCACTTTCTTCAATATTTTAAAACCGAAATATTAGGATTTTATTTTATGCTATTCGAAAATAAGAAATAAACGAATCGGTTACTAGCACTAATATAAATTTCTCAGTCATATGATAAATTAAATTCCTTTTACTGTATTAATATATTGAAGTAAGCAAAATTAAATATTTAAAGATATAATATGGCCCTTATTTCAAAAACTCTATCATTTTGACACAACTATTTAAATTACAGCTGCTATTTAATAATATCTCTCTTTAAGAATTCCAACATTAATAATAAATCTATCTCTACTCTTGTTTCTTCTATCAAAATAAATAAAATTTGAAAGAAAAGTGGGAAATTGGAAATTTAAACATAAAATAATAATATTTATAAATCACAGGAGATTAACGATAAATAAAAATCATTGTATAAACCCTTCCCATTAAACCAAGTATTAAAAAGGAAGATTTTTCAGTATATCGAAATAGCAAATGAGAAATAAAAATTAATAATTATAAGTTGTGATTAAATTTTTCTTGCTAAAAAAGATTTCCTTTTAAATTTCATTTTATTATAAATCTATAATTTTACTATAATCAATGATTTTGAAAGATGATTACTTTTGAATCTGGTCTATTTTAGTGTTTCTAAAAATAGCAATTCAACAACTTTAGACTTTCTTTTTCATCTAATTTCAAGAGTAATTATTTATCAAATTTGTAGATAAAAATTCCTAATTTTTTATTATAAAAATTAAGAAATACTCATATTTGGAATAATGTTAGAAAACACTGCTGAATAATTTGAAATTCGAATCTGGCTCTCTGTAAGGGTTTCATACTATGTGACTGATATACAAATATCATTTTTTTTGTATAAAATGACTATTATACATATTAAAGAGATCATCTTGCCTGACAATTTTCTACATCAGTTCTTAGATCAAAATCTTAAAAAATTGTTATTTTTAATTAGAAGACAGTAGAAGTTTTAGTTCGCATTGCATTAAAGTACAAGTAGTTTATTAAATTTTATATCTAAAAATCGCATTAATTCTTTTTATATAAAATGTTCAAAAATATATTTCTTGTGTAACTTAAATTAGCATTATTAAGATATTTAAAATTCAAATTAGGAAATTTCAAAAAAGTTTTTATTTTATGTAGTCATTTATTTGTTTAGCAGTAGTCTTCAACCATATTACATGCATAATATAATGAATGTAAACAGATAAAAAAAAATAAAAATTAACAACTCTAATTTAAAATCAAATATCATTTATAATTCGCCTATAATCATCTATTGAAAAATATTTGAAGTATTAATGACATCAACTGCGTCAGCAGTTCCAAAATTGTCATTAGCTAAGAATTTCAATTTTATTAAAAAGTGTCAATATACTCTATTTGTAATATATTATGTTATAAGAATATACTCTCTACATTAATATACTCTGTTGCAAGTCTTTCTAAAATTTAACATGCATGAGATGTTTAAAATAATGTATATACTAACGGAAACTTCTTATGATGACACTATTTCTGCTGAGAAACAAAATTACAGGTTCGTAACAATATGATTATATTGGGTGAATGCAAAAGTTCTACCCGTTTTTGGATATACAAATTTGGAATGGAATTGACGTCACACATGACATTGTAGTGACGCAAATCGTCGTCCAATCAAACGTGTGGATGCCTCACATTTAAATGCATCGTGTCTCACAAAGTCAATCATCTCAAAAAAAATCTCAGATGGTGTAATATGGAGAGCGAGAGGGAGCATATAAGGTATTGTTTTTATACGAGTTCTATAAAAAGAGTACGGCAGCCGCAGGTTATCAAGTTTATGGGAAGGATACAATACTAAATCACATGCCGTCGATGGTGTCGTAAATTTAGGAAAGGAGACAGAAGCTACCAAGATCAGGCTAGAAGCAGACAGCCATCACTCGTTGGAGAAGACAATATTGACCAAGCCATAAGGAACAACCCGAACCCAACAGTGCAAGAATTAGCGAAGTCCTTCAACGTACACCCGACAATGGTCGAGAGACGGCTGGTTAAATTGGATGCTACGAGAAACTTGGATCGTTGCATTCCACATGACCTAACAGCAAATCAACGGCATGACTGATCGCCACCTGTGTTTCCTTTCTTTTGCTTCCTGGTACAAAAACGATTTATTCTTGACACGAATTGTAACAAAAAATGAGAATCGGGTTATGTACTGTAACGTAAAGTACTATTTGTCGCCTTTCTGATCTGCCTGTACCGACTTCGAAATCAGAACGTCATCCCAAGAAGGTGTTATTGAGTGTGCAGGGAATAATTCACTCTGAGGTCCTGACACTCAATCAAACTGTCAATGCTGCCTTCTACTATCTACAGCTAGACAGCCTGCATTGAAATCTGGTACTAAAGCGGCCAGTTCTAACCCATCGTCGCGATGTTATCCTTCATCATGATAACGACAGGCCACATGCGCTATCATCACTAGCCAAAAGTTACTGGGCTTTAGTTGAGAGGTTTTACCCCACCCATCCTATTCTTCTGACTTGGCATCAAATGAATTTCACCTACTTCGTGCATTGAACAATTCCTTTAGTCAGAAAAGATTTGATGATCTTGATGGTGGAAAAATTGCAATGCAAGACTTTTTTGACTCGAAACCTCCGGAATTTTAGAACCGTGGGATTCATCTCCTACCAAAAAGAGGGCAAGCCGTCACAGATAGCAATGAGTACTATGCGCAATAATATGTACTCTTCAAATAGTGGTTAGTTGCTCTTATTTATGGGTAATAAAAACGGGAAGAACTTTTGCACTCACTCCATGGATAAAAGTTAATATTGTTACAAACCTGTAATTTGCTTCCCATCACGAATAGTGTCATCGTAAGAAAGACCATTGTACGATCTGCCCTGTACATGCTGAGCGGATGCCGCGTCAATGACCTCAGAGCATGGCGACAAACTTGGCAATCATTTGGCGGCTTGGCGATGAATTTGGTGACTTTGGCGACAAAATGTATCATACTGGACAGTTTGAGAAGTTTCACGATTCATCCAGTAGGAACCGAGATACACCCAGAGACGTCCTGATTGGTCTCGAAGATTCTAGCCCCCCCCCCGGAACTATAAAAGACAGGCACTTTCAAGCTGCGGGGAAGTCGTGTGTGAGAGTAGTCGGAGTCGCCGACAAGTAAAAGAATTAGAGGATTAGACAGCAAGCAAACTGCTGAACTAGCGATTAAATGCGCTGCGTTATTACGATTGGTTGACGGTATTTGAAGAAAAATTTTGTAAAAATATTAATCTTTTAACTTCAAAACATCAAAATGTTGAACTCTGTATAAAAAATGCAAGGTTCAACAAAAAGTCGAAATATTAATATTTAGAAAGCTGATAGTAAAATCAGTTATATAACTACATCTGTGCAAATATACGAAACATGTCAAGATTAATAAAAGTATCTACAAAAAAAATCTTTTTTTTTTTTGGATATAGTCGTCGGCTATATATCGTCAATATTGCTTAATTTTTCTAATAATTCCAAAAAAAAAAATAACAGCTGAATATTATGCAGGAAAACTGAAAAATGAGGCCAAAGTAAGAAATATCAAATGGTTCGATCCATTTATCTTCAAATGTAAACTTTAAAAATAAAATAAAATAAATAAAAAAAGAAAAGTTAAACAGATTAAAAAAAGGAATTATAAATTCATAACCTTCAAGAAATTTCAAATACTAATTCTTGCTACCATTCAAAATTTGTAATGATAGCAAAATTAAACTCTTAATATACTTTTAAATTATAGCAATTTAAACATTTTTTTTTAATTTTCACATTATCTCACAACATATCTTATGAATATAAAAAAAATATTTTTTCATTTGTTCTTCGGATATAGCTATATATATTGATTGTATATTTCAGAACTATGTTATGAAGTTGAGTTAATTGAATGATGACGGTATCGCAATAAAAAGTTGATGTATTTTTATAATAATCAGATTTTATAAGATCTAGTTTTTTATAAAACTGAATTTCCTGCAATGGAAAGCAAACTGAAAATCAAGAGGATTTGAATGAGTTAACGCTAAATGTCCTCCGTATGAATCCCTTAAAAGAAGTTTTTATTTATTTTATTCGTATTTCAACAGTTTCATAACACATTTATCAGAATGTTTTATTTGATTAAAAGATAATATTTAAGAAAAATTAAAAATACTTTCTATAAATAACTAATGAGTAAAAATAAAGCACTAATTTCGCTTTAGAAATTGGTGTTATATCTTGATGCATTTATTATGCAAAAAAAATAATAATAAATAAAACTAAACTCGTTCTACAAGCATTTTTTCCATATATCTAATAAATAAATTTCATTTACAACATAACATATGATTCAATTTGTTACATTTATTGTGAAACATTAATCTTTCCTATCAATTTTATATGAAAAGGTGGAAATGAAGGCCAACAAATCCTCTGAACATCGGAAAATTGTGATATTTTTTTTGGTAAAACTAGTCATTAAAAATCTTAGATTTGAATTTTTGATATTTTTACAAATACGAATCTTATTAACTTTATTCTATGCACCACTGTTAAATTGATTTTAGATTAGAGACATCTTACAATTATCTTATTTCAACAATGTATAAAATTCTTTAAGCTTCTTGGAAATGCAATTCTCAACCTCTCAAATAAGAAATATTTTCAATATTGTATAAATAAATTACACTCAAAAATACAATGAAAAATGGTTTGAATTTGCATTGTAAAATATCGACAAAACGATTTGCAAGGGTCATGAGATACTCTTATTTTTCTTTAATTGAGATTGAATAGTGACTTTAAAGTAAAATTGGTAAAAAATTATTTTTCAGTACCGAGTTTGATTATCTTGATTTAATCTGACATCTTTTTAAGTTCTTTATTTTTGAAAAATAAATTATTCCCAATACATTCCAATACATGTAAGAGAAATAATTATATTTATGTTTTTGAGACAAAATCACTAATAATTTGTCTTATGAAAAAGATGATAATATATATTACTTTTAAGGTTGTAATTTTATTTTTTATTTTTTTTCGGTTACCAATATATAAAATCATAATAAATAATTTAGTTAAGTTTAGTTATATTTGTTTACTATTTAGAAGCAACGCAAGGTGCATTTTGGAAAGAACCAAGTAATTTTGAACTCTGGTCAGATGAATTATCAGCTGCTTCTCCAAGCTACCACATCATTCTAGAGGGAGAGCAATAGATCTTTAATGGGCACCAAACGCGCTAACATGGAATTTCTTCGGAAGAATAGCTGTTAAAAACTATTATTTTCAAAACCTGAACTCAAAATTTTATCATTATACAACTGCAGCTCTTAACAGTTTATATAACTAACTTTGTATGCCTCTATTATTTTCCTGAATTTCGTTTTAAATCAGTATTTCTAATTTATGCTTATTTTATATGAAGAACTTATTTCTTTTTTATATTAAATTAAGTAAAACGTTTTCTCTTTTTTCATAAAAATTCAAAATTTCTTCTCTTTTGAGAATCAGAGAGGCGCAATGCATGTTATTGTAGGTACACTATTGTAATAATATTAAAGACTATTTTTGCTAATTCGGAAGTAGGAAAATAAAGTGAAAAGAAGTGTAAGTACAAAATTTATTTGCATTATAATGCATAATAAATCAAAAGATTGACATAATTTTATCAGACATACAGATAAAGCTCTATTATATTAAATGTTCGTAGAGAATGGGACATGCTATAAAGGCGTTCTATTTCGCTTAACTTAAAGAAAATGTTTACTTTCTCATATGTAAAAAGAAAGCAGTGTAGCCTTGAGGAAAATAGAGTTTTTGACGAATCCCAATATTGCATGTCTTCCAGGATCGGAAATTATATCTGTCTGTCAACCTATCAACAATATAAATCAAAAACTGCTTTGATAGGGATAAAATTTGTTTTCGGGTACGACGCTAAATTCGTAGATTTATGTTAAATATTGAACGAAATTCAGCAGAACTCAGTCTTTCCGAATAAAAATTAACGCAATAGCTTACAGAAAGGTAGGAAAAAGCTCGATGTTTAAATCTAGTATACAGAGTTAATATCTAAAGTACAGATTTGAAAGAAATTTTGAACCACATCCCTGAATTGGTTGGTCTTCTTTAGGTTTGTACTTCTTAATGAATGTAAATGTTATAAACAAAAATATAGCAACTGAAGTAAATGAAATTTAATATGCAACTACTGACATCAATTATATTTCTGAATCAATTTTTAATTTCAATCAGTCGTGTGTCCAAAATATACGTTCGATTTTCTGGTTCTTATGCCTTAACCGCATATCATCGAATACCAGTTATTCATTGGATTAAAAATCCTAATAAGTGCTATGTTAAATTACTTCTTTACAATTTTGTTCTATGAAAGCTATTTTACTTTACCTATCAGGTAAATATATATATATATATATATATATATATATATATATATATATATATAATTTAACAATCTAGAGGTACGTAAATTATGAGATTATATTTTTTGACCTAATATCTAACATTTCATTTGGATTGATATATTTTTATACTATTTTCTATGAATTAAAAATAAAATTTAACCAAACTGCAAGAACATTAAATAGCAATATAATCTCATCCCTCTCGATCAATGATTCACTGTTGTCCTCGAAATGCTCGATATTTAGATTCTTAGAGTAAAATAATTAAAATTTATTTTCTTTAAAAGAAAATGAAAATATTATTATAAATATATTTTGTAAATCAAGTAATAGTTTACAATTCTCAATCAAAAAGTTAAAAGGAAGTCTCCTTAAGTCAACAAAATAAATTAAAATTATGGAAACGTGGAATTAAGGAAAAATTGAGGAAGGAAATAATGAAATCTAAGGAATTATTATTTATTATAATATTTTTAAATATTAAATAAATATTGTTAATATTGAAAGTAATATGTACATCCAATGCTTTGTTAACTTCAGTTATCTTATTGTTTAGAAATGAAAATAAAGTTGTAGTAGGTAATTATATAAATAATTTCCAATGCTTATAAAAATAATAAGTAAAAAACATCCAAATGTATACATTCTTAAAGAAATCAAGTATTCTTAATTTTTTAATTACAAAATTATTTTATCGTTCTTGTTATCGAAACCAATTACAAACAATAAATTTTGCAAATTTGAGAATAACCCGTTCTAAATACAACAAAAAGCAAAAGTGGGAAAAAAAAGTGCAAAAGTGTTTTTTTTAAATTCAATTTTTTTAAAATTTTTAAAAAAATTATTTTTTGTATATAAGACAAGACAAGTTGATTAATATTGCTTAAAATAACAAATTAAAAATATTTTCTCTTTAGTATTATCTTAAATTTAAAAGTAACTTGATTAATGTAGTGTAAATTTAAAATGTGATTTTAATATCTCCTACAGAAAATTTCACAACAAAGAAGGTTATCCCAAGTATTTTTTTTTCATTTTGTTTTGTTTTATATTACACAAATGAATGTGTTTTATAATTATGAATTATTTAAGGACTCAAAAGGGGGGTTTCAATTTCTCAAGAAGCCACAAATATTTTTTTTTTACTATCTATTACTTGATAAATTATGCTAACATAGATATAAAAGAAATAAAAATAAAATCAATAAACCAGAAGGAATATTATTTGCCCATTAATCGCCTAAAATTACGGTATTTCAGGTTGCTTTCAGCAGGTAATTAAGTTTCCCTTTCAAATATTAACAACGTGTGCTTTAAGAAGCAATTTTCATTATTAATAAGATTAAGATTTAAAATATTCATAAATTCGGAAGTAATTTTCTCACGAAATAATGATTAATATCGCTTTAAAAATAATTATTGTTTTTATGAATATAAAGCTTTTATCTCCGATATTCTTATTGAAAAATATGTATGAATTGAAACAAAGGAGTTAAGATGGAGGAAATATTTTTAATAAGAAGTTGAAAGTTGCTATAAACTTTATTTACAAGGTTTTTTTTATAGGCAAAACCTTAGCAATGGCAATTTTTAGATACAAATATTTATATCTTTGTGATTGAATTCATTGAATACTTTACTTTGGAAGAATAAAAATGTATTTATTTATTACAAATGCCCAGAAGATTGGCTATGATGCCATTAAATCTCTAGATTTGCAGTATCAGAGACACAAGGAAGGAGTCAAAGACGTAGCAGATTTACTGTTTACCCGAGTGTACCGCGTGGAGACCTGCTACATTACATCCCTGGACGAATAAAAGTATAATACCTATCCAGCAGAAAATTCAGTTTGTGTTAATTATTTATAAATTCATATACAATAAATTTTTAAGCATGTGGTATATAAAAATTTTAAGATATACTATAAAATGTATTAGGGTAATCATAAATGTTTTAACTATATTTTCAAATACTACTGTATCCATTAAATTTATTGATAAATAGATGTTTAAATAGGATCATTCATTAAGAAATATTTAATTAATATCAAAAAATCATTATTTTTCACATAACCGTTTGCAGTAGAAGAACAATTTCTCTAAAAGGCATGCAAATATAGAATGCTTCTTCACAAGTTAATGAAGGTTTTTCAGAGTATAAATAGCGATTAAACATGCTTGATTACAATAAACCATCTTTTATTATTAGCATTGAATTGCCTTACTATTTTTTTAATATTTATTTCTTTTTTTGGTAGGATAAATTAAATATATTTACAGTATATTCAATAATTTCTAGAATCTATACAAATAAGAATGAAATTTCATTAATGTTTTAAGCTACAATACAAAATATTCATTGGTAAAAATAAATAATTTATATTATTTCAATTAACTTTTAAAGTCATCTACAATTGCTAAGCATTTTTTTCTCTGATAAAAAACAAATATAAATATATGTTCAAAGCTCTTTTATGAAAAAGAATTTCATCTTCTAAAAAATTTGTTTTCCTTAATTAAAAAAAATATTTATTGCTACTCATTAATAAATAAATACGATTTCTAAGAAAATTTCAAGTAATTTCTAAATATACACTGCGTAAAAAAAGTAGGAGGACAGTGTCTTTTTGCCACTTAATATCTCTTATTTTCTCCTAACTACCAGATATTTATGCAGATTTAGTTTAATGACCCTTATTTTCATTTTAGGCCAAAATTAAACATCTACCACTATTATTATTAAGAAAATTAGTATATATAATTTCCGATGCGTAAAAAAAGTAGAAGGACACTTGCTAATATATTTAATTTAGTGAGTTGTTCTTTATTTAAATAGTGATTTTGTACTTTGTTTATCCTTTTCTGTCAAAAAAATCTAATTTGTTTAAAAGTTACGTTGTTTCTCCGTTCTCAGAAATGCCTAAAGGAATTCCTTTGAAAGATTTGCAAAAAGGGCAAATTTCCGCATATCAAACTGATGGCAAAGGTGTCAGAGAGATTGCTCGATTGTTGCAGGTGAGCCCCAATACAGTTTCAAACTTTATCAGAAATCCTTATAAAAAGTGAAATAAGAAGATTGGTAGACCGAAGAAGTTAACTGCACGTGATGAAAGAAAACTTGCTCGTGTGCTGAAGAAGAACAAAGGAAGTGTTTTAAAGGCAAGAAATCAAGCAGGACTTAATCATGTGACGAAACAAACAGTTTACAACTATATTAAAAGATATTAAAAATTCCTTTTCAAAAAACGGAAGCATCATCCTAAGTGGAAACAAGCTCACATTGATAACCGTTTAGCGTGGGCTAAGAAGCACATGTCCTGGACTACAGAATGGACTTCTATGATATTTTCCGATGAAAAGAAATTTAACTTAGACGGTCCAGAAGGATATCAGCACTACTGACATTGTCTGAGGACTGAAGGCGAATACTATTCAACACGACAAATGGGAGGAGGGAGTTTAATGGTTTGGTTGGCTGTCTTCTGTAAAAACGCCACAAGGGGACGCTCTCTGCTCAAGGGGAAAAAGAGGTGCTATAGCAGTTAATTATTATAGCAATCGTGATTTTCATTTTTTGATTATTTGTTATTTAATAGCTGTATTTACAGAATTTCGCCCATGCATGTTGTTAAGACATTTATAATATAATCAACTACTT
Source organism: Argiope aurantia (assembly GCA_026543865.1). Classification (NCBI taxonomy): domain Eukaryota; kingdom Metazoa; phylum Arthropoda; class Arachnida; order Araneae; family Araneidae; genus Argiope; species Argiope aurantia. Next base: position 15,243 of record JAPMOR010008697.1, read on the forward strand.
CTATATTCTATACAAATAAAAATGAAATTTCATAAAATTTTATGTTGTAATACAAAGTATATTATCTTTGCTATAGCATATTGTATAAAAATATAAAATATCGAACAGATTTTTATCAAATTTGACTCACAAATACTATTATGTTTTTTAAAAAAAGTTACAGCTAATGTTTCATGACAATTATTCAAATTGTTAATTTTGGATTAATTTTAAAATCTTTCCACTTAGAAATGATTCTGTAAAAATTGAGGATGTTTTTTCAATGAATTAACTAATTACGTTTAGCTTAAATTATTTTATTTATTTATTTCCACACCAAGATTTTTTTAAAATTTAATTCGGTGTAAGTTTTTAAAAATAAGCAATAATTTATCGAGAAATGTATTGTTGCATAAAATTTAGAGATCAAAATCAATCAAGTGCATTCTGCATTTAAAATAATATAATATCGGTGCAGATCATGTTCGCTTTCTAATTAAAATATTTTTGTTTATAATATTTTATATAAAAATTTATTTTTGTGTTAAGAATATTAAATACAATTTTGTTTGTAGGGTTCCCATTTATATCCATTATAATCCCCTTAACTTCGAAAGAGTGACAGCTTAGATTATAAAATTAATATCTAGATTTAGCAAAAGGACTAAGAGCTAAGAAATTATAAAGCCATCTATTTACAAACTTTAAAATTATTAACTAATTATTATTAAACTATTGGTTAAAATATTAGTTAATTATTATTGAAATATTTCGTAAGCGGTGAGAAGTACGAGAAAAAAGTCAAATAAAAAATTGTGGAGCACTCTCGATTTAGCACAAAATGATGTTGGAGTTTTTCTCAACAAAAATAACAGAGTATAAAAAAACCAGGCAATCAGATTAAAATCAAATTCTTTTAATGAAAAACTAAAAGGTCTGCTTCTTGCAGAGTACACAGCTACGGTATATACATACAGGCAGTGTCTGTTCTTTTTACTTAAAAAGAACAAACATCCAATGATAATTCATCCGGAAATACAACGTACTTCCGGTTACAAAATGATTATCCAATAATGTTGCTCCTCTGGGAGCGACCTCTGTTTGATTTGAATATGCAACATTCGGTCCCATCGGTCACAGAATCCATTTTAAATATATGCTTTATTACAGAATAAAGTTTCTCTTTCACAAGAGGTTGTGTTAAGAAATCAGCCAATTTTTTCTTAGAATTTAAATTTTTAAGGTAAAATTCATTTTCAGATAATAATTTTTGAATAAATTTATATTTAATATCAATATGTTTCGTTTTATTATTCTCAACATTATTTTTAGAAAAATGAATGGCAGCTTAGTTGTCGCAATACACTTCAGGAATCTCTAAATCAATTAAATTAAGTTCCTTTAGAATCTTGAATACCGAATAATACATTTTACACTCTCAGTTAAAGCTATAAATTCTGCTTCCATTGAGCTTAAAGCAATACATTTTTGTTTTTGAGACTTCCAAACTATAGATACATTTCCAAAAAAACATTATATAGCCACTAGTTGAGTGTCTATCATTTAACTTATATCCTCAACAAGAAATTGAATACATAGTTAACATATTACTTCTAGTATCTGACAAATTTATTTTATAGTGCCTGGTTTCAAACACATTATTTAATATATCAACTACAACAGTCCAATGATGATAAGTATATCCATTACAAAATTGTAATATAGTGTTTACAGCAAATTTAATGTCCGGCCTGGATTTATTCGCGATAAAGTATAAGCATCCAATTAGAGTTCGGTACGGAAATTGTCTCATCAATTCCGTTTCCTCTATCTCATTTTCTTTTACTCTCTCTGGCAAGATACAACCTACTTTCAAAGGTAATGAAACTCGCTTTTTAGGTAAATTCTTGAATCCAATCATAAGTTTATTTATATATGTATTTTGAGGCAAATACACGCAATTTCCTATTTGCTCAAAATTTACACCCAGAAGGTATTTAACTGGTCCTAATTCGGTTATTTCTAATTTACTTTTTAAATCTGAAATTAAATTTTCAAGAACTCTTCGCGATTTGCTGTAAACAACTGTATCATCTACATACACAAATAGAATACAATCAGTTTTAGTATATAAACCATTACACAGCTCATTTTGCTGAAAAACCAAATTTTATTAAAATCTTATTTAACTCTATATTCAACTGCCTTCCACTTTGATGTAAACCATAAATACTCTTATGCAGCCAGCAAACATGAATTTTCGCATCCTTTATCAACAAATCCTTCTGTTTGCTGCATATAAACAGGAATATCAAGTTTTCCATATAAATAGGCTGCTTTAACATCTATTTGAGCGTAGTTCCAGCCTAAAATACATACCAACAAAACAAATAGAAATTTTATTACATAAAAATTCACAAGTGGTGCAAAAACATCAGTAAAATCAACACCACGTCTTTGCTTAAAACCTTGTGCGACTAGTCTCGATTTGTATTTTCTCACGTTATTTTTCTCGTCATGCTTAATATTATATACCCATCTACAACCTCAAACTTTCATATTAGAATTTGGCTCGACTAGATCCCAGACCTTTCTACTCTGCATCATTTCAATTTCCTCTGACATAGCTTCATCCCATTTACTTTTATCTGGAGAATTTTCAGATTCTGCATACGTTTTCGGAATTTCGGACATGTATATCTCATGTTGAAAAATATCATCGGTACAGTTCGCTTCATCTAGAGAGTCCGAATCAGTTTCTTCCTTACTATCTGATTTTTGATCAAAACGTGTATTTACTATTGTTGGTTTAAAATTAAACTGATCTGGAACAGAGGCTAAATTGTTTTTCTCGCAATATCTTTTAGCATCGTTTAATGATCTAAGTCGGTTTTTACTAGGTGGATAATAGTATATATCTACTCTCTTGCTTTTTTTCTAGGTTTTTCTAGTCTTTCCCCAAGTTGAAATATCTAATAAGGGCAAATTTTCCGGTAAAGAAGTTTTATCATCCTGTAACTTCGTATAACTTCCGTCTTTCAAAGTTTGATCCAATTGATACCAAGCATAATCATACCTTTTAATTTTACAAATAAAGTTTGAACCCCGTTTTTTGCTTCATCTGTTTTAACATGAATACTTTCTTCAATCTTTCCTTCTTTTGGTAGCCATACCCTATATCCTCTTCTACTTACTGCATAACACATAAATATTCCAATATTAGCTTTGGGTTGCAATTTATTCCTATAAGCTTTTGGAACATACATATACGCTAATGAACCAAATATACGACAATGTTTAATGTAAGGTTTACGTCCCGACCCTATTTCAATAGGAGTTTTTCCCTCAGTTAATTTGTGAATACATCGGTTCTTAGTATACACATAGTTCTGGAGTACTCCCGCCCAAAATCTTGGTTGTAATCCACTATCCTGTAGCAAAGTTCTGACTGCATCCATACTAGATCTATTAAATCGTTCCGAGACCCCATTTGATTCCGGTGTAAAAATGGTTGTTCGTTCACTTTTAATACCCAGCTCTCTTAGAACTTTTTCAAATTCTTTATGGCAGAACTCCATGCAGTTATCTGTTCTAACACTTTTAAGTTTCAAACCCAATTAACTTTCTACCCTAGATAAGTATTCTCTAAAAATGGCTAATACTTCGTTTTTATTCTTAAGAGTAAATACATCTACTTTCCTAGAGAAATCATCAATTATCGATAAAAAATATTTACTGCCTCCCAAAGAATTGACAGGTGCTGATCCCTATAAGTCCATATGCACCTTTTCCAAACCAGATTTTGTTACCCGTTTATAAACAACATTCTTCAGAGAAGTTCTGGTTGATTTCCTAGATTACAAGCAATGCAAGGCTCATATTTCGTTTTAACATTTACATGTTCTAATCTTGTTACTGAATGATTTTTACTCATATCCTTAATCATAGGAACATTAACATGACATAATCTTCTATGTATTACATTTAAATCAACACTAGTGTGAATTACATTTTCTAATAAAGGATAATCATATACTATATACAACATTTCTTGCCGAAATACAGAAAAGAAATATTCATTATTAGAATGATATACCCGCATAACATCATTTCGCCAATTAATTTTTAAACCGGCAAGATCCATTTTGCTCCACTAATTAAATGTTTTTCCTCATGTTGGGAACATACAAAACATCTTTTAAAGTTCTATGCACATTACCTTTAACGTCTTTAATACAAAAATCAATATCACCTACCCCTTTTACTTCACATGTATGTCTTTTATCAGACAATGCTTTGGTGGGGGAAAGTTCTATGAATTTCTTGAACCAATCTCGCTCACAACAAAAATGAGAAGTAGAAGCTGAATCTACCAGAAACTGCTCCAAATTCTTCGATACTGCAAAAACTTCAGCTAATGGATTATATACATAAAATATACTTTCTGCATTGAAAGGTTTCGTTTCTTTTTTGTGATTTCTTGTAACACTTAGATTCAGTATGTCCTTTCCGAGGACAATACTTACCCCACGTCCCCACACTTTTAGGGTTACGGTTTTTCTTGTATTGACCAGGACTTCTTGTAGGGTCCAACACGTTTCCACTTCGTTGAACAGATTTCTTGCTAATTTCTTTCCCAGGAGATGATCCAACATTGTATGCGTTCTCCGTAGTGTTCAAATCCTTTTTCTTAATTGGATTCTCCCCGATACATTTATTAGCTGTCTTTCAACTTCCAAGTGTGTAAACTCTGCACCTTCATTCTATAGAGTATTTGAACCAAGTGATCATATTCAGCTGGTAGTCTTCTGATAAGCTGCAGTGCGATCAACAGATCAGGAATTTCCAAGCCCGCTTTCTTAACTTAAATAGTGGCTAACGAAGCGCCTTTTGAGATCTTCAGGATCACTTATTTGTAATTCTCAAAAGGCGCTTCGTTAGCCACTATATACATTTCCAGTTTCGACTGGATTGTTGGTTGCATATTGTGCAACATAACAAATGTTACTGAGACATAGGTATCAGTCGTGTTGTCGGAAACTCTTCCATGTTGGTAGACGGGTCGTATATATCTATCCTTTCATATTCCCCAATAAGAAAAAGTCAAAAGGGGTCAAATGAGGTAAGAGTGGGGGCCAGTCTACGGAAACACCATACATAATGACATGATTCTGGAATGTTCATCATCTGGGATACTCCCCATGATCAGTAAAAAGTGTGACGAGTTGAGTGCAAAATGTGCTTATCTATGCCGACCCCTTCTTATACATCGATTGCTGAGCGAGAGATAAGTTACGCGTGGTGCAGCTTTGTAATGAATAACTTAAAGTCCCATCCAACATTTCTGGTAAAAATAATATGGACATTAAAATCTTAAATAGAATAAAAAGCAGCATTTAATGATGATAAGAACAGGCATTTAAACATTCAAAAGTAATTTGAATTTTATCTGTATTTAATCTATATAAAATACAAATACATATACAGTAGTACGTAAGAGGTACAGTACATAAGAGGTAAATATGAAAGCGAAAATAGATATATTTGAAACTAAAAAAGGAATTATTCATTTTATATTTTGCATATTTCAAGCAATCCTGTTAAAATAGCTTTAAAACAGTATTTTTTTTTTTTGTTTAAATAATATGCAGGTACATTTTTTAAAATATATTTTCAGAAGAATAAACACTTCATTATAATTGCTTTAGAATGCGGTCACAATCCCAACTAGAAAAATTCAGTAAAATTTATTGAAATGTGAAATACATATGCCAAAAAATGTCGACGGTGCAACGAATTACAAAGTTTTAAGAAATCGCCAATCAGCCATGTTTTAGAATCAATTTAAATCCCAAACATCGAGAAATTTTGAGGAATATCTTCATCCAAAATGCTCAAAAATATTTATTGATTAAAAATATTTTAAATTTTTTTATTTCACATCTTTTAAATAATTTTAGAAGTATATTTTTGAAAGAAAAGTTAAATATTTCTATAATTCTTTACATATTTTTTTCTGAGTATTGAAAACTTACTAAACTTTCATTAATCATTTTTTTCTCAAAAACTATTGGTAATATATATATCATTTCAATTTTTTTTTCTATTTTATTGGCTAAAATATAATATTTACTAGCATTTTCTTTACAGCTAATAATATTTTAACCAACAAAGAAAATAATTATTTTTTTAAATAAAAATCTATATCATAATGAATATTTTCAAAACTGTTACTGGAAATGTTGAAAATAGAAGACACAATATTTTAAATTTTTTATAGAGTAAACGCATTTGATATTCCTCAAATATAAAATATTATATCCGTATTTATTTAAAAGCTATATTTTGTAAAGGAATCATAAAAAAAGAAATATTCTACTGCAGACTTCATTGTCAATATTTGTATTTTCTCATTCATTTCGCTTTATCTTTTTCTAGTATTTTTTTAAGAATAGGGAAAAATAGTCGAATAAAATAACCATTCAATTTAAGTATCAATCGCAACTTGTGACTAAAATACAAAATGCAGATAAAATACTCTTATAAGACATATTAAATTGAAGATTTCTAGAGGATTTGAGATATTCCCAATGAGAATGTAATTTTATTTCAGTTTAATCACATATTCATGCAATTAATTAAATTAAAATTTATACTCGTTAAAATTAATTTAATATGAAATAAATGTAATTAAAATTATGCATTTCAATTATATTTCTATATAAATGACAACTTAACACATGGATTTACTCCTAAAATGTTTAATTAATAAATGATACAGCGGACAATTTAAATCCTAAACAAATATATAGTGATATTTAAGGAAATAACATCATATCTATTTGTTCAAATTCCTATTCTAGTCTAAGCTAAAGTTTAGAAGATCCCACGTTTGCCATGTTTTAAGGTTTTAATGGTCTGTACTAATTGTGGGTTTGTCGCAGTCGAAATTGCAAGGGAAATTCGAATTCGGCATCCCAACACTGCATTGGTATCGGGACGAATCATTCGTCGTTTTCTGTATCGGGATATCCCAATGGCTTTGCTAGATTTTGTTTCGAAAACTAATATAATGTTACAAGTATAGAGCATAAATTGTAGCATGAGATGCATTAGTAATGCTTTCGCCAACAGAATGTTTAGATCTAGCCTCCTTTCATTTCTTAGTAGAAGGATTAGATAGTATAAAACTTAGAAATGAAGTAAAGAAATTAAGTGAAACGCAATTGAAAATGTATTCAATAAAAAGCTCACAGAAATCATAGTTCTTTAATTTTATAATTTTGCTCTTTATCAAATAAAATGCAGTTAGTTTTGAAACAGAAACTAGAAAATACTTGAATAACTTTAACATTTTTAGTGTGCGAGTCCTATTGTAATTGGCTTAATCATTTGCAAATATACTCAAAAGTAGGTAAATGGAAATTTTAGTTGAGACTTTATTATTTATTTCTTTTCGTTGTTTTATGTGTTTCATCTATTTGATGGTCTATTTAATTAGTATTTCTAAAGTTACATTTCTTAAACATATTTGCATTGCAGTTAAGAGATAATTTTGCTAACATTGACAAAAGATAAAGAAAGGTATTTCAAATAATTATTTCAATACTGATAAGATTTCATGAAGCTAAATTATAAATATATCTTTAAGGGTCAGACAGTATTATGTAAGAATATTCATTGTTAGAATAATAATCTATGCTATTTTAAGAATGAGATAACAGAGTAAAAGACTCACCAAACTATGCTTTGCAGATGCAATCCATACATAGCTCTGATTATTGAGAAATATGAATAGTTCTTGGGAAACTAAAATCATTTAAGTACTAGTCATGTATACGCTGTTATCAAATAAAGAGCTCTTACCAGTTATTTCCTTTTTTCCATCTAAATTTCAAACAATATATTCTCATATAATTCTAATTATTTTGGAACGTTTCTTCTTTCTAAATAGTTAGACTGGTGGATTTTGATTCACCGCATTTCTCTAAATAATTATTGACAATTATACTCAGGAATTAAACAAAAGAAAAAATTTAATAATGCCCAGAGGAAGACCCTAAAAAATTTACTTACTGTATGCTCAGTGAAGTACAAACTAAAGTTCTTAAAAATATATAATAAGAAATCTTTATCTGCTCCAAAATTGTGTCCCCATCATCTCCTATCTAAAAAATCAGAAATGATTTTTTAATATTGATATGGAAATTTATCCAAAACCAATGTCAAATGCCGTAAGTGTACGCAAAACTGGCTCCAAAAACTCAATAGTAAATAACGACGCCTCATTAAACACAATATAGAAATAAGAAAACATTTAGAGAGCGTACATAAGAACAGGACATAAAATAAGCAGCAGAACACAAGCGGCAAATTAATGAGAACTTGCAGGAGAGATAAACTTCCTCAACTACTTACTTGTTTTTAATAGTCTGCTATTCTGAATTAACCACTCGCTTGAACTAAATTCATCTGTCGACTATTGACTGACTCTTCAGCTCTTTCATTCGACTTTTGAGACTTTTAAGGGGCCAAGGTTCGGTTTCTCTAAGCAGAAGCTCCTAAAAATATCAAAATATTTTGAATCCTAATGGATCCATCGCCAAGGTTCTTGTAAGTTCTGGAATTATCGATTTTATTTGTCATAATTGGAGCCAAATGGTCGCCAGGCCTGGGTTATTTAATTGGGCATCCATTCAGCATCTATTAGAGCTATCTATAAAACTATTTTCCTTACCAGGAGATTTACTACATTAGGAAGCAATATTACAGATTCATAACAATATTTTATTTGGTTATTTAAAATTATATAAGACATTCGAAAGCTATTTTTTGTAGTAATGTATCTCATTTTCATCAATAATTGAGGTGAATGACCTAAAATATACTCGAAATATTTTTTGAAATTAAATATTTTTATACATATTTTTTTCAAATTTCATGAGATAAACTTTTATTAATCTGGATTTTTCTTGTTCTTATAAATAGCACCATTCAAATAAAAACATGTTAAGTAAAGAAGATCTTTGAAAAAAAGGTTGCTGATGTCAAACCTCTTATATCAAAAATGAGTAACTCATAATGAAGTAGATTATGATCTCTATAAATTAAATAAACAACAATGAAAATAAAATCTATTAGAACGAAAAATATATATATGTATTAAAAGTTTATCAAGAATGATGCGTTTGGTTAATATTTCGCAATAATTGAGACACACCTTTCATTTACCCCATGATATTATCAAACAGCTTCTATAAGTGCCTAATTATGCAACTTTTCTTCGCATACCTACCTCGCTAATTAACTAGGTAACATGCATATCACTTCGAAGCTTAATCATAATACTAGTGATATGTTAAAAAGTTATTTTTATGAAAAAGTAAAGTTGCATCATTATGAAAATTTTGTTCCATCTATATTTAAAAATATATTTCACAGCGAATAATTCCGACATAGACTGTCAAGTATTTGTTTGAAACCATTTTTTTTTTTTTTTTTGCAATATATGAATAGTTTAGGGATATATTTCCCATGTTCAAGATCATTATTTAGGAAACAGCTCCGTATGCAGGTGATTTCTGAAAATCTGTAAACTATTATTTAAAGATAATATAGTGAAGACAGTTTGTTTGAAGCTAAAAAAGAAAGACATTAAAGTTAACATTGATAATTTAAATGTCCTTGATTATAGTCGCATCTCCTTCGATATGAAAATATTTATTTTTCCAATTAAGAAAGACAGGTTTAAATTGTGTGTATGCATAGAATAATTTAAGAGAGATATTTTACTAATTGGTAATTTTACACTACTGTGGTCGTACGAAAAAATTCATTTTTTTACACTTTTTACTATGAAACCCCTCAGAATTCAAACTGATATTTCTATAACTGCTTAACGTATTTAATAAATCTTCGTAGTTAAAGTATATAAATGATTGTTTCACTCATTTGGAAGAATCTGTATAGTTAATAGCACATTTTAAAAACTATATTTTTGGTCTACATTTTGGTATGCTTTATTATAATTTAAATTAAATTATTGAAGCTGGAGGGTTAAAAGATAAATATTTTCAATAATTTATATACATCACATAAAGGAAACAGATTCTAGTACTATACTTTCTTTAAAGGTTACTACTCTTTGAGGGTTGGAAGAAGACATATTGTTATAAACATAACCTATTATATTATGGCAAACATCTACAACGAGTGTTTGTAAAAAAAAAGCAAAAATAACGTCAATTTAAATAATTTTGTGCTACTTTAAAATTAGTACACGTTTCTAAATATTTAGACGTTTCTAAATATGCCATTATGATTGCTCTTATTTTTTATATAAATAGCATTGTTGCAATATCAACTATTATATTGTCTCATTTGTCATTTTTTAGTTTTTTTTTATCGTAAAAATTATATACAGATTCTAGTACTATACATTCTTTAAAGGTTACTACTCTTTGAGGGTTGGAACTATAACCTATTATATATATATATATATATATATATATATATATATACAACCATTATTTTATGTGAAGCAGAATGCAGTTTGAAGACAGTGAAGAGACTTGCTATTTCGTGACGTCGTTTTAGTTCATTTTTAAGAAGCAGGCATATGTACAAGCGATGAGCACACAGAACGACACAGAAAAAGAATGAGAAAAAAGCTCTTGGACATTTTATCCCTGATCTTATATAACCTATGTTTTGATAGGGAAAACATTTCTTCATAGTGCTAATATATTACGAGATTTCGATAGCGATTTTCGTTACACGCGCGGAGAAGGCAGGGGAAACACAGGGAGATTTTAAAAAAGAATTTGCCTCATCAGCGGTATTTTGCCTCTTCAAGTGGAGTGTGGGAAAGATAGACTTTTAGCTGAGTCAGCAATTTAACAAAGCTTCTCTTGAATTAATTAAGTAGAGACAGTGGAATTGGATCACGAAATAAGAGAATATTTTAGAATAAAGTTACTATGGGCTAAATTAAGATAAAATCTTGAAAATTAATTAAATTGAAATTAGAGTTAAAATATCATTACATATACATTATATATATATATATAATGTATATGTAGTATGGTGTGGAGAACTCTCAATCAGCAGGCGGCAGTAGAAAAAAAACAACGACGTTTATTTACACGAAAACAGGACAGCACAAAGACGACAACTATATACAGCATAGAGGAGACAATTATCTTCAGCCGAGACTTGCACACAACAAGACTCTACTGCAGACAGTAGTGCAGAGCTTAGTTCAGCACTAGCTTGACTACGTCGCTACTCTGCTAATCTCTGGAAGACCTGTTGTTTACTGTCAATTCCGACTACCGCTCCTGCAGCTGCAGACTGCCTCCTTTTATAGGTCTCAGGAGCCGGGGCTAGAAGCCTCTCAACCAATCAGGAACTTTCGAGGCGTATCTCGGTTCCCAATGGACGGATCGGGAAAATTGTGTTCGGATATAATCTATTTTAGAGCCAAAGTCGCCAAATTCGTCGCCAAGTTTTTCGCCAAGCTCTAGGACCTCCGACGCGACAACCGGAATCAGTCCAATAAAGATGACTGTAAAACAGTCTTTCTGATGATGGAACCAACAATGCTGGGAAGCAGCATCTCAGATTCGAAACAATATTATAAAATGAAAACT
>JAPMOR010008697.1:28494-50881 GCA_026543865.1 Argiope aurantia
ATATATATGTGTGTGTGTGTGTGTGTGTGTGGTATCCTTGTTCCGCGGACCACCAGGTGGCACTGCATCTATCTTCTATCCACCAGCTGACGTCACACGGACATGAGCTTGAGCGAGCGAAAGTGAAACATTGGACTTGGTGTTTATGTGTGGCGTAACTGAATGTCTGCGATGTTAACTAACTTGAGGTAAATGGGCAGCAACCGCCCTTGTAACTCTTTAATTCTTTCCTTCTTAATTTTATGTCGTGCCGTCTTTATGTTTGTTTGTCTTCCATTAAATTATGAAATGTACAACTTGACTATTTCATTCGCCTTGGAACTCAGATGGTAGCTAGGCTTCCATCCTACATGGGGGCTCGACCGATCGAACTTGGCTACCTTAAAACTACAACACCCCTAGACCCAGCTTTGATGTTATCTTTTGATGGGCAACCAGTATTGAGCTACAAATTTAGTGATATTGTGCTAGGACTTTGTTTTAAAACCAAATGGATTAACGTGGAAGTTAAGGAAGTGTTTACGGTTTCCACAACCGAAACTGGCAACTTCGAACGGCAAACTGTAAGTACATTTTGATGATTCTCCTTATTATTTGAAGAACACATAGATGCTTGTTCAAAAAAATGTGGATGCTTGATGGAATATTAAAATTGATGAAGATTTAACTGCAAGAAAATTGGGGAGTTATTTTCTTGCAGTTAAGAGTTATATAGTTGATGAAGAATTCTTAATTTTGATGCATAATTTTGATGAAGCAAAAGTTTTTTGAAGATAAATTTGCTTATTTGATCTACTCGGATGTTGAACTTAATTCTTCCGTTTTCTTGCAAGAATATTTGCTATTTCGAAGAATACCTTGACGCTTTCGAAATTACAATTTTGATGCTTTTCAGATTAGAAATTTGAAGATTTTGAATTAATACCTTGATGTTGAATTTACATCTTCTATTTTCTTGAACAAAGATTTATTTTAAAGAAAGATTTATTTTGAAGAAATATTTGATATATACATTGAAGAATTAATCATTTGATGCTATTGATATTTGAATTCGTAACTTTGTTTTCTTGAACAAAAACTGTTATGAAGATTACATATTTTGAGAAATAATATTTTATTATGTTGTTACTATTTGAAATTTTGATGTGGAATTTTATTTTCTATATTTGAATGCATATTTTAAAGCTTGATTTAATATCTTAATTTTGAGTGCCTACGTATTATAGACATTGATATTACTTTTTGAATCTTTTTGGTTAGTTGCTTGAAGTAGAGAATAATGATTACTCTAAATGATTGCCCGAAAATTTCTAAATCTCTAAAAACTGGTAGTAAGAACCAAATCCAACTTTTGCATAAGTTAATATTTGGCTCAGACGGTGACAGGCAAAACCGCTCTAGATTACGCAAATTTTCTGGATTCCCACCTAAGTTTCAATTGGAAGAGGCGAGACAGAAAGTTCTGAAAGAATTTTCGCTTAAAGATTTAATTTCTATCTATAATCTCTTGCATTTAGAATTTCATACTGATTTAGAAAAGTGTAGTGATATTGTTCTAACGAATCTAAGCGATCTTTCGTTGTTGCAAACGAATATATCTGATTTGAGTGAAACGGATGACCTTGAAGAATCAAAAACGGAAATCGGAGATTCGCAGCTAACCGCAAGCAATAAATTAAATCCTCCCGATTTGAAAAATGAACGCCAGATACCGCACATTAATCTTGATGAGTCAGCCCAAAATTCATTGCCTTCATTTGATACGCAACGCTCTGGTTGTAATTCTTTCCAGGCATTTAGTCTCAAAGATATTGATGATTTAGTAAAACCCTTTTCGTCACGAGATAATTACAGCGTTGAAACTTTCCTTTCTGATGTTGAGGATATATTTAATTTATATGAAATAAGGAATCAAATTCACCAAATTATTTTCGTTAAGAAATGTTTAACAGGTACCGCGTTAACTTTAATGAGATCGATTCGTGGAATTACAAATTGGGAATAAATGAAGCAACATTTATTATCAGTTTTTTCAGGTAGGGTAAATGGCATCCAATTACATAAATTGATGGAATCTCGACGTATGAAACCATTTGAAACATTACAAGAATATTTCTTGGCCATGCGAGATCTTGCCCACAAGGGTTCTCTTGATGATTCCTCTTTGATCGAGTATGTCATAAACGGAATTTCCGATTCATCAAACAATAAAATTATTTTGTACGGCTGTAAATCAATTCCTGAATTTAAGGAAAAATTGAAAATTTATGAAAAGCTATTTAATGCTTCAGGAACTTTTCGGCAAAGTAATGACAAAAAATTTGATCCCACTCATAATACAAAATTTGACCGTAAGCGTACTCCATACCCACAACCAGTATGTTACTCCTGTGGTTTAAAAGGACATAAGAGTACCCACTGCACGAATAAGACACTTGGTAAACAATGTTACGGCTGCAAACATTTTGTCCATGTTAATGCTAATTGCCCTCAAAATTCACGAAACGCTGAATCCAAATCTGACGCTAAACTTGCTACACCTACCAGAACTGTACACCAAATTTCTGCTCAAACTTTTTCCCAAAACACCATGCATGCTGAAATTATACTTAAAGGAATTCAATTAACTGCACTTTGTGACACTGGGTCGCAAGCCACTATTATTAATGAAAATACATATCTAAAAATTGGTTCCCCACCATTACATCCTTCTCATGTAACTTTTTCTGGAGTTGGTCCAAATACAGTTCAAAGTATTGGTTTCTTTCAGGATTCTATTACTATTCAAAATCAAACATTACCTGCAAAAATTCATGTTCTTAGTGATGACACATTTCCACTTGATATGATTATTGGAACTGACGTTTTGCAGTAAACTCAATTTACATTTGGTAAAGACGGAATTCGTTTCTGCAGCAATGATGATGAGTATTTTTTGTTTCATGTTGCAAATGTGATTGATGAATGTCCTTTTGATTTGTCGCATGTTAATGATCCAAATATTCGAAATGAATTGTCATCATTGATTACTAATTATAAATCTATTAAAACCAAGGATAGTAAGTTGAAAATGAGTATTGTATTACAAGATCAAATTCCTATTTGTCAAAGACCCAGGCGACTCTCTTTTCCTGAAAAACAGAAAGTAAATGAGCAAATAACTGATTGGTTAAATCAGGGTATAATTAGAGATAGTTATTCCGATTATTGTTCTCCATTAGTCTTATGTAAGAAAAAAGACGGTAACTTACGACTCTGCATAGATTACCTAAATTAAATGCTAAAACGGTTAAAGATAGATATCCGTTACCCCTAATAGAAGAAATTCTAGACCAATTGCACTCAGGAAATTTTTTTTCAACAATTGATTTGAAAAATGGATTCTTCCACGTGGAGATGGAAACAGATAGTAAAAAGTTCACTTCATTTGTCACGCATGATGGACAATACGAATTTAACAAAGTCCCATTTGGTCTTTGCAATAGCCCGAGTATTTTCCAAAGATTCATTAACCATGTGTATCGTGATCTTCTTAAAGAAGGCGTTGTCGTTATCTACATGGATGACATCATTATACCCAGTATTGATGAGCTTGATGGTATAAAGCGTTTATCTAAGGTATTACAAACTGCATCCGAATACGGATTAAAACCTAACTTGAAGAAATGCCAATTTCTGAAGTCTAAAATCGAATTTCTGGGTTACATTATTGAAAACGGTAAAATTAGTCCTCCTTTGGATAAAACTGCTGCCTTCCAGAATTTTCCAGAACCTAAAAGCGTTAAACAGGTTCAAAGCTTTCTTGGCTTCACTGGTTATTTCCGAAAATTTATTCAAAATTATGCATTAATAGCTAAGCCATTGAGTGACTTACTTCGTGACAACACAGTATTCTACTTTGGACCCGAACAAATTTCAGCATTCCAAACTCTAAAACAAAAGCTTTCTGAAAAACCTGTATTACATATTTTCAAGCAGGGTGCGAAACTTGAATTGCATACTGATGCTAGCAAATTTGGTTATGGCGCTATTCTCTTTCAACAGTCTGATGATAATAAGTTTCACCCAATTCATTACATGAGTAGAAAAACCTCCCCCCCCCCAAGAAGAGAAATATTCAAGTTACGAACTTGAAGTTTAAGCAATTATTGAAGCTTTTAAGAAATTCCAAAACTATTTAGTTGGTAGTAAATTTCGAATCGCAACGGATTGTTTGGCATTTCAAAAAACTATGAGTAAAACACATTTGACACCAAAAGTTGCTAGATGGGCTTTATTTTTAGAAGACTTTAACTATGAAATTGTACATCGTCCAGGCAAACAAATGAAACGTGGATTGTTCAAGTCGATACTCTATTATGCTTGTAACACACGATGAAATAACATCCAAAATTGTCAATTGTCAACAAAATGATGAATATATAAGTTCCATAAAACAACTTTTGGAAAATAAGAAAATTAATGACTTTACTTTTAGGAATAATGTGCTTTATAAAATCGTAAATGATTTTGATCTCTTGGTAGTTCCTCAACTAATGCAGACTGAAGTTGTTAAAAATATTCATTCTAAAGGTCATTTCGGTATCAATAAAACTGAAGAGGTCGTAAAGCAAACTTTCTATTTTCCTAATATTAGAAAATGTGTAGAAAATGTCATATCAAACTGTATTGAGTGTATTCTTGTAAATAAAAAGCGAGGGAAAGGTGAAGGATTTTTACATCCTATTCCAAAGGAAGAAGTCCCCTTCAGCACGAACCATATTGACTTTTTAGGTCCTTTAACATCTACCAATAAAAATTACAACCATATCTTCACTGTAATAGACGCATTTACCAAATTCACTTGGATATATCCCGTAAAATCTACATCTGCTCATGATGCCATCGACAAACTTAAACAACAAGAAGTTACATTTGGAAATCCACATCGGATCATAACCGATAAAGGTAGTGCATTTACATCCAAACAATTTCAAGAATATTGTGAGAATGAAAGTATTGAACATCTCAGCATGACAACCGGAATTCCCAGAGGTAATGGGAAAGTCGAAAAAATCCATGGAACCATAATTCCAATTTTAGCAAAACTATCGTTGGACGATCCCACGAAATGGTATAAATTTGTTCCTGCTGTCCAGCGGATGTTGAACTCAACAGTTTCAAGAAGTACCCAACGAACACCTTTTGAGCTCCTAACTGGCATAAAGATGGAAACCAATGAAGACCTACACATCCTTGAATTGCTGAAAAAGGAAAGCATGGAATCCTTTATTGAAGATCGAGAAAATATTTGCGAGGAAGCTAAAAGAAACATTCTAAAGGTCCAGGAAGAAAATCGTCGAAACTACAATAAAAAGAGAAAGGAAGCACATCAGTACAAGGTTGGTGACTTTGTTGCAATTCAACGAACTCAATTTGGGACTGGTCTCAAGTTGCGACCAAAATTCTTCGGTCCTTACGAAGTGGTGAAAGTCAAGTTGAACGACCGCTATGATTGTCAGAAAGGTTGGACAAAACTAAGGACCAAACATCACATCTACTGCAGCAGACCACATGAAAATGTGGGGCAGAATAACTTAAAACGGACTAGAGTCCACTGCATCAAAACAAAGAAATCTGTATTTTTCTAACTTCAATTGTTCATATACTTTTTTTTTGTTCATTTCAGGTTCTGTTTGTTCGAGTGTTTACTTGGTAATGTTGGAATTCAATAGAAGAAACGCTCGCTGAGGTCAGCTCTTGCATTCAAAATAGCCGCTGTGGTATCCTTGTTCCGAGGACCACCAGGTGGCACTGCATCTATCTTCTATCCACCAGTTGACGTTACACGGACATGAGCTTGAGCGAGCGAAAGTGAAACATTGGACTTGGTGTTTGTGTGTGGCTTAACTGAATGTCTGCGATGTTAACTAACTTGATGTAAATGGGCAGCAACCGCCCTTCTAACTCTTTAATTCTTTCCTTCTTAATTTTATGTCGTGCCGTCTTTATGTTTGTTTGTCTTCCATTAAATTATGAAATGTACAACTTGACTATTTCATTCGCCTTGGAACTCAGATGGAAACTAGGCTTCCATCCTACACACACACACACACACCCACACAGACACACATATATATATATATATATAAACTTTATAGAAAATCTTTATAAATCATGTTAATATAAAAATCTTTAATTTTAGTATATAAATTTTAAATAATTCTTTGTTTTCTTTAGATGTGTTTGTTGAGTACGAATGTAAAAAAAGAAGAATTTATTAACATTATTTGATATTTTAAGAATTTTTATTTTGTCAAATAAATAGCAAAATCTGGAAAATGAAAAAAAAATCTCCTGGGTTGTCTTGCAAAATTTTTTAAAACATTTATTTCCTTGTGAAAGGAAATTTTTATAAATTAACCGAACCGAACCGAACAAATTTTGTTTTTACAATTTTAAACATTTGAGAATTTTTAAATATAGAAATTTAGTTTATACATATTGATATAATTTCAAATGCTTTGGTTAAATGCTTATCAATAACTCTTGTCATTATTCTTTTTAACAATATGAATATTGTTTAATAGTTGTAAGTTCAATTTTTATGATATTTTATTAACGTCTATGAGAATAACCAGTTTTTATTTTTGTTGAAATACAACACAATTTGTAATATGTTTATTAATATAGTTTTTTCAATTTCAAATGTCTATTTATTTAGCTCTTCCTAACATTTTTGATATAATAAATTATAAAATGATATGGAATATTATTTACATCAACCACTCACTTAGAGGCATGAAAATGACATATCACATTGCAACAGTGACGCATAATCTTTTGATATTTGGCACATTTTAAATTTTAAATTTTATTACAAATAAGATAAGTAGAAAAGGATTTTTTTTGTTGTTGCTATCAACTGTAAAATGCTTACTCTGAACTCTAATAGAGTTGTGATACTCTCTTGAAAAATCTTTAAAAATTCTTCTTTCCTATGTAGCACAAACCACATTCCAGCTTTTATTCCAGATATAGACAGTTCTAAACAAACTGGAAAGGAAAAAGATTATTACACACTGTAAAGGGCAAAAGTCAAATAAAATATTTCATATAAAAATTTAGGGAAAATTATCTTAGTATGTTTAATATTCATAGTTGGTTAACCTTATTTATATGAATATGTATTGTTTGATGACTCTTTAATGGAAAAAAGTTAAGTCTCCAGAAATTGAAGTTAAATCCGCCGATTTTAGAAATGAGAATTTCTGAATACACAAGTGTTTTTTTCATTTCATTTCATATAAATATAAAATATGTTGTCCTTGTCAGCTTCCGAAGGAGTTTATTCTTATCATTATTCTTCGCTAACAATTGTCACTTAACTTATTATTCACTTATCCCCAGTGACCCTTCCAAAATATTCGAATTTCTTCAACGAAAAAATCCACTCTCAAATAAGGTTAAAAAAAATCACTATATACT
This sequence comes from Argiope aurantia, assembly GCA_026543865.1. Lineage (NCBI taxonomy): Eukaryota > Metazoa > Arthropoda > Arachnida > Araneae > Araneidae > Argiope > Argiope aurantia. Next base: position 35,962 of record JAPMOR010008697.1, read on the forward strand.
ACATTTTGACTTATGTATTATATCATTTATCTTCGTTTTACTCAACTTCTGGAGATAAAAGTTTAAAAGATTTTTAAAACAAAAGTACAGAAGGATCTATAAAAATAAAATAGAATATAAACAAATCGAATACATTTAGATAATACTTCGTATCTTTGGAATGTGTGCTTTCTTGCTTTAAAAGCAAATATTTGCCCATTGTCTTTGCCCACGCATATCTTTCATGTATTAAATTTAACTATTCCATTATGTCCCAAGTGTTTTATGCTATATTTTACATTTATTTCTTTGTTTATCATTCTCCCTTCACCTTCTGGGGCTCACTTTATTTCAAAAGACAAATTTCTGTATAGTGTAACATCCATTTGCTTTCAATTTTATTTTATTGTTTTATGTAAATGAATGAATATTGCTTTATATGCACATGAAAAATATAGTTATAATTCGCTTTTGCATCAAAATATTTCTGTATACTCTTCGAAATGTTGGTGAAGAGATGACGAATTTACATAAATATGATGTTATATAAATAAAAATCTCAATTTTTTTCCCCAAGAAAATGAATGGAAACTTATAGTATAAGAACATTCATCATTACTTATTTATAACGATATTAAACATTTCCAAATTCATTAAAAAAATTAATTGATTAATTAATAAAATATAAGCTTAATAAGATGAAATAGCACATATATAATGAGCAATTAAGTCAGAATATAAGTGATTTAATATGTAAAAGTTTTATGTTTTAAAGACAAGGCAATGACTGAAAATAGACATAAAAATCAAAGGAAAATTTGACCCAAGAAAAGAAACTACACTACTTAAGAATTATAATCAAATAAAAATTAGTTAAACGAAAAAAAAAAGTTGACAATTATCACAATTTTTTTACCAACCAATCTAAATTTAGGAGCTATTCTTAGCTATTAACAAAATTAAATGACATCGAATTCCTGATTTCTTGGAAAGTTTTTGAAAAATTGTTGATTTTAAGATATGAACACTTGAAAGGCATTTAAATAATTATCTTACTGGCTTTAAACCTGTTGAACATTGAATTGTTAAATAAAATAAAAGCCAAAACTTTCAGTTGTAATTAAGAATGAAAGAATATTTATTAATAAAGAATAAATATATAAAAGAACGTTGCGCATTTCATAATGATTGCAGTAAATTATGCTAAATATGTCTGCAATATCACGAATGATTCATTAAAGAGAACAAGAAAAAAAATATATGTTTACATATATCCATTTTGTCGAATTGTGGAACTATTAGTTTGTAGGTGTATTTCGTTATTCTTTCAGCGTAATTATTTTTTTAATGTCATAGTACATTACTTGAAAAAGTATCAGTTATTTACTGCATATTTTTAACACGTTTGGATAGACTATCAAAGAGGGATAGACTATTTGGATAGACTATCAAAGAGGGATAGACTATCAAAATCTATTTAAGAGGCTGTTTTATGTAGCCTCTTTAAATCTATTAATGTGCATTCCGGTGAATGTGAAGAAATTCTCTTTGTTAATCAAACATTGTTTAGAATCCAATAAAAAAGGAAAGGTTCAAGATATTTGAACTGCAGTTTCTTTTAGAACATACGTATGATTTTGAAAAACTAAATATTCACACGATATTTATTTAAAATGCGAGAGCACTTATAACTTTTAATAAGACCAATTCCTTAGTCTTCATTGATTAGTGTTTTTTAAAAGGATAAGGAGCAAAAGATTTATAATCATTGCGCTGAACTGTTTAATTGTGAAAAGATTTGTATTGATCACATAAGAAGGTATATTTTCTTAAAGTAATAATCTGTATATATAAAACTAAATGTCCATTTCTTTATACAATCTACACTCCTTTATGGATTAAAACGAAAATTTGTAACCATGTTTCTTAGCACTTGGGAAGATTAAATGCACTATTGAAAAAATTCTACATCCTTCTTAGAGGTTGAAATGAGGTAAAAAGAATCGTGTTTTTCTTCCATAACTTCCGAAATGTTAAAAAAAAAATGAATTCTACGTCATCTTAGAATTTAAAAATTAGCAGTTCATCAATGTCAATTTTATTACTGTAAAACTTGATTTCGATTTTAATCAATTTTTTTAATGTTAATCTGAACACAATTTATATCATGTTCATTCTTTTAGTCAATACATTAAATATATTTTCACTGTTTAGTTATATTTATTTCACGTGTGATTTTAAAAAGGTCAAAGTTAATTTGTTGTCTTCAGACATTTCTAGTTTTGAATTTACTATGTTAAATAAAAGAAAACATTTAAATAAGCATGTGCTGTAATTTAAATTAAATAGTGTCTTCTAAAACCATTATAATATTTCAATTCTTTGTCCCAGTTATGTGCCCTAATTTAGCAGCTTTAAATTTTTAATATGCATATGTCATACGCCTTTTTATGCAAATATTTTTTTACTTATATTCATAGAATAAAATCTTATCCTTCTTGGTAATTTTATTTCCATTAAAGCACTAGTTTCAGAGCATTACTTTTTTAAATTATCAAGGAAAATTTCCAGCTAGATTTGCTTCTTCCACTTTGAGATTTTTTTTTTTTTTTACTTTTCTTTAACTCCTTTTCTTACCTCATATCTTTTTATTGTTTTTCAATACAGTTTCCATAACAACAGGATCAAAAATCTTAGGAATAGGTATTGAAAATTTGATTAAACATGGTAAAAAATTTTTTAAAGAAACAGTAATTCTCTTAAAATAAAATGGATATGATCCAGGATTATAACACCCGCAACAATCACCCAAAAATATCCTTTCCAAATTAAATACGTAAACACAATCAAAACTATTTTCTAAATATATATTTATTTATATGAGTGCTTGCCTTTTTCAACATGCACATTACAATTTATTGAGTAAAAATATTAATTTATACACATCACCATAATTTAAAATTATGAAATTCTAGTTTCATAGGAGTTTATACTAAGAAATCTACATACTACATATCATTACATCAAGTATTAAATTAAAGGATCTATATCTGAGAACAAATAGATAAAATTTGGCTTTATCTGGAAATATAAATCTCTCAAAATTAAATCGAATTTCTTGAAAATTCAGTACGAACTTATAAACTCAATGACTTCATCATCAAACAATTATATGTTATTAACTACAAAAAGACGTTTCTGTAGTAAATTATTATATATTATTAGCAATCTTTATATATATATGGGTCAATTTGAGATTTTAAAAATGCCGTTTATCAGCAATATGTAGATTAACAACAAATTATGGCTGAAAGTCTTAAAACTTCTTAAGAGATTACATATAACTTTCATACGATGTATAAAAGTTTTCTATACTCTTTACTATTAATAATAATGAATGTGTGTGGGCTCTACTTGCCAGATCGTTTCATTTACAGCTACTAAATATAACACGTTTTTATATTGGAATGTGGAAATATGTAAATCAGAGATATTTCTTAAAAGTTTAATCAGAATTTTCATAAATAAAAAATAAAGCTAATTGTGTTCCGAAAATGTCACCAGACAAAAATAAATTTTACACCGCGTCAAAATTTAAAAGATTTTTTAATGATACCAATTTAATAATTGTGCTTTTTTTTTTGTCTTCTGGAATTTTTTTAAAATATTTTTTTTGTCTTTTTCCATCCATATATTACTTTGTCGCCCTGAAAATAAAATCTTTCCATTCTTATATTTAATAACAGCAGTTTCCTTTATTAATGAAAGCTAAGGGATAATAAATTTTTATTTCATATCTGTGTCATTTCGAGTACTATAAAAAATGGATTTACGATATCACGAAAATTAGAAAATAAATGAATGGGACATTTACATTTTTAATAAAGCTATGATATAATGAAACTGATCTCCATTCGGAAGGTGTGTATACACAATGAAATGTACATATATAATGTAAGTAAAATAATAAGAATTTCATATTTGATAATATATACAAATCATAGACATGAAATAATATTTATACAGTTTAATTGAAAACAAATGTAATATCTTCGGCGAATTAAATTCGGCCAAGACGATTAGTAGTGAATATAAAATGAAGTTGAGTATTATATCATATTCTTATTTGAGTTAATTTTTCAGAACTGTAAAAGCAAATTAGCCTCTGTGATTATATAAATATTTTTTAGTCTAACCATAAAGTAATTATTTAATTACGTTTTCATTCCATATAATTAACATAAACTAGCTGCGAATTTTAAGATAAAAATGAATTCAAAATATAAGAATGGTTTATAAGTTAAGGAGTAAAATTTTTAAAAAATAAATGAAAAGGGTTAATTTTTCATGAAAGAATGTTTTTGAAAAAAAAAAATGTTTTCAAACATTTCATACCAAACGCACGTCCCTACATTTTCCTAATTTTTATTTAATTCTTAATATTCAAGAAATGAATTATTCTTCCTGACTTGTCCATCAGAAGGCATAGAAGAGAGTCTCATTAATTAAAGGTTAGCCATTTTTGTGTCTATTAATACAGTACTCATGCTTATAATTACCGTCACCTTGCCGGCATCCTGGCGTAGGGGTAGCGCGTCTTCCCCGTGATCTGGGCGTCCTGGATTCGAATACCGGTTCAGGCAAGGTTGTTCATCTGTTCGATCTGTGAAATGTGTGAATGTGCCCCCCCTGTAAAAGGGGCTGTGCAAACGAATGTGATGCGTGAGTAGCAAAATCGTATCCCAGGCCTTATTTGGCGCTACTAAAAAAAACAAGAGACGTCTCTCTCGGTTTAAAATCGCTGACTTCGATCAGCGGGTTTCCACATGGCAAGGGCCATCAGAAACAACAACAACAGCACGGTCACTTCAGAAATTAAATGTAAGAGAAACCCAGTTTTATTTAAAAAATGTTCAATTCCTGTTGGGTGAAAATGAAATGATTGTATATATAAAACCCAGCTTTCTTCCCTGAAACGTTAAGAAATCTTTTTATAAACTCCATTGAATAAATCTCTTTGAGAATGAGACGTGAATGTTTCGCTTGATGACAATTTTATAAAATTATAGAACAAATGTAAAATCTCATGAAACACAAAGAAAACAGTCTAGACAGAACCCATATTATATTTCTTAACGATTTATTGTCCATTCGAATCTTTTAAACATATAAGAAAATAATAGGATTGCTCTTATTTGATTTTGGTAATATTTCTAAAAGTGTTCTTTTTATTAACCCTAGAGTAAGGCTTTGCGTTCTAGTTATATTCATTGAAATAAAAATAAATATTTCAATAAGAATATGGAAATAAACATATCTTATAAAGAAAAATAGAATCATGGCTAGAAGAAAGGGTATTTATTAAGGGTAAAAGGTATTTAATTGATATATATTGATTGAAGAAGAATATATATTGATTGCTTTCCCTATATGAAAATATGTTCTGATGTCTCTTTTATTTTATTTTCTGCACTATATACAAATTCAATAAATTATATCTCTAATAATAAAGTGGTCACACATTTCTTTTCAATTTTTAATCACTTTCTATTAACAAAGTTTAAGAATTATATATATTTCAACCATTTTCTTCATCTTTTCATCTTTTCTTGTCTTTTCTAAATGAAAATTCCATCCTAATTTTTATTGTTCTGGTACCTTTTATAGCTTTAAATAACACTAGTAAACGCGCATGTTTATTTAGTAATTATTTCTTGTAATTAAAATTTATATAGCTGAAAACTGTGAAATGAAATAAAAATTTAATCCTATTAAATGCAAAAAATAGGATTTTGAAAACATTATTCATAGAAATGAATATTCTCTCGTTTGCTTCTTTGAAACAATATACATATTTCTGTGACATCTAAATATCTCCATATATAAAACGCTAATGTGTGCCACAGAAATCGCTTGTATTACTTATGGCTGAATGGCAATAGTCAAATGTAAACAAACCGTTATACGAACGTTTCAGATTTTTCAGTGAACATTTTTACAGTTGTACTAATTTAGGCGTTAATTTGCTAATTAATAGAGTTGAAAATATTATTAGAAATTTCCAAGAGCACATATTATTAAAACTCCCATTCAACCTGAGAAAAAATACATAAAAGAAATAGGCGTCAAAAAAAGTTCAGTGGAGCAGGAAAATAGTCTTAAATTTTGCCAGATGAATAATATCTATGACTTGCCTATGGAAATTGATGTTCATTATTTCCAAAACTGTTGTCTTACAGAAATGTTTTAAAATTATTTAAAAAATTAAAATTACCTTTTTAATGATACTAGTTTCATCTCCGTACAATTTTGTTTTATATTTTTAATATTTTTTTAATATAATATGGTATGCTGAGTCTGTTTTTAATCCTGTAAAAAAATCCAAACTCTTCTGTCAAAACACTCAACCGCATGTTTTTAACAATGATGAAATCAATATTTCTTTAGATATCAACACCGAAGAAGGATTTACATTTCCGATTTTATTTCGTAGATTGTACATTTTTTTCGAATCCACAGTAATATATAGTACACTGATTCAATTAAAATCCTGTCTTTCATTCTGATCAAATAACGACGTGGAATTTTATAAAGTTACATTCCTTATTCATCGTTTAACAGCCTGAAAAAGTCAATGATCTGGACAAAGAAGCTGATATACAAAGACAACTGCTATTAAGACAAGGCGAGATAAATGGACACAAACTGAGCATCTCTATGCAACTCTGTTATATTGTATTAATAGGATAGCAGTAATTTATGGAAATTAAGCCTTTCGATTAATGAAATTTAAATTATATAAGAAGAAAACTCAATACACTTTAAGATAGAAAGAAGAGAATCGAAATTTGAGACGTTAACATTTCAGATAACTAAGAGTAGTATGAAACACTGAACAAGGAAATAAAATATCTTTGCTTGTCGCTTTATGAGCGATATGAAGCTTTCAAAAGAAAACCATATTTCATTATAAGGAAGTTTTTGATAGCCTGGTGATTTATTCTATATATAATAGTGCTGCTGACTGCCTAAATAAAGAAAGCAAACATCGTTTTCCGAATCCCCGCAACCTTCCAAAAGGTTTTTTTTTAATAGCTTAGGGACAGTAAGCTACAGGATTTTTTTCTCGAGAGCTTGAAGTGTTATACAAGTGATACAAAAATTTAAAAAAATGTTTATTCTTCAAGTTATTTTCATGCTAACATATGAAGAATTGTTTCAGAATTCAACATTCTAAAAGCATTAATGCACAAAATACTTAAATAATTGGCATCCATATAGAATTTGCAGATTCCAGGAGCAGCTACAATTAGATCATAAACGACATCTAAAATTATACGGTTAGGCATACTTCAGGTAGGATCAAATTGTAGTTTCTCGGAAATTAATGTAAACAGATAAATTCAAATTAATCGAAATGAAAGTGTCAATAATCATTATGATTGCTTTCGGAACGATGGAAACCCATTCTTCATATACGAGAGCTTTAGCATCAGTGACTATTTTTTATTAAGTGCGGCTGACATTTTCAGAAGCTCCGTGTATTGTCTAGTTCCGTTCAAAAGTATAATGATTGATATATTCAACAATTTTAAATGACCTTATTTAAATCAAAGGTTGAATTATCTGGGCAGTACTGAAACATCTTACTGAGCTGTACTGTTGTAAACTGAAACTGTACTTACAATTAGATGATGCTACTTCTTGCGATATGTCAGTTGGACCATGATTGAATGCTTTTCTTGGCTGGTAGAATGTCTCTTGTTGAACCTCCTTCTAGATCGTTAGATTTAAGGTATCTTACGTTCTTCTGTATACGCCGCACATCAATTAAAATTCAGCAAACTTTTGATAATGATTTCAAGAAATTTGCTTTGATGCCACAAGTGATGAAATGGTTTGCGTGAACGCAAGAAGAAGCAATTTTATAAATATCGAAAGTGCTCATATTTCAACAAGTCTTGTACATACTTCAATTAATGTATTTTTTACTGACCATTTCTTTTTAAATTTAATGGAAATAAATGCTTTGTTATTTTCTTATGCAACCTTTAAATAATTTATTATTTACTGTCATTTCAATGAAGGATTCATTGAAATAACATCAATAAATTTTCCGCTTCTCAACTTGGCAAATTTTGTGGTTGTAAGCATGGCATTCTGCATATTTATTGATTAGTATAATAAAATAATTTTCATATTTAACACATTTTAGTAAAAAGAAATTATTCTTGTAACTTCTTTCATTAAGAACATATTCAGAATCAGAAGGGAACAACTTTGAAACTATATAGTGAAAAATTGAAATTAGAAGTACTTGCATATTTGCAATATTTAAAGAAATAAAAGATTGCTCATATCTTTTATTTTCACGTGCAGTATAAAGTATAATAATCATAAAAAAATTCGAACTCGAGATTTTTATGAATCTCCAAGTTTTGGACCTCCCTGAGTTCGAAAAGCACTATTTTTGAAAATTATCGTATGTCTGTCTTTGACAAAAATAATTTAAGCCCGCTTTGATGTAAATAAATGAAATTTAGTATACAATCTTAATAACCAAATTCGTAGATTTCTATCAAATTTTGAGGAAAGTTCGCTCACAGGAAATACATCTGTTCGGTTGTTCTAATATATTATAATGCAATAACTGCATAACGAAGGGAGCTAAATAGATAAAATCCAATATACAAAATCAACATCTATAGACTAGACGCCTTTGAAATGTTCAGCCAAATATAATAAAAGTTTGACTGTCTGTTGTTCTGAGCCTTCAGAAACATATAAACGTGACAACTCAAAGGCGCAATGACAGAAATGCTTCAAATCTGATATGGAATTTTGATTCTACAGTTATAGTTTCAGTGTCAAATTTTTATCCTAGTCGTTTGCGAAAAACAAGTCTAAAATATAAATTCGATTATCAGATACTATTAATCGCATGCAAGAGATCAATCGCCAAATAACTCGCCAAGGTTGACATGATAGATTCAGTAAAAATGCTATATTTATTCCAAAGTTTAATATTTCGTAACTATTGAATGTGAATGTCATGCAAGGCATTCTCTAGATAGATTACTGATATATTATAGAGCATGCGAGAAAGTTTTGGGGTGACCACTCTCGCTGGTTCTGTATAAGAATGAGAATATATGAGACATATTCTGATATGTGGATATATTAGAAAATAGTATACTTCTAGTATGTCATTGGTAAAAATCAATGACAATTCTATTTACAATTAAAATAAAAATATCAGTTTTTGCAATAACATTTTGATAAATGACATAATACATTCGCCAAAGTTAAAAAAAAATCATTTGATTGCTATTAGACTGAATTAAAAGGATGCTGACTTAATACGACAAGATAAGGAACAGGAAGCTTGTAATTAAATATAATAAATTTATTTTAAATCTAAGCGAATCATTTATTTCAATAAGATTCATATGGCGGTTTAAAGAGAAAACTCCAGTAAATATTTTGAAATATTATAATAGTATAAAGCTATAAAATCATAATAATCAAAAACGCTGAAGTTTGGAATAAGCCTTTGATTTTGAGACACTGGTATCTACTTGTCTCACTTTAACTAAAACACAATTGGAATTTCTGATTCTCTGAACAATAAAGAAACAAAATCTTATTCCTTTTCCAAAATGCTGAAATTAGCATTTCTTCTTTTTTGGAGCTTGTAGATTAATTTTTAGGACATTTGTTTGAAAATGTTTTATTGAGTTGGTCGAAGATCACTTCTTTCGAAATTACTTCGGTTCACTGCACAACAGTTGACTCTCGTCAATTCGGTTTGCACCCGGCATCAATAAATGTGATTTCATATCTTGAAAACATTTAAATGTTACTTTTTATAAAGATATTTTTTTGAAATTTTACTGAGAACTTTTAACTTTTAAAAATGATTCGCATTATTTCTTAGGAATATTAGTTAACAAGATCTATTTAAGCTAGTTTAGAAAAATATATACATGGTGGAGATCTGGGAAAATCTGTTAATAGATTTTTGAAATCATTAAGATTCTCTTATACTGAATAATTTTTATTAGCTAAAAAAAGACAACAGAACTGATACAACAATGCAGGAATAATTGATAAATGAGTATTGAAAGTTGATATGTGGTCTTTTTCTGATATTTTAACTATGCGAATTGTATTAATATTTTAACAGCAAGACATTTATTCAATCTGATAAAATTTTTAATTCTTTGCATTTTCTTTCATAAAGAGATGAAAAGAAAAAAAAATTATTGATTAAATTGTGCAAAGAATTTTTTTTTATCTTGTCATTTTTATTCTTGGAAAATATTCACATGCATTTGAATAAATACAGTGTTCATAGCTATTTTGTTTCTACAAGAAAACCTGTAGGATTTCCTCATAATATAAAAAAATGTGTTCATGTTTAAGAAAATGTTTATTATTCTTAAGGTCTTAAAAATTAAAACTTTCTTATTATAAACATTTAAGTAAAACTTGCAGAAAAATTTTATTCCACTCTAGAGAAATTCGAATAAAATTTTTTACATTTTAAATCAAAAACATTTATTTACTTTTCCTTGTTATTTCATCTAATATTAAAGATATTAAAGAAAACAAATAAGGAAAAATAACTTTGATAATCATAGGAAAGCATTTATTCCGAGCGAGTTCCAAGAAAAGAGGACATTAATAGAGTAATATAAGATTTTGAATCATTAACTATTAAAATTAATTTCATTGTAAAAATTAAATTGCCAATGTTTTGTAAGTAATATATTCCTACAAATGTGGTGAGTTAAATATGTTTTGGAATTTAGGTGAGATTTTCGGCACCAATTTCGGCGACTTGCAAATGTAATTTGGCAACACACTTAGAGGTATAATGGATAACGATGCCTCGAATGTCTGCTCTTTTCTGGAATTTCAGGAATCTTCTGCAATTATACGAAATTCTTGCTGCAATCAACGAAGTTGTTTTTGTGTTTTCTTTGAGTAATTGTAGTACGCGATCATCAAAGTTTATGACTTGCAAAGAAAGCGCTAAAATCTTGGCTTTGTGTGTACGCGATTTAATTTAAACATTTCAATTGAATGATTTTTGAAAAAAAAAACGCAAACGATCGTTCAAGCAAATTTTTTCATAAATGATTTTTGTGAATATAATAGTTTTTTGGGAATATAATAGTTTTTTGTGAATATAATAGTTTTTGTGAATATAATCTTTTTTTCAACTGTGTTACAACAACTAGCGTTCTTTTGTCACACAAACAAATTTGCCTAATTCCATATTAATTTTACGCATTAAAAGAATCTGATGTTCCAGCTTATTGGTAAGTAAAGAAATTTTATTTATAATATTTTGTCGATACTAAATGATGATGCAACAATCTGGCTCGATTTGCAGGGTATCTTGAATTTTCCCTTGCTCTGTAAGTGAGCTAATGCACTTTTGTTGTAGTCTATCATAAACTGGATTGTTTTCTTTATTAATTGTAAACATTCACAAATGACTAGATTAGATAAATTTTTGTTTGTGCTGCATTAATTAAAGTCTATTTTATGGACGAAGCCAATCGAACAGTTAAAGTATATATCTATATAAATCACTTAATTTTTTAAATCATTGCAAATGTGAAATCATTATGTGATGCTCTGTAATTAATTAAAAATGACTTAAATCTGTGCATACTTAATACTATTTATCTTATAAATGAACATACTTTTCTAAAATACAATCGGAATAATATTTATTTAAAATGACAATTGAGAGCGCAATTAAAGAAAATATTTCACAAAAAAGGTCGATTTCAAAATATTTTAATAATATTCAAAAAATAACGTTATTATATGCTATACATTTTCTGTATCGCATGCGCTAAAATTTTAAAATAATATTTTTTTTCCTAAGTGAAACAATTAGAAATTCTAAACTATTTCCATCATTTTGACTGTGTTATAGTTAGTTTACTCAACCACTGTTAAATGAGTGTATCCAAGTCTCTTCATCCACTTTGCAGTAACTTCCTGACCGGAGAAACTTACTCGAGATTATTGCTAGGGAATAATGAATTTTACCTGATTGCAGCTGTAAGTGCCCATTCTGTTAAATTTTAAAAGGCTAGGGCCGAAATTTCCAGACCTTCACTTAATGTAACGTGACCGAAGTTATTAAGTCGCCATGTTCCAGAGGACTTAATGCTGTTTTAACAATTTAGTAGGAGTTGAACTTGCACTTTTAAAATTGCTGAATAAGTTTACATTTCTTACCATTTACTGCAGCACTTAAACATTTTAAGAAAATGTGAAAATTCAATCTTAGGACTATTTTATATTATATTACCTTTATATTTATATATGAAAAATATAATAAACTAACAGGGGTTTTACACACTCAATATTATCGTACACTGTTACAATACAGCATTAAGATTCTTATTTTAGGAAATCTAAAACACATTTTGCACTTCTTTCTGCGTATCCAATATTAGATGTACATCTAAACATTTAATGTTTGCATCGAGTGCAGGATTTTATTCATTTTGCTTAGCTGTAAAAATTAAAGGTATATTCTATTAAATTAATTGAGCATTATCACTATTACACAATACTCCAAATCATACAAAAATTTTGAAGCTTATAATTTTTTGCAATCGAAATCTTGATTATATAAAAATTTATAAACCTTTTAATATAAATTTTATTATTTATTCATAAAGAAATCAACCTAAAAAATTCGTAAATCTTCAAAAATTTCCTAAATGATCTTAATGTATTATTTTTAAAAACATTTAAAAAATAAGTATTAATAAAATTTTAAATAGTAAATATCAAATTTGATCAACATGAATTTAATATTAATAAGATAACAGTAAAGAAATAAAACAGTTTCTAAGCATTGATTATTTAAAGCATTCAATTATGATTTTGAACAAATAATCACTTCAGATGACATATTTATCTTCTATAACTAGGAACCAAATAGTGAAATGAATGCTAATGTAATTGAAAATGAAATCAGATTACATTCCATCAAGAGTTTGAAAATAATTTTATGTTATATAAACATGTCATGTTTTATTTCTATTTTCATTGGAAAGAATTATGAATGAAATTCAAAAAATACTATGCTATTGGATCATACTTTTATCCATAATAAAATTTAGAAGGTTTTCTGATACAGCCATTGCAATAGAACTTATATTTAACAGGAAAGGATTGCTGAAAGACTTGAAACTATCTTTACAACGAGGATTTAACTTAAATTGTAAAATTATATCATCTTCAACATCATTATAATTTTTTTTATATCAAGCTGATGCATGAGTCCATAACAACTGCGCGCCATAGAATCAGATCCTTCTTCCGAGCACATCTCCAACATAGTCAACCGAAACAATTTCTATCGTTTTTAGTCATGCAGTGCTATATGATCCTTGATATTCTTCTCTTTCTTTTGTACTATAACTTGACAGAATTCTATGTCCAATCAATATCGAGAGTCACAAAATATGCATATTCACTTGCACATAAGATTGTATGACTTACTAATTAAATGTGATTAAGCCTCTAGAAATTTTAAATCTTGCTAGGTTAATTCTCGACTTAATTTGTTTCCTTATATAAGAATTTTATTTGTTTGTCTTTAATTAAGTGCACTGCATGCATTGAATAAAATCATTTAGTTGAACTTCAATTAAAGTTTGTTATTTATTGGTTCCTTGATACTTATACTCCCCATTGGAAATACCCAAATACCATGAATGAATAGTTGAAACAATTCTGATAGCCCAAATATTTTTGCGAATACAGCCAAAACAGAGTTGAGGTTACAATAAGATATACACACTTTTAATACGAGTGCCAACATACCACCCAAATTTGAAATAATATTATTTCAAACAGTGATTCAATAAATTATTACAATGCATTGAAACTATTTACAGAATGCAAATAATGCTAGAAATATATATATATAAAATACTAGAAGCATTCAATTAAACACAGTAATACAATTAAATAAATATATATAACGAATTAATTAATTTTCAGGAATTGTTTACAGAAAAAAATGCATACATTTCAAATGCTACGTCCAAAAATTCTACTGACACTTTTTACCGACGAAAATCTTACATTTCCATATTCCCTGTTATTGCCTCATGAATTTTGCTCATTGACTATGAGCAACTTAGAAAATTAGTATTTTTTAAAATCTCAAGAATGTTTTTTCTGTATTGTTATTATTAGTAAATAGTAAGGTTTTTTTTTTAAATTTTGATTTCCTATATTGTTTGCCAAATAATTTTTTTTTAATTGTGGAACTTTTTGCCATTTAGAAAGCATTTCTTAGATTCATCAGGTAGTTGAAGTTCACTAATAGATCCAATTGCTTGACCTATTTAAAAAATCTTTTGAAATAAAAAATAATGGAATGAGTGATCTACTATTATAATACCTTCAGTTTTATTTGTAATGTTAAAAATTCTTTATGAGTTAATATTAAATTTCCTAATGTTCTTTTATTTTAAAATATTTAACTTTAGCCACCAAGAGAACAGCAAAATAGAGAATTTAGGAGGTAAAATCTTCCACGAAATTGATTACGAAACTAAATATGGATATAAGTTATTAAGAAACCTTTTAACCATATTATATTTTTTGAAAGTTCTGAATTAGCAACAACAAAATTAGTAGCATTGTCTAAGAATACTCTTGTACAAATGGCATGACCATCAAAGGGCTTCTTTAATGCAGGAATTAAAACTTCAGAGATAAAATCAATCAGAATCTTTAAATGCACGGCCGTAGTACAAAAGCAAACAAGAAACATAAAATAGCCACTTATACTTTGTTTAATATATATATGCGTTTATTTTTATATTTAATATAAAAAAACCCACAAAAGTATATATATATATATATATATATATATATATATATATAT
>JAPMOR010008706.1:0-139731 GCA_026543865.1 Argiope aurantia
ATATGTACAATAAAAATGTTCTGTTTATATATATATTTTAAGTCGACTTAAAATTTCGTAACCTCCATCACTCAGTGATTTTGGTGTTAAAACTGAATAATATTTCATAGTTTGGTTTAGTTATTGTATTAAATTTATTTAATTTGTTATTAAGCTTCATTTAAACTGATTTAACTGCATTATATTTTGTTACTTGTCTTATTTTAATCTCAAATGTGTTGCAAGTGCTTGGCTGCAAGCTTGGCGTGATGTTTTCTCGCCAATACAAGTATTTACATAAAAACACTATTGGTAATTGATAATGGTAAAAAAACACTATTGACCGATTAATAATTTGTATTTATTTTAGTGCAAATAAAGTTCCTTATTATTTCCAATATGTTGTTTTTTTTACCATAAATATTCGAATCGTATTATACCGTAAAAGATATTAAATCATGATTGTGAATGAAATAGTGTAACTAAAACGTTTTATTGAAAATGTTATATAGTAAAATTTCATAAATGTGCTAGCAGTAATTGCATGTTTTTATAAATTTTAATTAACCCTTAGTAGCCTGATTTACGAAAGTGATTTATTTTTAATATTACTGTGTTTGCTTGAATGAAATAAAACAATGATGACATTTGATTTTTTTAAAATTTCGTTGGAAAGAATATTATACAACAGTAAAATACGTACAGCCAACCTATAAAAAAAAACTAATAGTAATGTGAACATTCGGTTTAAAAGATTGGTATCAAAATTGAAACTCTAGGTCATTAAGGGTTAAGATCTAAAAAGAAACTAGTGGATATTCTACAGATAAACTATTAAAGAAAGAAATGCTATCTTTACAGATAAAAATTTTGTCTGAATGTTAACATTTATTAATAACTTGCGATATACACATACCCTAAAATCACCGTTTTCTTAAAAATTTCGAATTTCCTTATTATTTTGTATTAAATCAACACATTTAAGATTCCAAAAATAATTTAATTTTGTTTCTACGGTAGTTAGAAGCAAAGTTACCGCCGACACTATAAACCAGAAGTGAAATATTTAAAACTGATATTAACAAGGAGAAGGCACGAGGTTTAAAATTGAGTTCGGAATGAGATTTTGTATAATGATGGTATACATTTAGAATGTTTATTAATGAAAATATTAGGACTCAATAGTCAACCTTAAAACTTTCAAATTAGCTTATATACTAATAATGTGTTACGCGAGCGAGCGAGCCCGCGAGTAGTGTAATGGTTAGGGCACTGGCATAGCATTCAGGATACCTCGGTTTAATTCTGAGCTAGTGTTTTTTTTTCTTTCTAAATTATTTCAAAATGATTTAACAGTTTTAATTAATCTTTTTCATTTTTTATGCAAAAATAAATATTCAGAATATTCAAGGAAGAAAAAAAGACCTTAGTCACTTTTATAATCTGCTTTTATTATGAAAAGTTTTTTTTTTATCTGCATGAGATAATGATAAAAGTATTTGAACATGTAATGTAAAATTAAAAGATGTTTTGGGGTAAAGAAAAGAAATAAAATGTTTACTTAAAGAAGAAAAATACTCACTTTTAATTAATGTAAAAAAAACAAAGTAAATATAATTTAAATGAACAAACTCGGCTACTGATGTAAAAAAGAAAACATTATTTTCGAAACCAGCTTGCTTAGTTTTCAAAGAATGAATATATATATAATATATAAATTATTTAGGAAATGTTAACCAGAAATGAAAACCGACCGGACCCAATGCCGGGAAACAAAACGTTGCGGGTCAGTTTTTGAGTATGCCAAGATTTGCGATATGGCGCCAAAAAAGGCCAGATTTCTCACATGTGACTTGGCTCATGTTGCGTACACTTGTTTAGACTAGAAACAAGCGACTAGCTTCCTCCATTTATATCAGCTCAATGGTCGGAACAGCACATCGCCTATTCATTTGCGACCATGGATAACTAATTTATTTTTTGATACTGATTCCATTTGATACTTCCGTTAAATACAGTACACTCCCAAGTATCCGGTTCGTGACAATCCGGCTTTCGTATTACCCGGCCTAGTGTTCTTTTATCGTAATTAACTGAGAAAGGCAAGGCGTTGTAGAAGCAGTCATCTACTGAGGACTTTTTCAGGAATTAAAAACTGTAAGATTTGACTTAGCTTAGGGTTACCTTTTCATATCTGTGTAATAATTTATCAGTGAAAAATCGGATCAATTTGAGTCCATTTTCTTAAGAATGAGGCCTACGATTTACTTTAATGCTTTGTTTCCAGTATTTAAGTTGGGCATTACAGAATTCATGTTAAAATGTTAGACGTTTATATCCTTTGACTTACTTTTTCTCTAACAAATTCTAAAAACGTGCATTTCAGTATATAAACTACCTGTACAGACTAGTTTCACTTCGGCACGTTACCGACAACTGCTTCTATGATTCAACGGACTGCGGTCGTGTTCACATTCTATGTGGCTTCAGATAAATGGAGGGCTTAGTTCTCAATAAAAAGTGTGAAAATATGTATTATAACAGTGAATTTTAATATAAATCTTTGTCTTCTGTGATTGGTGGGCAAAGAAATTAGAATAGAACTCCGGCGTTTTTGTTATCCGGTCTGCACTCTCGCCACATTAGGCCGAATACTCGGGAGTGTACGATAATACCAAAAAAAAAAGCCCTTTCACGGGAGAATATTTTTATCGCTAATGTTTATGGAGTAGTTTTTTTATTTTAAATCAAAGAGAGTATATTTTTTAGACATTTCTCATTGTTTTTATTATTACAATAATTCTGGAAGAAGATTTTTTTTACATTTGGTGGTGTTTCCAATTAAAATGAATTAAAAAACTCGAAAGCAACTGATAATAATTCAGGGTGTTTATTTAGTCCCGGACCCATTTTGATGTTTAATAACTCATAAAATAATAAAGATAGATTAAAATTTATAACATAAATGGTTAAATAGACTCAAAGTTTCATGACCCTTGTCAATGAACTTCCACGTGTGCCCCCTTCGTCGCACGGAGAATATCAAGTCGATAGTCAATTTCACGCCAGGTAGCGGCAAGCATATCGGCATCCACAGAGCCTATTGCGGTTGTAATTCTGGCTTTTAGGTCATCAATGTTCGACACTCTCCTCCTGAAAACGTTGTCTTTTACAAACCTCCAAAGGAAAAAGTCCAGCGGCGTTATGTCAGGTGATCTTGGTGGCCAAGGAATTGGACCTTCTCGCCCAATCCATCTTCCTGGAAAATGGCCATTCAAAGAAGTACGAACGATGGTACCCCAATGAGGTGGCGCACCATCTTGTTGCAAAAAGACATGTGGCTGAAGCTCTTCTAGTTGTGGAAATCCGAAGTTTTCCAACATGTCTAAGTATACGACTGATGAGACTGTCTTTTCTGTGAAAAAGAAAGGCCCAATGACTCGGTCGTGCATTAGTTCGCACCACACATTAACTTTTGGGGAATCCCTTTGTGCCTCACGGTATTCATGGGGGTTTTAAGATCCCCATATGCGCACATTATGGCGATTAACAATGCCAGAAACATGAGAGGATGCTTCATCGAAGAACATTATGCTCTTCAGAAAATCAGCAGCATCTTCTATCCTCCTTAGCATATCTGTTGCAAAGGCCATCCTCCTAGGCCTATCGTTCGGTTCCAAAACTTGGACAATTTGAACTTTGTATGCACGCAGTCTTAATTTTTTCTTAATAACCTTGTACACCGTCGAAATTGGCATATCCAATTCTATTGCCGCTGATCTCACATATATTCTAGGATTGTGTAAAAATGTCTCTCTGATACGCTCAACATCAAAATCACTTGTGCAAGGACGTCCGGAACGTTTCTTATCTGCGATACTTCCAATTTCTAGAAAATTCTTTTTCCACCGCAAGATGCTGTTTTTGGATGGAGGATCTTTTTGGTAAATTCTTCTGAAATTTCTCTGTGCTTGCACTATCGATTTCGTTTCTATGAACCACCATAAAATCTGTGCTTTCTCTTGTGGTGTATGCATTCTCCTTAATATCCGCTCGAATAAAACATCACATACAAAAGTACTACATAGAACAAACACATCAAAAGTAAACATAACATTTCAATAGGTGCCAAAAACAAAAGAGAGAAAAATGCAATTAATAAGCAGACGATATTTAGAAAAGTACAGATATTTAGACTGCAAAATGAAATTATCTGAAATTAACCACACGCGCAGACGATATTTACAAAAGTAAAAATATTCAAACCTGAAAAAGAGAATATATGAGTTATTCCATCAATAAATGCCATAAGTTTGTTTATATCTTCATTATTTTATGAGTTATTAAACATCAAAATGGGTCCGGGACTAAATAAACATCCCGTACATCTACGAATATCCGGTTAAAATTGTTACAAAATCAAGAATGTACTTTTTCCCTAAACACTGACTACTAGATCATGTATTAATTCAAGCACTTTTGAAAATGCACAAATTTTATCACATTAAGTAATTTAATGTAAAATAAAAATTACTATGAAAGATTCTGTATATCTTGAATCAAATTGTAAAACGAGAATTCTCTTTTAATATTAGGAGCAGAAAATTTCAACTGATAACTTGTCTGCCATTTATTTAAAAATTACAACGTCATGTTTTCGAGCTGTTTTAATCTGCAGAATTTAAATGTTTTTAATTGGTATTATTTAAAAAACTGAGTTTGTGTAAATCTAATTATAAAGACCCCCCCCCCCTTACATAAAAATGTTTCATGCATTTATAGAGAATATATTTTAGCAAAAGTAGACAAAGATAGTTTTATTATGTAATAATTTCAAAATAGAAAGCAGTGTCCGGATACTCTTTTGACGACCCGCAGATCAGAGGTTCAACACCATGGCATATGCTTTGATCATTAGATTTGTAAGGTTTCTTTAAAAAAAGATAATTAAAAACGCTGGAATTAAAACTTCGATCTTTTAAAATTTATAATAAATCCAAAAGTAAGCAAAATTAGTCAACAGTCAATTTCAACAGAGTAGGAAACTTACAATTTGAAGCCAAGAAAAAATTAACGACGAAAATCTGTCAAAAATGCAATACTTTTCCCTTTTCCCTGAGTCAAAAGTGGGAAGAGCGAACTAGTGATCAAGCGCAAGATTTTGTATAGGTGAAGGTAATGAAACTTATGGTAAGGTAACTAAAAGTTATATTCAAATTCAACCAACTCTCATGCAATGATACAAGTTTCTTTTTGAATTAGTTTTTCTAAACTTTTACTCCGTTATGCAGATAAATGGTATTGCTATAAATTACACTTAAAAGCTAGAGGAAAAATTGCACACAAATGAAACCAGATCTGTAAAAATGTAATTTCATTGGAATTTTCAGATTGTGTAAAAAAAATTTTTATTGTGGAGGTACGATTATTTCTCTAAGGTTATTGGGGATAAGTGTTAAAATTTAGGCTGATTTAACTGAATATTTCATTAATTATTGCATTTTAAAATGATAGGATAATTATTAAAAATGAGAATAAGTTACTAAATTTGGCTGAAATTGGACAAGTAGCTTAACCCTTCTTTGCATGATGACGGAAAATTTCCATCATGTTTAGTGAGCAAAAAATTGTACTCAAAACAGGTGTGCTGTATATTGGTTGTTGCTCGCAACCGCTGTTTGTTGTGGTTGAAAGAAAAGTGAGATTTCTTAAATATTTTTTATAACTAATCTGAAATTTCTTTGCTAATAAAAGCGATAATGAGTGGAGAAAATTTGGAAGAGAAGGACAATGAAGATTTTATACTGAACTTAACATGTAAATTTGCATGATGATGGATATTTCCATCATACTATTTTTTCAAAATTATTTTATATATTTATACTAGGATTTTTTAAGCATTTTTCCTTTAATCTAGAGCATGAATTATATCACCCTGATTTATTTCCCCCAAAAAAGAAAAAATCATGCAAAGAAAGGTTAGAAGAATGTGAAGTATAACTCACAATGACTTAGATAATAAAAATTATTATAAATAACTTCTTAAAAAAATTAAACTTTAATTTGTTTTTTACTTTTCCGTATACTTATATAATCATCCAAAATTATCTATCGCTTTACTATACTGCGAAGTATGGAACTCCAGCGTGCCTGAAAATCAAAATCAAAACATTCAAAGTATTCACAATTATATTCGGCTTAAATTTGTTTATGAGAAAGAGGTAGCAATTTTAGTAGAAAGTGTGCGAGAAATTTCGGGGAAAACATTTCCGCTGAATTATATAAATCAGGGGTGATGGGGGCATTAAGTCGATTACGATCGACCAGAGGACCACCAAGACATTTAGAGGTGACTACCTAAGACCTAAGACACGCATACTTAAAGAAACCAATTGTTACATTCATTTATTACCCATTTGGCAACATTGATTTGGACGGTATACTGAAAAAATATATATATATTCTCTTTATCTTGTAAGGAAAACTAAGTTTTTCTTCTTCAAAATGGCATAATTTTAAAAACACGTAGTTCAGAACCTAAGAATAACTTTTGGAATCTATTTGACGACGTAAAATATCCTAGTTTAAAAAAAAGTTGCATGCCATTTAACATCGGTTTTTGGCTGTACCTACCTAAGTGAATCTACATTTTCAACGATGAATATCATTCAGATAATAAATCGTTCCCATCTCATAGTTGACACTTAGAATCCAGTGTAAGATTAGCAGGTAATAATTATATACTGAGATATTCAAAATTGATTGACAGTATGCAGACAGTCTTTTACTAACTATAACCACTAGAATTAACTTTAAATGAAAATGATTTATTTTAAATGTATTTTGAATTGTTTGATATTAAATGCATCATTTGATATTATATTTGTGGCTATAAGTATGTTTGCAGTTAAACAGGTATTTATTATTAAGTTGTAATAAATATTGTATATCACTTTTTTAGCTCTTGACACCTACGCCACTGGGTGAACCGCAACACCTTGAAAAAATGAAAAGTAATCAGTACCCCGGAAAAGTCTGCCCACCCCTGATATAAATTATTTACTTAAGGAAAAATCGAGGAAAAAGACAAACTTTAAATTGCCGTAATCCTAGAAGTTTTTTCTCCCTGCATTGCATTAATAAATCATCTAAATGCCTCATTGAAAAAAGATTAAAAATATTCATTTTTTTATTTGGTATTCTCATGGATTTCGCTATTAAAAATTTTTCTTATATCCTTTTAAATAAAGAGAAAACTAGCAAATATTAACTTTTTTTTTCCCCTAGATCTCGCGAAGCTCGTTCAAAATGTCTAGTTATCGTCGCTAGGAGTAGAGCAAAAAAGGAAAGCATTTTCATATCTCCAACTCGCAACTCATCCTCTCGACACGACAACTGATTGGCCAAAACTGAGAAAAGTGGGAGGGAGGGGAGGAAGGAAGAGAATTGCTTAAACAATATCAGGATTATTTTTTTTTTTCCCCTAAACACTGTTCTGAAGCTGCATGCTGTGGGAACCAACTCTCACTGAATAATAATGCTCTGCTCCCGATGTTTTCCTGAGTGGCAGTTTTCTCGAATTTGTTTTTCTTCTCCTTCAGACTGTTAAGAGGCCAACATCGTAAATGACCTGCTTGTCTTGCGCTTTTGGGATAGTAGTAAGTTTAGAATCTTTCATGAGAATTTTAATCCCCCCCTTTTATAATGTAATTTCATTTTGGAAGTAATAATCGGTTAAAATGAATTGATTTGATTCTAAATGTTTATAAAGAATATTTAGCATTTTGGCATTATTTGTGAATTGCGAATGATTTAATAGAATGTTTACTTCTGAATGAGTTTGTGAGTTTTGTAAGTGATATTATTTTTGTTATTGCATAACTCATAAAAATGACAAAATGGTTTTTGAAGTCATTATTAATGAAATTATCTAAAGATGTATTTTATTATTTCTTACATGCATGATCATTTAAGCATAAAGCATCTGTTGATAAAGTTTTTTTTCTTTTTTCGTTTTTGTTTCTATATATTTGTAGAAAATAAGTAGATTATTTTGTTAATATTTTCTTTTAGAACTTTGACAAAATTAAAACAAAGGAAATATTTGTATTTTGGATAAATTTTAAAATGCGTTTGGTCATTGATTATTAAAATATTCGAAATGTTTTTTTTTTTTTGTGTGTGTGTGTGTGTGTGTGTTCCTATTATTAGTTCTCTCCCTATATATATTTATACATCTTGTTCAAATTTTCAATTGTTAATAAAATACTTTTTATTCATCCACTCAAGTTCAAATACATTTTTTAAAACCTGTAGTGGATGACACTTGATGTTAATAAAGTTTTTTCAAATATTTATTCATTAACTAAATTTAATTAATTTTTAATACTTTAAATAGAGTTTTAGCAGTTTGTAATGAAAATTGAAATCAACAGGCAGTAGCTCGATCGGTAAAATGCAAGGATTTCTGTATTTTTCACGTGAAGAATTCTGAAAGTTTTTCTTTGAATTCACACTTTTTAGCTTTATGCAATCTCCTTAAACAATGAAAATATGAACATAAAAAATATGGAATATAAAGTGTTAAAACTTTTGATTAAAATAAGATTTTTAAAATATGGTATCCCATTACTCTTTATGCAGCACACATTTCATTTGATAATCATTATTTAACAAAAAAATTTGTTTTATTAAATTTAAATATAAATGTCTCATTATAATTGACTAATTCATATTCTATTTACATAAAATTTGTATTATTAAATTTAAATAAAAATAGCTCATTATAATCGGCCAATTCATATTTTATTTACATAGAAGAATAGCAATGCCCTTGACTATAATACACTGCAGTGTGTAATGTAGGTTTTATATGCTTTAATATATAATTTCAGGAACAAAGGGTATAAATAAAAAATAAAACGATGCAGCATCTGCTATTTAATAAGAACTAAAAAATAATAAAAATTATAAGAATTTTTCTTTATCATACTTGTATTAATTCAATAACAAAATAATATTCACTTCTCTTATTTGTAATAGTGTCCTGATATTATTCGGAAACACAAACATTCGCACACTATTTAAAAACGATCTACAAATTTCAATTTCATTTTTTTCCCTTTGAAATAAAAACCTGTACTATCATTATTTTGTTTTTGGGGGGAAGGGGGAGGGGAAGAGGCGGACTTTTCAGTAAAATTCATTTAATTTAAAACTATAAAAAATGTATAGATACTTTTAAGTCTTTTAGTTATTAAAAGACGTACAGCCCTACTTAAGGAATATTACAATATAATGCTATGTTTATCACAATTTAATGAAGACTGATTAACTTAGAGGTCTTAATTAATTTATTTATTGAAAAGAACTATATTTTAAGTTTTGTTTGATTTCTATTTAAATAGTGCACAAAAATAAAAATTCAAAAAACAAATTTTAGTAAATATTATTTTGATGACTCATTTGAAATCAGGTTTAACAATAATTTAACTAACACGATTAACACTCTTCACAAATTCCAAAGGGATAATCGTACTTTTCTTTGCCCATTAGTCGCATATTATTAGTTAACTTCAAAATGAACTGAAATCTAAAATGTTAATTAAAATTCCATATTATGAATATATATATAATATAACAATGTAGGCATTTTATATTTTCGAAATATTTTCTAGTGAGTAAAAGTTATATATAAAAAGGCGTTTAATGTGCATCAAAAATTTCTCAGAAAAATTCATTAAATTAACAGTGGAAATACTACGTTAATGGTTGATAGTTTAATTTGTAAGAATAAGTTGGAGAAAAATTTATCTAAAATTGTTACTATAAAACAATATATTTTTTCCTTTAGAAAATAGAGTATCACTTTTTACTAAGATAAATTAAAACTTCTTTTTCTTTGTATATTAAATATTTATTCTTTTGTTGAGCTTACATTTTTTTCATCGTAAACTTTTACAGGTATTAACGAGTATTTTTTTAGAGATGTTAACGAGTGTCTTTTTGACCTGCAAATACATTCATAATTAAAAATTTTTAATCCTTCTTGCGTATAACTATCAATATTCATTTGCAATTTAATTAGTACCCACACTTAATATTCCATTCCCACCTGCATTTAATTGAAAGATAGCTATATAGGACCCCAGAAAATAGAGCAGCAGGCATGTTATATAGTTATATACGATTTTTTTTTCTGTTTTGTTAGTTTAATTGACTATTTTTGGTAAATTTTATTTACTAATTATGTTTCAGTGATATTGTTTTCTTTGGAATATTAGGTAGGCAACTTGAGCCATTTAGACCTTCTCCATGTTTGCTTTTTGCTTCTTTATTTTTTGTTCAGACGTTTTTAATTTATTTGGCTGTTTTTAGCCTCATTTGAATCTAGTACACATGCGCATTTTTTTTTGAGTAGCACTCCTTTGGCAGCTATTTAATTCTATTTTTTTAATCATGAACTTTTTACTGGTGTAACGCCTCTTATGGAAGACACCTAATCATCATCAGAATATAGGACCCCAATGACAATGTTTGAAACTCAACGAAATGTTGTTCCGGAGTTATAGTTTAGAGTAAATTATTAAAACTGTCTTTGGCATTTGTATCATTCCTTGCAGACACTTCTTTAGCAACTTTAGATCCTTCTTTTCCTTGCAGACACTTCTTTAGCAACAATTAGAGAGTATAAAATACAAAATATAAGCATGTATATACATGCTTATATTTTGTGGAAGTCCAATACTCTCCAAAGAAATGTTATTTATTGTGCCTTTGTTTGCTGATATTTGCACCATGTATTGTCTCCTTCTGGACATTGCCCATGCATGAAATATTTAATGCTGTTCAAGCATGAAATAAGCATAACGTTTGAACAATATTTAACGTTTCATCTTAAAAGGCTAGAATGACTCCAGATTAGATGTATTTACGGCACTGAGAATATTACAAATTGCATTCTCAATAATAGTTTTGCAATATATCGATGACATTATCCTTTAACTTGCTCTTTCCTTTTTCAGTTTTCTCAACGAAATTCAGACATCGAAGAGAAAAGTACAAATTGAACAAATATTCGAGATGGTGAGATTATCGTTAATTGGTATCGAGAAACTAAGAAAATAGCCGTCAAAAAGTTATAGCTATGTACTACCAACGTTATAAAAATATTATAATATAATGATAAACTATTACAATGAAATTGAAACTCATTCTTCAAAACATCCTGTTTTTGAAAAAAATTAACTTTGTAATAGAATCTTTCCTTCTACTTTTATTTCTTGATATGTACATTTTTTAAAATTTGCAATAAGCTGATCCAATAAATTTTTTAAACGTTTTTGTCTTTTTGTTAAAAAATTACAAGACGAAATGTTATTTGAAACGCATTTAATAAATCATTTAATCTAAAGATTCAATAGTTTGAGCAAACAAACCGGTCTTCAAAGGCGGCCAGCTTTTACTATTTCTCATAAGCGAAGCATTATTAAGTTTTATTCATTTCATTATGTGAAGTGACTTTCTTAAATTTGTGCATTTAGTGAATGAATATGCAGGATGCGCATTCAAATTGTTATCCAACAGCTGATTTTTGAACAAACTATGTTAGGTATGCACTCTTAGAAAAAAAAGTGACTTAAAAATGCTCTTAATGATCAAAAAATTATTTTATGCTATTTGAGTCAATAATGCATTTTCTCAATAATTACGATGCCCTGATCCTGTTGATCATATTTGTTAAAATGTCGATGTCAATTGTTTTAAATGAATTGGAGCATTTGGATGACAACCTTGAGAAATGTCTATTAACCAACGTATGTTGTTTCCGAAAGGTGGCCATTGATTGGTAAAAAAAAAAAAAGATAAAAGTTTATAATTTGTTAGTTTTAGTCGCAGGAATTTTTTGGTATAAAATGCTGTCGATTCATATTTGTGTGTTTTACAGAGAATATATGTCCAGTCTAGTAGCTATTTTTGAGCTATTAGAGATGGGTATTTCGAAATAGAAAAATGCTCTAAATGACAAAGAATTAAATTTTATATTATTCAAGTCTGTGCTCGAATTTTGAAATTGAAAAAAATTACGAGTCTAAGAATTTTTACTTTTACAGTTCTTCGGTGTGATAAATCATGATTAGCTAAAAAAAAAACTTCCATTTTAAATTGAAAAATTTCTCGGTTCATACTCGGAAATGTACTTGGAAAAATGTTCGGTAAATTGACAAGTTGTGAAGCTTCAAATTTCATTATTTTAGGCCAATTAACCGTCTCTTGGTAAAGAAATCAAAGGTGATTTAGATTTTTTGAAGTGATCTTTGAATTGCTCTAATTCATCTAAAACAATTATTAATTAAATATTAACCAAATATGACTCACAGAATCGGGGAAATGTATAAAAATTTAAACGTCATTATTTTTTTAAGTACATTTATTGATTCTGAGAGTATAAAATACAACTTTTACCTCATTTAGAGCATTTGTTTTCAATTTGAAATTTATTCATCTCTCAAGTAATTAAAAATTTCTCTTTGAGTCCCGATTAAAACAGAATCTGTAAATTAGTTCTGTAAAATCGTTACAGCTTAAACTAATTCTTTTGAATAAAATTTGATCAAAACTTCATCAATCTTATCAAACTAATCGAAGTTCAATAAAATCATAAATTTTTTCTTTCTCCTTTGCGAGACATAGAAAACATATCCCAATCATCAAAGAATTCGAACTCGAGTTTTATCGAATCTACATGTTTCCAACTCCCTCCCTAAGTGCGGAAAACTTAATTTTGGCATTATGTCTATCTGTGAACATAATCCAAAAATGCTTTGATATAAGTGGATAAAAATTTTGTATTTTGACTTGCTACCAAATTTGCAGATTTCTATCAAATTTTGAATGTACTCCATTCGGGAAGAGTCTGTTCTGTCTGGCTATTCAAATACAAGTGAATTCGATAGTTATGAAACGTGAAGAGCTAGGTAGCTGAAATTTGATACAAAAGTTAAGCATCTAGAAGGTAAATTCTTATTAAATTTTGAATCGAATTTATGAAAAGGTTGTCCGTTTGACAATCTATACTTCCGATCACAGTTGGTTTTCTCTATGAAGGGGCCCGGGTGCAAAAAGCCATTTGATCTTGGATTACAGTTGACAGCTTTCTCCAGTTATTATAGCCACTTATAAATCGTGTAGTTTTGGTCTATTTCCTTTTCTTTTGGAAAACAGTATACGGCAAAAACAAAATACCGAGTCTTCCGTTTTTGAATAAAGTAATTAGTTGTGAAGATGGTTTTCACCATTTGGCATTTTTTTAAAGTAGTACGTAGTGCAAAATGGACCTTCGGCATTTTTAGCAAAATCTCCTTTGTTGTTGTATAGTCCGATTTTAACACAAAACATTCTAAATTTATCCGTTATAATACTTGGCCATAAACAGGATACTCTCTTGATCATATCAGTTATTGTCATTTTCGTCATTATTTTCTGATTCGGTCATATTTTTATAAACACAAGGTTCTTCAACAAATTTCGCCTTTTCAACATTTTCATTGCAAGACTGTGTACTTTCCGTGGAACTTTCTTCCCCAGTTGAAGTTTGAATTGTAACTTCTGAAGTAGAAGCAATTTCTTTGCCAGAATTACTTCGTAGCCAAGAAAACAGATCTACATGTGACTTTTTAAAGGTCAGCTTTTCTTCATTTTTCTTTTCCAATAGTTTTCAATTTTGACACCCAAAGGGATATTTCCTTGGCATGGACATGGTTATATCTAATAGTATTAAGCAATTTATGGAATGAATTATCGAATTACTGTATGTTCTACTATGAACTGTTACTTAGCAGGTGAGGTTAAGTGACTAGAAATCTGCTTACCTCATATGCGTGCACTAGACTATAATATATACCGTACACTTCGTATATTTCGAAATCCGTCGACTGCTCCATTTAAACATTTTCCTTAATTCTTTTCATTCCGGTCGTGGCCGGTGAAGCAGTAGTGCAATGTGCATTGCTAGGAGTTGATCGTTTAATTTATCTTCGTTTTACTTTTTGTTTGAACAACTTAGTATAAACAAACATACACAGATGCACGCACAAAAATATTTAATTAGATGTAGAAAAAAGTAAATAACTGATTATTTACAAGTTCATTTGAACACAGCCTCAGCTCGACTTCTGGCTACTGTTTTTGCTCAGAAGTCGCGCCGCTCTGTCTTAACATGTATGAAGGGGATTTCTTTATTCATAAATGACTTTCCCCCTTCTTATAGGTATCACTGCAATCATTGCCTAATAACGGCATCAGTCGACGCTCAGCTAGCTACGTGAAAGCAAACTTGTATACAGTACATGTAAATGCTATTATCGTTCAGAACACTATTTTAATTCCTAATCACGGTACCCCCCCCCCCCCCCCAGATGGCTGGCCTACTTCCGATGCATATCAATGCAGTAAATCATAATAATTTAAATCGATATAATTCGATATCTGATCTTGTGTTATACACTATTGTATTTATTTGTCAAATTTTTATTTCATTTGGTTCAAAAAAATGGTTTAAACTTTATTTTTGCACAATAGATTGAGTAAAGATCTAATTTTCGTTAAATATTGTCCGCCAATACCATGCGTCTTCAGTTCAATAAAAAAAAAAGTTAACTGTAGTTTTTAAAACAGTTGATTATGAAACTGAACAAAGATATCAAATTATGATTTGATTAATACTAATTAAATGATTAAAACATTATAAAGCTGCAGTATTAGATCACACTCCCGTTTAATAGGAGGTAAATGTGAACAGTACTAAATAAGAGAATTTCATCTGCTTTGAAGAGGGGCATCTATCTCTTGGTCCAGCTCGCACAAGAACCAAGTCTGAACTGAAGGGTTTCCTCTTTCGCCAACCAGGGAGCTTAATCACCATGCAAGGCATTCGCGGTCTCATGGGGGATCTTCCATTTTATACGGGTGGGGAGGGGATAAGACCTTTATTGAAAGGTATACTGTTCGTTTCAGTATTCTGAGACGACCACTTTTCGACGATTCTATCTCATCAAGAGGACAGACGCGGAAGAGTGAGCGCATTTGTGGAATTCTTCGTCATTGTTTGACCTTGATTTTCGCTCTATTGTATACTTTTCTGTTCATTTTTTTCACGTGTACTTGAATATCGTTTCGTTTCTAACCGTATTATTTTAATTCAGTCTGCGAGTAATCCGAGTTTATTTTATTGTTAAATGTAAACATCCCCTCTTTCCTCTCACCCCTATTTTGACCTAATTAAACCCACCCTAACGCATGCGCAAAAGTGCGAAGGGTTTCATAATCCGTTGTCAAACAATACAAGAAAGTTTCAGAGAGACCGGTTTTTAAAAATAATATCAATCCGAAATTACTTACGGTTTCAAATCTCAAAAGTTTGCTTAAACTCATCTCTTTGGATTTAATAAAATCTGCTTTGGCGTATAATTTTTAAACTGAATCTTCGAGTTTACTGATCAATTATCTTTAAAACAAGACTTTAGATAGTAAAGATTGTGAAATTTCCGAGCATGATCACTTAAACCGAACACCTGAAAAATAAGATTTAGTTATAAACGCCCGCTTTGTCATAAGTGAGCGTGACACAAGTTTCGATTCATCATCACGAGTTTCATAGGTCAGTCCCAGCCGAACGGTGGAACGTGCAGATAAAGCACTGTTTGTAGGGATAGTTTATTTTCTGCCGTTCGTAGTTTTCAGCGCCGTTATCTAGTTTTTTTCCGGAGTTTGAAGAAGAGGTCATAGGAAGATATAAAATCCTACTTCATGAGGTTAAGAGATTTCACGATGTCTTAATTCTTCTCTGTTTTGGGGCCTCTTTGAGCTCGTTCGTGCTTAGAATGCAGAATATTATTCGTCAAATGCTACATTTTGTTTTGTCAAGGTTAAACTTTCCGAGAAAAGAAGATACCGGTTACTTTCTAGTACTTTCCAAGGTTGAGTTTTAGTAAATTAGGAATGTTTCTTTGTAAAAATGAAGCGGTTATTGTGTGGATATTTCTTAAATTTGTTGGTTTGTTTGTATTTGCGTTTAAAACATGGGTCATAATAATTTTAGCTTAAACTTAACGCAAAATATCACAAACCGTCTAATGAGATGAAATAGAAACTTGAAAAGGTGAATTGTTAATAACCCGTACGATAAGATATATGTATTTTTTAATTTTACTATCTTCAATTATAATGAAAAATAATTATCTACGGTTGTGACGAAAGATGAAACGGCTACCAATTTGGATTTTAATGCATCCCCATTAGTTTTCTAGATCCGAAAAAAAATCATTTTTAAAAGTATATCTGCCTTTGAAGTCGATATTTCAAAAACTGAACTGACTAAAAGATTAGCATATGATTCCTAAACTGTAGATGCTATCAAGTTTTGAATGAAATCTGTTAAATGTCCGTCAGTATACATTAATTAAAATCAGATTGATGAATTTTTACTAATAAATCAATAATTAAAATTGCAGATTCTGCATCAAACTTTAAACAAAATCCATTCATTCATATTAAATCATTTAAACCGTCGGAACAAGCCGATAAAGTGTAAACGGTTTGTAAGTATGCGAACACAATGAATGTTGAACGTAACGGATGAAATAAATGAAATTCTCTGTGTAATTTTGAATCCATAACTATAAATCTGTATCTAATTTTGTACGTATGCTAAGATATACTGTTCCGACATGAATGCATTCTCATTTCTATACCACGAGTTATTTAAAAAGTGCCATAATGTGAATGTATTGTTCGTTTTCAGAATCCCGTTTTATCACTTTTGGAGAATTTTACTTCGCTGAGGGGTGATGCTAAGTGAGTAAGAAGTAATTTTATGAGAAGGGTTTTTTTAGGCACGTTTTTCTTTTTGTTGTAATTTTCCTACATTTTTTTTTATTTTAATTTTGAATTATAGCATTTTACTTCAATTTAAACTTATGTGATTATTTAAAAAAATTATATAATTTAGTAAAAAATAATTTTCTCCTCCATATCTTATTTCACCTCTATTTTAGTGAAATCCAAACGGACTGGCGCATGTGCACAAGCGTGCGAAGTTTGTTTCTGAAAACAAACAGTATGAGATAAATCGAGAAGAGAATACCTATATTGACAATAAAAAAATGGATAAATGAGCATTGTAATAATTCGTTGCATAAGCACCACACATTGAACGACATTTTTACATTACATGAAAGAATTTCATAGTAAAAACACACGCGTTGCGTCATTCATAAAATTTACAATTGGCGAAAAAATGGAAGATAATATTTTGATAGCATCGACGTAAATAATCTCAGAAATAGCAACAAAAAAATTTAGTGAGATTAAAATTTCTGTTAATTTTCTTATCTTTCTTTCATGTATCTCACTAATGTATTTTTCTGCAAATTTCTATTAATTACAATTAAATGTAAATTTATGTAAAATGATCAATTTTGAACATTCTGCTCAGACTAATAAATTAATGTTAACTCAATATATTAACTAAATAAAATTCATTTTATTTATATTTTAAGGATTTTATTTGGCATGCAAAAACTGCTAACATTCTGTCTTGGTTATAAACCAGTTATTCAAATAATAATAACGATCAATTTAAAGATTATTTGGAAATTTAAAAATATTTTTGTTCTTTGAAAGTTTATCTTTTTTCGTCATCATTTTATAAAGTAGTTTAACGAAATTATTGCGACAAGAAAATACAAAACGTATTAAAACAAATAGACTGCATTTCCTTTTATAAAAACTTTGAAATTATGGTTCTAATTTGGAATGAATATGATTGAATTGAGTAATTTATTTCTGCAAACTCAGTAAAAAACAATTTTTTTAAACAATAAAAGCCTTTTATCAATGTATAAAATGGCAAGTTATTTGTAACTAAGTATATATCTATAATGTAAAAATGAGCCAAGATTCAATAAATATTGCTTTACTGTTCTCAAACGAAATTTCTCTACAAATACATATATTACTGTCATTGATATTTTTGTTTACTAATTTAAAACAGGAGTGTTTCAAAAATCACTTTAAAAACACGCAATAAAGGATATTTATCTTATTTGCATGTCTCATTTCTTTCTTTTAATTCTATTAAAAATAGATTTCGATCAAAAAAAGATGCAGCCTCCCATGCAACAATCCATTTGGTAATCCATAGTTAATATAAAAACAAAAACAAAGAATTCTTGGAAAAAAATTATTAAACGTTTGACTACTGCATGTGCTGTTCCGTCCAAAACAATTTTTTGTCAATCGCCACAAATTAATTTCAATCTTTCAACATCCAAGTCAATGATGGATGGTTCGATAGTGTTCAGAGCACACGAGAGATTTCGATGAGATTATCTATAGCAATCTCTTTTTAAAAATGCAACTGTTTTCATTGATGCAGTAACTCTGAAAAATAAATTTTGAGCCAAGGGAGATTTTTTTTATGAATCCTAATAATAATCATAGATGTATGAAGAAAATAGATTATTTATATTTTATACATTAAAAAATTTAAATTTTGTTGTACAAACGCTTATAAGTTACACTTTAGCAGTTGACAATTGATTTTTATAAAATATAAATATTTTCTGATTAGCAAACATAGATTTAAACTGTAAAGTAATGAATTATATCATTTTTACAAAATGAATGAATTAAATGATTTTTATGAAATGAACAAATTGAACTTTGTTTCCTTAATCATTAATTTGACAATTTATTTTCAATATTTGTATTTATTTAATACGTTTTGCACTTCAGAAGTATGTATGAAAGAATAAAAAAAATATTAAAAATTCTACCGTTTTCTATAAACCTTTTAGAATTTTCTTATGGTGAAATATCGAAAATGAAATAGAAAAATGTAGCCAAAAAATAAAAATTATTTCTTGAAATATTAATACTTGTTTGGAATGTCAAATGTTTTATTGATATTTCTAATTGATATATTTGTTATGTCTTAGAATATTTCGTTAGGCGCATTATCATTCAGACCTCGTAAATATCATGTCACTTGTCTTTAAAAAAATCTATAGATATTTAAAGATTCTGAATACTGCGAGGTTTGTAATAATCCATGAACAAGCAGATTTAGAAGAACAAAAATCTATATTTGAGTACCTTAAAACAGAGTTTTTTGTCGTAATAAACTCGTAAATGGTTTAGTAATTGTGAAATATTGTTATTTTTAAAAATAGAAAAATGTTGTCTACGCAGCAGTAAGTGAAATCTTCAAATTGTGACGAATCTCGGAAAGTAATAAATGTTTCTGGAAAGCAGTTTCATAGAGCTTTTTTATTTTATGATTGAAAATTTATCAAAATGGGCTAGAAGTGTGCTTTTTCCGTCTAACATAAGTTCAATGCTTAATTTAGTTTTTTAATTATTATTATTTATAACTCTATATCCCGAAAAAAGTCTATAATTAAAAGTAAAATCGGCGAAAGGGAATCCACGAAAATGTAGCGCTAAATTATAAATTTTTCCTAAATATAATTTTAAAATTCTTTTACTATTTAATTACAGAATATGACATTTTCAAAAGAAGGCCGTTTGATGAAATAAAATTGATATTTCAAAAACAAAAAAATTTGAAACTATGGATTTTTTAAATATAAATTTAAAAAATAGGATTGTAAGAATGAAAAAATTAAATGCAAGAATTAATGATTGAGTTTGAATGTTCGGAATTGGCAATTCAGAAATTATATTCCACAAGGTGGTTATGCAAAATTTCGAAGTTGTTATACAAGAATATATGGAATTCAATCTCCAACTGATCAGACTTTCAAGTCAGGATTTTTAAGGCTTATAACTACAGTAACTTTCTGAAATTTAAAATTGACTTCTCCTTAAAAGATTAAACAAATCTTTCGATATATTAAAAGAATTTTGGAGCTTCGATTTCTTAAAATTAAAGATAAATTCGACTACCTTTTAAATTTTAGATCCAATGTTATTTAATTATATGTTTGACATTATATTCTATTAGAGAATATAATGTTACATAAACAAATTATTGTAAATCGGAAAGTAGTTAAGTGACTATGATAAAATTGAATGAGATTTTTTTTGTCGTAAATAGTAAAATTAATTTCACTCTTTATTGAGATCATACTTCTTCGATGAGAAATATACAGACACAGCGCTAATGTGCGTGGCAGTGAAATTGCTCTTAATGTCGAAAGGCAGCAGGCAGCTGGAATAAACGCCATACAAACATTCATTCTGCTTCATAAACATTTTTATACCTGTACTTAATTCCATATGTTGCTCGGCTAATTAATGGACCTACAAAATATACATCTAAATTTTACTTATTAATTAAAATTAATAAGTTCTTATTAGAAATGCTCGGAAGAGAACTCGCTGAAACTCCCATTGAGCCGAAGGGTGAGGGGGGGGACATGATAAGATGATATAAATAGACGATACTTAAAAGGTTTAATCGAGCACTGAAATAGTCTCTATACGCTGACTGCAGCTTGTATCACTTGTAGTCCATGCCTGCTGTCTAATTAAATAATTTTTTCTGTTTTTTAATTAAATAGCAAAGAAGGGGTAATCTAATTAGATGGTCCAAATATCGGGTATGAGTAGGGGCAGCGAACGTGTTAAGCATCACGAAATATGTAAGCGCGTTGTGATTTGCTTGATAATTGATGTTTATATTTTCAGGTACTATTATTATATAACGAAAGGATTTTGGTATTATCTTAAAACTCAAATTTCCTTTTTAGCCGTTTCATTTCCATGCAATTTCTTTTATCGTCAATTTTTAAAAATTTAATTTCATACTTAATCTGTAACAAGATTTTTAACATTATGATGAAATTCAAACTTCGTTTTCTACGTACATTAATTCAAGACAACTAGGATTCTAATTTCTGCTTTTTAAGTCCGCAAATAATTCGAGTTCATCTTATTGTTAAATGTAAATATCTCCTCCTTTCATATCTCCTGCACCTCTTTTTTGATTAATTAAATGCATTCCGGCGCATATATAAAAACTCGGAAGGTTTTCGAATTCGACAACGAGCAGTAATAGTCAATGCTAAATATTGACAATAGGATACTAGATTGAAGTTGTGTAAAAAAAAAAATATTTATATTATTTAATATTTCCAATTAATCGATCAATGTGTATCAAGAAATTTTAAAAAAATTCTGGGTAACTAATCCGAAATTCTGAGATTTATAATACACACACTCAGAAAGATGTGAAATAACAAAACATGGATACAAAAAACATGAAAGCAAAAAATTCCAGAAATTACGAAAATAAGAATCTGATAAATGTATTCTGCTGGTACAAAAATATCATCCTTAAATATATATATAGTTCTATAATTAGCTAAGAATTGAATGCTATTAATCAATTATTTTAACATAATTCTTCAGAAAGGGAAAGAGATAAAAATTTAAATTTGGTTTTCATTTTTGTGTGTGTGTGTGTGTGTGTGGAAAGATTATATTTAGGAGTGACATATGTCAGGTATTTATCATAAGTAGCTGTGCGCATCACAGTAATTGAATCGTATAGATATTGCATGAATAATAAGATTTTTATAATGAAAAAACTCTTGAATTTCGTAACATTTAGACTTGGAAAAAGTCTGGAATAATCCTTGGAAAAATAAGTCACATTGAAAGTAAAAAGTTTTTTTATAGATCTCTTGAACTCGAAAACTCTTGTGATTCCAGAAGCTGAGAGAAGATATATGTGATTAAAAGAACTGACTTATTTCAGAGCAGTCATTATTCAAGTGATAAGTAAAGGAAATTTCCAAAGACAAAAAGCCATGCTGACTTTATTAGCATTCTTATATTTTCAAGTAAGTAAAAATATCGCTCTATTTTATTTCCTGTAATTTATATTATAATAGCATGTTTGTTTTCTTTTAAACAGAAAAAAAATTATCGGTTTTAATTGATTAGTTATTAGTGGTGATAAAACAGGAATTGCAACAAGAATCCTTTAATTTAAAACCTCCAAAACCTAAATTGCGTTTCGAAAGGTATGA
Organism: Argiope aurantia; assembly: GCA_026543865.1. Taxonomy (NCBI): domain Eukaryota; kingdom Metazoa; phylum Arthropoda; class Arachnida; order Araneae; family Araneidae; genus Argiope; species Argiope aurantia. The sequence continues at coordinate 22,038 of JAPMOR010008706.1, forward strand.
TTGGTAGTAAATTGTTGTGATATCATTTCTCTCATACATTCAATTTTGATGAATGAAGTAAATAAGAGAATTAATTAGAATGCATGCTGCAGTAGACTGTAAAGGAAATTTATCTAAAAATCATGCCACGACAACAAAAATAAAGAATCGGTCATTTTAACTTTGTCGTATACGTAGATAAATCATACAGTCGTATACAGTAATCATTAAATTCGAACTCGGGATTTTGAGGGATCTCCTCGTTTTAGACCTTCCTGAGTTCGAAAAAACATTTTTAGAAGATGTCCGTCTGTCTATCTGTCTGAGAAAGATAACTCAAAAAGGCTCTGAGTTAGACGTTTGAACTTCAGTTTACGGTCTTTATTCCAAATTTTCAGATTTCTTCTGAATAGATTTTACGCAAAATTTGATAGAAGTCCGGCTGTTTGAATATAAGACAAGACGGTAACTACAAAACGAAAAGAACTGTATGAGATTCGGTACACAAATTTAACATCTATAGAGTAGACACCTGTCAAAGTTTGAGCGAAATTCAACTAAGGGTTGTCTGTCTGTCGGTCTATACTTTCAGAAACATGTCAACGCGATAATCAAAAGCGCAATGGCTTAAATATATCAAATTTACTATGGAATTTTGCGATTTCTGTGTCAAGTTTTTGTTTCAATTGGTTGGGAAAAACGCGTCTAAAATACAAATTCGATATTCGCATACTATTAACCGCATTCCAGGGACTAATCGCCAAATAACTCGCCGAGGATGACACGATAGATTCAGTGAAAATGCTAAATTCACGCCAAAGATTAATATTTCTTAACGGTTGTACGCCAATGCTATGCAAGGCGTTCTCTGAGATCTTTCTTAGAATGTATGTAAGAAAGTTTTAAGGAGACCAATTCCACTGCTATAGGTTGCCTCTGACAATGAGAGTTTAGTTCACTGTAGAATCAAGGAAATTGAATATTATATTTTTGAATATCTATTTACAAGATTGTTATTGCATAATATTTCATGTCCAAATTATTGGCCTTTAAACACTGGGTACTTCTGGTAATATTGAACTTTTAATTTGGATCAAGATCCCGTTCGGCTGAGTATGCAAAGCGTGCATGCGCGAAGGCGGCCGAATATAGCAGAGAACCATGGCAACAAAAAACGCAGGATCTCTTCTTTTCCCACCGAATTGCGGTAACTCATCTTAAGGAGAAATGAAACACATAAATATTTTCTTTTGACGGAGGAAACGCATCAATCAAGTTTTATAGTTTCCAATGTTTATGTCAAAATTTCATTGTTAAAAGAGCAAAACAGGAGCAAATCTGTCGCTGTATTTTTTTGGTGTAACTTTTCTTCGTGAACCAAATAAACTTATGGATTCATTTAATGCGTTAAATAATATTTTCTGTTAACTACTACAAATTTTTATTATTATTCTTTAACATTAAAGAATTTGCGAAAATTCATAGATTGAAAAATGTTGCTTAGGAAAAGAGTGTAAGTATTATAACAATTTGTATATTAGTAGAATATATATTACAGGTTTGCAAACTATGATATATGTACGACTACTAAAGTATTGCATTATTTTTGCTTATATAATTTTTATGATTAGATTAAAAGGAATGTTCGACAAGGAATATAAAATGTCTCTTTTAACATTTCGTTTTAATCTTAATTATTCGTATATAATACTGAAACAAATACAAAGATGAGATAATTTAAACATTTAGAAAAAAATTTTCTCTTCCATTTTGTATCTCAAAGCAGGGAAAAGTTATCACAATCTATAGATATAATTATAGAATCATGCAATAATAGCACTGTTTTCCGATACAAAATATAAATTGTAGATTAAAATAATAAGTGAGAGTGACTTACCAACATCGCCAAACATATGCAAATTTTGGTTCAATAAATAGCCGATTACTGATTAAAAATACAGGATGTAGTTGCGATTTGAATCTTAATTAAGTTCGAAATAAATAAAAATTAAAACCCCGACATAAGGAATTTGGTTATAACAAAACAAGCTCATTCGCAGTATTCATTTTTGCTCAATTATAAACATTAATGTTTGCTATTGTGTATTATTACTTCTATTCGCAGCATCATTTAAGATATTTGCATTTTATATACGAATATAACTGATAAATACGAGTAAAGCGCTTTATTCTTTGATTAAACGCTAAATTAGGTTTTTAATCGGAAAATGCTTTTATGATTTCGCATATATTATTGATTCTTTTTTCTGTAGTACATGATTAAGAAGGTTGGAAGACTTGTGGGAACTTGGGTGAAGCCGTGACTGACATTAAATGGCACAATAACGATATCTCACCTGGAATCTACCCAATTTAAACAAAAATCCATTCCATTATTGTTAGACAAAAAAAAAGTCTAATTCTAATGGTTTAAATATTTATATTTGACATTTATGCTATAAATTTTAAGGAAATGCTGATATTTATCTTTTAAAACTTTGATTATGTTAACAATAATTATTTTATCTAAAAAATTAAAGCATATGAAATGAAATTTAAAAGCATCTTAAAATTCAGAAATAGATAAGAGAAATAAATGCCAGTTCTTTTCCGTATTTATAACTTTTTTTTATCGATGTCGCTAAATTTTAAATCATGGCAACAGCCCATTAATGGATTTAGGTTTATATTAATGGATACATCCATTAATGGATTTAGGTTTATATCAGCCCATTAATGGATATATCCATTAATGGATTCAGGTTTATATCATTTAGATTTTCCTGTAAGCCTCGTAATAAAAATATGCTGTCTTCATATTCCACATTGTATTAAATTTAATTATATTTGCTCTTGATTTAATATTCAAAAAAACTAAAATGCTCAACCATGTTTTTTTAATGTCCGTTTTTTACTTTTTACTTATCGGTTATCATTTAAACGTACACTTAAAAGTACTTTTTAAAATTTGTATGCATCTTATGAAAGGCAGCACAAATTTAAACTAGATAAATGTTTTATGAACTTTATTTCAGAGATTTTTCCAGTGTGAAGCTATTTCCGTCATAACGGCAATCGAAAATTCTGGAGCAGAATGCCGTAACGAACGACAAATCTATCTTCCTTATGAAGTTTTTAGATCTGATGCTTGTGCACGTTGTTACAAATATATGCCTACTGTAGCTTTCCGCTTCAAATTGCAGTGAGTATTTGTCAACTTTTAATTTTTAACCTTAACTTTCAGAAATCTTGTCTAATTATTGTATTTGTTGCATTTAGAAGCTGTTTATTAAACATCGGCGTTTATTTGAACCCTGTCATGGAATACAATCTTATTTTATCCCCTTATTTCCCATTTATTTATGTGAAGTGTTACGTTTCCCCTCTTCCTTCAAGTGGTAATTGGCATTCAGATCAGATGTAGCGTCTCCCGTTTTCCCATACATAGTTAAGTGCACTTGGTCTTCTAGATGTGGATCCTTTTCAGCAAGGGAGCCATTGTGTCTGGCCATCTGTTACTGTATAGGTATGGGAACACAGATGTGTGGCCCGTCGTTTCAAATAGATCCGTCATGTCTTCAAGGCAGAGGAACGTCAAAACATCCAGATGCTAAATTTTTTTCCCTTATGAAGAAACTCCCAAGTCATCAAGAATCGATCAAATACCAGCAATCGTTGTCATTAAGTGTCGAACTCAGGTGCACTTCAGTCGATGTTAGCCAAGAATTTATTATAATTGACATGTTCTCAAGAGGCGGTCGGCCACAAAGATGTATCCTTCAGACACTCCCTCGATCGAATTTAGATCATTGAGGAAGCATTGCTGAGCAGCTATTGGGCAATAGGGAACATAGGGTCCATCCGATGAAGATCGGTGGATTTCTGGAGTGGACCTGAAGACGTTTAGAGCTAAAAGCCTGTTAGCGATTGTGTTTTTTCTTGGTGATTTATTCTCCAATTGATCGAGAAACTATTCCGTGTTTATTTGATTTTTGTAAATAAAATTAACCTAGATGAGGAAGTTTTGTAGATATATAAAGTTGTAAATAAAAGAATTATTTTGTTACCCTACTTTATTATTTGATTGATCTTGGCCAAAATATTACAGACTATTAATGTTTGGTTGTCTTTTGTACAAGTTTACAACTTTCATCCGATCTTGATGTAATTTGGCATACATGCATGCAGGCTCGTTAAAAAAAACTTATGTACTTACATGAACAATATGTAAGTGAACTGTAAAGGAATAATTGGCGATAAGCAACAAATAAGGGTTTTCCAGTTATGTTTGAAATAAACATAAATGCCTTTGAGGGTTTTTTTTTTTTTTTTTTTGCAGGGGAGCAAGCAGAGTATCAAAATTCTTAAGTCTCGAAGTAATCACTTTAAGCGGCAATTACTGAAGTAATGCATTTATTAATTAGTTTAGTTATATTAACGTCCCATTTTAAAACAAAACTAGGGATGTTTTGAGAAAGACTTTTAATTTTGAACCGCCTTCAGATGACGAGGATGACACTTGTGCTGGCACCCCACTCCCCGCTCTCCAAATTTTCACACCACACCAATGAGAGAACGTTAACCCCTACGAATTTAAGATACACCAGACCCGTTTACACAACGGTACTTCGGTGGAATCGGGTCTCGAGCCTGAAGCTCTCGGTTCCGTAACCGAGCCCTAACCACCAGGCTATCGCGGCTCTTATATTTATTAGTAGTATAATTTTTGGTTGCTATATTTTTATCGGTGAACTTATTAACATTTAATCGATTTCTTCGTGGTTTATTTTTTTAAATTTTGCTGTAGGCAGACCAATTGTTCAGAAACGAAAAGTCTATGATTTTCTAATTTGCTGCTTATTGTTGTTGTAATCGAACTTTGATTGTTTTTGATGATGACTCGTCTTCCTTTCTGTAACTCTGTCATCAATTCCCAAAAGAAAGAAATTTTATCAAATTACATCTGAAAAATGAACAATAAATTCCACTCATTTTCTATACTAAACTTGTTTTCGATATAAAAAAATATATATATTCTTTATATGTTTATTTGTTACAGTTACACAAAAGAGCTTGGTACTCTGTATGATCCCTTACTAAATACTACTCACCATGTTGATTCGTTCAATATCAGTGAAATGATACTGAATACATTTGCCGAAGAATCATTTGCTGAAAAATGGATTGCTTGCTGCAGAGCAGCATGGGATTGCTGCAATGTCATGCTCAAATCTCCTACATTATTGACAGGTAAGAAAACCAATACTATTTAGTTGAAAGATTTTTTAAAATAAAATATTCTTTTAAAACGCTTTCATTGTAAATTTATATAGCTACTATTGAGATATTTAATATATCTAAGTGATTTTTATCTCTTAAATAATTGTTGCTTTTACTTAAACGTATGTTTAAATATTAAAGTCTGTTGTTCCCTGCACAAGTCAAGTGTATACAAAGGTATAAACAATTTGAAAAAAAAAATAGATTCAAATATTTGAAAATTTTTGAGTGTACTGATATGAGGATAATTTGTCTAAAGCCACTTGATCTATTGATAAATTTTTTAATAAATCATGACTGGTATATGGTACAGTTATACAAATAGTTTGTTACATGATATTATTATATTTCAAGGGAACTAGAAAACTTCAAGGGAAGAAGTTGTGATGCTTGATTAACGTTAGAATGCGAGTTTAAACATTTAAATAGTATTTTCGAAAATGCGGAAGAAAATTCTTTCGAAATTCTATAACATTCAGAAAGGCAAAAATACTAGGTTCCATTTCTTGAAGGAAAGAAAGCAGTTTTTTTATTTACATAAATTCCATGGTTCATATTTATTTGTCGTTAATTGCAATGATATATATTTAAATGTTTTCTGCAGATACCGTGTATTGTCCACGCACTTGGGATGGGTGGCAATGTTGGCCCGATACTCAAGCAGGAAAAATGGCAGAATTGCCTTGCCAGGAACATATCTATTTCGAAAATGGGCCACCTTCGTGTACAAGTAAGTTGTCTTTATATTTTAATTACTATAGTTCATAAAACGGGAAATAAAAAATAATTTAACTATCGGTTGTTCGTTTTTACAATATCTATATAGTATCTGATGTATTAATGCAGCAGCTGCTTCTGGCCACCAGCGTAACCACTGGTGTTAATGTTTTCCGTTCGATTTAATTTGATTTCTCTTTAAATCTGGGTCTTATTACAAAATTGATCCTACCAAATCTATAAATTATCCAAATGTTTAAATAAAAACTGTTTTGTTATTTCAATGTTTTAATTTATGCAATTAAATAATATTTGAAAGAAAACTAATACTTATGTCTATATATGTGTATGACATATTCGAAGTTCTTTCGGCCTAACGAACGTTATTATGTTTGATATTTAGTGAATTAATTGCCCATACCAAGTTATTCTGACTGTTCTGTTTAATTACAGTTACCACAGGGCAAAGTTCACTCAATAATTACTATTAATGTCTTATTAATATTTTGCATGATTCTTTAAATAAATATTGCAGTATGACTTGAAGAGAATTTTTTGACTATATAAGAAAGGTATCAATGATTTTGAATAGTTAAAGAAAAATAAACACTAAGTTAGAATTTCGGGAATGAAAATTAATGCCTAATTTTGGTAAAAACAAAAAAGAAGAAATTTTTACTTTTATTTTACTAGATAAACTTAAATTATTAATGTAAATGTTGCCCATTTTTCATTAAAGTGGATATTGCATAGCTTTCAAAGTACGATGTTAAAGATTTTGTATTGATTTTTCTTGTAAACTTTTGTATATAAAGTGGATTTCTTAATGGCATTATTCGGTTCTGACTTCAGACAGAAAACCAATTGCCAAACTGTGGTAATTTTGCCGCTAGATTTCTTGGCAAGGAAAAGAATTGCTTATCCATACTGATATTTATTGTACTTATTATTATCACAGTGCAAGAAAATATAAATGAAACAGGAGATGTTTAGACATTCATCGGGCAAAATCCACTTGCTGAATCGCAATCAAATTTTGCGAAAGAATTATTCTGAGTTTGTAATTTTGCAAGTTATTAAATTGCACGTGCGTTATTACTATCATGTGGATTTGTTGCAGCAACAACATATGCTGTCGCAAATCTACAGCTCTTTACACTCTAGTCCAAATTTCACTGCAAAAATTCCAATTGCTACAAAGCGTAGAATCATTCGTCGAAGATTTGCAATCGTAAACAGATCATGACGCAACCTGTCGAAATGCCTTAAGTCAAGCAAAAGTATTGTTATATCTCTTTCGGAAAGATTTTGAAGCATCATCGTATTTGATAAAAATTGCTTCGTATATATAGGCAGGGTTTTCTAATACTATCGATTTTGTGTAAATTGTAAGCACTGCAGTTCTCTTTTCTGCCTGTCCACCAAAATATAAACTTTTTTTTTCTGAAATCGGAACCACATACTCAGGGTGAGTATGTGCACAAAGTTATGATTCAAGCAATAGTTTTACAAAAAAAGTGCTTAAACACCTACTGCTTAATTTGAATTAACCTGTATTTATTTTCATTATGTAACAAAAATATAATTCATTTTAATACAAAATTAGAGTTGAAATGAAATCATATGATCAAAGAAATATTCTTTGAGAAATTTCCTTTAAAATAGGTAGCTTTATCACTGAAGCTACTCAGTGTTGAGGTTTGTGGTGCAAGAGTCAGGTGAGCCCCATTGTACCATATGCACTGTAGTTATTATTCGGAAAAAGCAATAAAATTTTAACATTATGTAAAACAATTTTACATAATAACAATTTTAATAGATGTGCACAATAACAATTTTAATAGATGTAAAAATTGCTCCTTGTGTCAATATCAGTTTTATTAGAATATTTTAGTTATTTCATTCATTAAATATTCTTAATCAAAAATTGAAATGACCTCACCAAATGAATACGACTAAGATGTGAATATACAAAAATTGAAACGGAGAAAGTCTCCTCTGTCTTTTTTTTTTTTAAATTCTATACTTATAGAATACGGCGAGTTTCTTGCTAACCTTCATCGTATAGAGTAAGAAAAGAGTCTAGTATATTGCAGACCACTTTCCTTTGTTATGCCGTTTTAACTTGACGATAATTTTAGAGACTTGATAACCAAATTCTAATTCCAAATGTTTATTTGGGAAATATGAAATCTCAAAATTTGGTTCTCAAAGTACGACGGACTTCCAGAAGTTTTGATTAATCACCTTACCTAACTAATAAAAGGTGGTAATGCGAAAATTAGCTCTGGAGGTTTAGTTTCAGTATTGACTGAGCAAATGAACACTGCGAAGCCTAGTGAGCTATCCGATGTAAGCAATTCGGGCGATTATATTCGTACTGTTGCGATTTAAATTTTGCATTAACTTACTTCTTCAAGCCTTTGAATTTGTGGCTTTTTTATAGCAAATTATTTTCAATTCAAATAATCTCAGGATTATTTGCGTCTCTTGTATGTGAATGATAATGGCACATGGTGCAAAACCTTTGGTAGGTAGATTTAAAATCTGGCAAGCACCTACTATTTAGACACTAGGATAACATATTAAATTTTATTTCTTTTATTGCAGCTTTTCTAGTTATCGAATCTCTATACACACGAATAACCTGATTATCAAACTTCAAAATTTTATGATATACAATACTTGTAGCAAAACAATGTTAAAAATTTAATTCATCTAGCATTTAATTCTTTGCATACAATTAAGCTTAGACCCAGAAATATTTGTTTTTCAGATTCAGGAGAAGGCCTAATACATGAAAGCTCATCAAAATCTCGATTTTTTTTTTTGTGAGCAATTATAATTTATTTTGTATGCTCTTTCTACTAGAAAGTAAAAAGATAATTTAGAAAAACAAAATTTTATATTTCGACCGAAATAATATATAACACAGAATTATTCTGATCGGCATTATTATAGCAAATTCTTTCAGTTGAAATAATTCAGTTTCAAATGCATACAGTAAAACATCATCAAGTTTCTCATCTTTATATCTCGTTTCTTCACAATTTTTGTAATGATAAAATATTTCACTGCACCAAAATTGGTCTATTCACCATGCTCCACCTTTTTATTCTCAAATTTTCTGCCGCATGTATTATTTCTCCTTTCCTATTAAGAGCGAAAGGAGGGAGATTTTTTCCCAGAAAGCAACCTCTCGATCATTTCCAAATTAAGAATGCAGGAAGGGAGGAGGACCTCTTATGGTCGAAAATAGAGATACATAAAATAGAAGGATCACTTATCTAGGCTGTTCTTTTTGATAAATATGAAATTCTCGAACACCCGTCTTTGAACATCAATTTTTTTTTCTATCTTGCTGTTCCATTTGTATCTTATAACGCTAAAATGTCTTAATATCGTAAAATTCTTTCATTGAAAGATGATACTGAAATTTTTAAAACATTTGAAATGAGTGTTGATGAACCAAAAAAACATTTGTCGTGGCTGGTTCGTGAGTGCTTTGAATAAATAGGCAAATAGAAAACTTAACAACAAATTTATTGCAGATTCGTTGGAGTTACTCTGCTCAGTAACTCCTTCTTCTCCAAGAGCAAACACTCGAATGACCTCACTCTTTTAATTACACTCGCGCTAGTTGTCTAGCGCCATCTATGAACGTTTATTTCCTAACGCTTAAAAATCCAATCACTACAACATTTTCTATAAAAAATTCAATTTCAACGTTGAAAACCTTTGTTTGTGACGGATGAAAAATCTAGGACAGTGCAGTAGTTTGCAGAAGTCAGTCAAGTGGTAAACTGAGAATCTAAAGATGTGCCAAATGGAAAATATGACATTTGATTCAAAAAAAAAATTTTAATGGTTATTATAGTTTTTTTTAAAAAAATTTCTAAATAAAGTAAGTAAAATCTAGCTAAAAAAAAAAACATCTACAATGTTGATAAAAGTATCTTGCCTTATCGTGTGCCTGAAAGTACTCGCATTTTAAAGGTGATAATTGCAATGGTGAAAAAAAATTCTAAAAATCAACTCACTCTTTTACTATTTGTCAATACTGATGATAAGAAAATTCTTTTTAATTATAGGAAGGGCACCAAAGCCATGGTACTTTTAAAAGGTTAAAACTCTATAGTAAATTATGAAACAAATTTAAAGCGTGTATAACTACTAACGTGACTAAAAAAACTGGTAAATATATCACAAAAAAAATGAGATTTTGCTTTTTTATGGCTCTATATATCGCCCCTCTTTAAGAGGCCAACTCTTTGCGAAATGTGAAAATGACTTTCATTTCATCTAATAGTACCAGAAATTTACAAACCTAAAATTTGTGAAATTAAAACCCATAACAGTGGATTAAAGAAATTTTTCATTACGTTCTTTAAGTATTGTTTCTTACTCAATAGAATGAAGTGAACTTCAGTTGTTTTTTTTAAACGCTTTATTGTAAAACTCAACAAAGATATCAAATTATAGTTTGATTAATACTAATTAAATTATTAAATCATTATAAATTTGTTCTGTTAGGTCACACCCTCGCTTAATAGGTTGTAAATGTGAGCAATAATAGATAATAGGATTTCATCTCCCGCTTAATAGAGGAGCATTTACCTCCTGGTCCAACTCGCACGAGAATCCAGTCTGAACTGAGGGGTCTCCTCTTGTGCCACCCCAGGGGACTGTCGCTGCAAGTAAGCTTAAACAAGCATCACGATAGAAAATATCCGTGCAAAGATAAATGTACTTCACGGAATAAATATGAATTTCCTTAGCATAGAATTTAGTTGAATTTGAAACAATAAAGCCTGGAATTTCTTGAAAGCAGACATTGATTTCGAGGAGTATATGAACTGTTATAAGGATATTGTGAGTATGAAATTACTCACAATTGGTGAATTAATGGAAGATTATTTGTTTTGTGCTAATTTGAATGATGAAGTTAAAGAAAGTAAAGAAAATATTCCACCATCCTTTGAGGATTTAATGTAGTCCATTCAAAAAAAAATCGAACTTAATAAAGTACTAGTAAAAATTTTTTAAATTAAAACTTATCAACAGGAGCATAAATCGTATAAAACTAAACATGAATATAAATCATTAACGTTCAAATAACGCAAAAATATTTTTCTCGCTTTTTTAAAAAATTGTTGTTTTCAATGCTATGCAGAAATATACTAACAGAAAAAAGCTTTAAAGGGCTTCTGCTTGCACGCAGCCGATCGCCCCGTCACTATTGAACGAAGCAGTATCGAGAGGATTTATTGTGGCAGACTAGCTTTAAAGAGTTCTAGGACCTTTTTAACCCTCAATTTTTCGTAATCTTTTTGTGATTTCGTTTGATAACTGAACCTTTCTGAATATTTTTTTGGTACTGCACATGTGTTATTCAAAAATTTATGGGTCACTGTTGACTTTTCACTCAAACTTTTACTTTAAAATAATTTTTTTCAATACTACGTTTTTAGAGCCTTGCGTGGAGGATTAAGCAAAAATGATTCATCGTATCAATATGAAATTTTCCACGCATGTTTATACACACATAATAGAGAAAATCATGCAAAATGAAAGAATTATTGTGTATACTTTTTTTTCAGTGCTTACTAATATGCTAAAAAAATTTTAAGTGTTACCGTGTTTTAGTAAAAAAAATTATAACTCCAGTAAATATATTAAAATATTTCATTTTTCATGACTATAAAGTTATGATCTTTAGGAGTAAATTGATGTAACGTTTGTTAACATAAATTATTTATTTTCTCAAAAACTTAGCGTGCAAACAAATACTGTCTTCGATATTTTATAAGGAGCACCTTTATTGGCTTATATTTTAATTAATGGAAAGTCAGTAAAAAGTAATTTTGATTGACATTTGCAATAACTTAAAAAGTAATTTGAAGTCAATGAAATCACCGACTTAAAAATTCATAATTATGAGGCTAAATGACCTCACCACATAAAACTGTGGGAAAAAAAATCTATTGAATTTAACAATTTTTACGTTAGGGAGAGTCGCATTCGATAACTTTCGAGATATGTTTTAGCTGTTAAAAGTCCTTTAGCCCTTTAAATGTATTTGCAGGATTAGGATTAAATATGAAAAAGTCAATTTTTTTTTTAATTTCTGTTATACGTCTTTTTTTTTCTTTTCTTTTTTTTGTACATCATTTTACATAGCTTAAAAGACATACAAATGATGTTTTACTATATTTCTATCCTCTTTAAACTCTTAACATAGAGAGTTCGTAGTAAAATGCCGGTCAAAATGTATTACTTTTAAAATCGAAAAACATTCCTCGCTAAAGTGCAAAATTAGTCTTATATAACTTGAAATGAACGAGTGGGTTTTTCAACTGTCACTCATAATAAAAGCAGCGAATGATTTTCATCAAAGCGGATAAAATGCCTTTTCCTGAACATGTACTACTTACTTTTTTCAATTTCCGGTTTTGTTATAGACTAAAGAGTGACAGTTTTTTTTCGGATTATTACCGCCTCAGTAATAAAATACAGCTTCTGAAAATAATCTGATAAATGAATTCATAAATATGAAGATTTATTTAAAGGAAATTTAAGAAAGAATTTATTTTGGCTTTATAAAAGTTTCAGATATAGATAATTTAGTCGTGACAACATTTTTGAAAGATATCGTGGAAAAGATATTAATAACGAACTTGAGGTGAAGCAAATAAAGTTATCTAATTGCAATTAGACATAAATGTATTTTTAAGTATTTGTTTTTGTAAAGAAACTACTAATTTATCTCCTGTGCTTAGACTGAAATAAATTCTTTATTTCTAAACGGAAGCATTTGCTACGGGTTATCCATGAATTTCAATTTTAAAGATTTGTATTCTGATTAACAAATTTTCTATAGAATTAACTTTCCATGTTTTATTAATTTAACAGCAGGTTATTTATTTTTTACTCAAATAAATTATACTTCTTAATTATTAATTTTTAATTATTTTATAAAAATCCATTGATGTTTAGAGCATAAAGATATTTTAAGCATTTGTTCCAAACGTTAAGCTTTTGCAGAGTTCACTGTTGATTTCACAAAGTGGCTAGTATCGCAATTATATTTTGGAAAGAAAACTATGGAATTCATAAACTAAATAAAGCAAAGAATAAATGAAAGAACAACAAAAAGCAAAATATAGTTTTTGTAATAGCAATATAGTGTAAAAATATTTGTTTTACCATTATTATATTTTCATAGTGCCTAACTAATAACATATTAAAAATAGTATTGTTGTAATACAAAAGCTATTTTACTTGTAATTCAGCGTTTCTCAACCTTTCAGTATTCGCGGCACAGTTTTCAATCATAATTTTCATCTCGGCCCCTGCTTACAATAAAATGTATGCAACAGTAATGTATATTGAGTATTTTGTATTCTGTTTTTAAATTATTTTTAATTAACTGCCATAAAAAAAAGAGTAAAAGCAAGCCAACATTGGCGAGAAACCACATCTAGCATTTTGCCAAGCGGGCGGTGAGCAGATAAAGCGAGTAAAAGTGGAGAAATTTTAAATATTTGAAATGAAAGTCAAACAGGGAAATAACGTTAAAAAGAATATGAAAGTAGAAAAATGCATTAATGAAAGTTAACCTAGACGGGGTGAGCTAAATTTAAAAACTGGGAATACATTTTTTTCGAATATTAAAAGAAATAAAACAGAAGCATGACTAAACAAAAGAGAGAAAAAAAGTAATGTTTGTGGAAGAGAATCCACACGAGCGATGCCGTCTCGAGCATGCGCAGATGTTTTCTCATGGGAAGATGTTTTCTCATGTTCGATAACGCAAGTTTCAATTCCAGCCAGTCTCATTCGAGTCTATCCTTCTATCGCTATCGAATATATCGTGGATGTGTATGTTATATATATTTTCGTGTTAATTGCAATTCACCATATTAAATATTTACGGCAGCAGATTTATGTAGACTCATGAGACATTTTTAAGCGGAAATAAGCCAGCATCAGACGGCAGTCAAGCATCAACAAGTACACAGACGAGCAAAATAAAATCAAGAAAATATTATCAAGAATAAATTAAATTTTGGGTTTACCAGTATATTCAGCGTTACTATTTTATTGCGAGGCAAGATGGTTATCACGTGGGAAAATTTTGCAACGTGTTTATGAATTAACAGAAGAAATCGCCATTTTCCTAGAAGAAGAAAACAGACCGGAGGCCGAGAATTTTCGCGATGGTTTATTTGTGATGAAATTGAGCTACTTGGTCGACATATTCGAGAAATTAAATAACCTGAATCTTCAACTCCAAGGAGCAAATACACACATGTTGGATACGAGTGATAAAGTTAATGCTTTTTGTAGAAAATTGGAATTGTGGAGCAGAAATTTAAAGCAAAGAAATCTAGCAATGTTTGCAAATGTGGATGATTGTACTAAAACTTACAAGGCTGAAGAAGAGCATGCAAAAAGTCGTTTTTGTAACCACTGAAAATCATTTAGCCATGCTTCTTTCTTTCGCCACAGAATATCCCCGAACTTGGAATCTCTAGGATTCCCTGTCGGTTGAAAGGATATACGTGGAAGTACTTATTAAGAAAAAAAATATTTTAGTTTACTTACAACACTCACAAGGGTCTCTCAAACAACATTTTAAAGAAATAGAATCAAAGAAAAGAAAAGAATTCAAAAAGGCCACCAAAAAAGAAACGGTCCTCCTTTCATAATCTCTGTACCGATTCAACAAACCCATATGGTATAACCATATAAAGCATGCATCAAAAAGCCCAACCACCTTCAGAACTCTTCAAGCTCTTGGGGGAACTCCCAAGTAGAGGAAGCTAACACATTCGCCCAAGAAATTCTCAAGGCTCTTTACCCTCAAAACCAAGATACTGCACTTCTCGAAATCCCAAATAGTCCTTTTATTCTGGAATCACCATTTTCAAAAAACGAAATAAAACAAGTCCTTAGTCCCACGTTTTGACTCCATAGACAATATAATATTGAAAGAAATTAACAAGAATTGCTCGGATATTCTACACACCCTTTTCAATGAGTGCCTCCAACTGCAATGCTTCCCTACACCACTCAAAAAAGGAATGATAATACTGTTTCACAAGGAGGGTAAGAACAAAACAGACATCAGTTCTTATCGTCCCATCTCTCCCACCATTGGCAAAACCCTTGAGAAACTCCTCTTGCAGAGACTTAATCATCACCTCACAGTAAATGACTTGCTCCATCCAAACCAATTTGGTTTTAGAGACGGAAAATCCACAGACCACACAATACAGCAACTAACTGAAAAAATTCATAATTTCAAACAGCAAAACGAACACACCCTGGTAATTTCTTTAGACATCCGAAGAGCTTTCGATAATCTGCAATTCTCTTCCAAAAGCAATAGCCTCGATAAACTTGAAAACTACAAAAACACTTAAAGATGTCCAAGAAAATAGAGAAATCCTTGTTCAAACATCTCAAGGCACTGCCACCTGGTCTCAGCAGAAAGGCTGCGCGCAAGGATCTTGTTCTGGGCCAGTTTTTTGAAATCTTGTCGCAAACGAAATTCTTTATGAAAAATGGCCATCTAACATTCACCTCAGGGAATTTGCAGAGACTTTGTTTTTGTTGTAGCCGAATCAACAAGAGCAAAATTGAAATCAACCGCACAGGATGCTTTCTCAATCTTCAAATGCTGGACCGACAAGCATCACCTTCAAATCTCCGTAGAAAAATCATGTAATTTCTTGATAAGCAAATTAGTCAACGGGCTAACAATTAAATGGAATAACGTAACAATAAAAAGGCAACAATCTTTAAAATATCTCGACAATACCATCGACAATAAGCTTAACTGGATTCCTCACCTCCTCAACACCAAAACGAAGGCGACTCTCTTATACCAAAATCTCAGAAGAATTGCTGGCTCTACATGGAGTCTGAAAAAAGAATTCAGGCGTCATCTCTACTTCACCGTTGCCGAGAGAATGATCCTACATGGAGCCTCAGCTTGTACCTATCCTCTCTCATCCCGACAACAAAGAATCCTAATCTCAATACAGAGAATTTCTCCTGAGTATTTCTGGAGCATTCCGAACAACATCTACGGCAACACTACAAGTTATCAAAGGAATTCTGCCACTTCACATCAAAGCGCAAGCAGAAGCAACCAACCTATGCAAGCGTAAGTCGTCTTCAATTACCTAGCCATTTTCAGAATATAACTTTTCCATCCTGTGAACTTCGAGATGAAATGCTCTCATACAAAAATCCTCTCCTCAGACTTTCTTCTTGAAGACAGAATTTCCCTCAAACAAGAATTCCAACCTAAACAAGACGGATATTTTTACAGATGGATCGAAAATCGAGGGGAAAACTGGTTTTGCCTGCATCTTCCAAAACGAACAAATCACCCATCAGTGACTCGGCAAACTGAACGAAAAGAATTATGTCTTTCAGGCAGAGCTGTTGGCCATTAAGGAAGCATGTAAATGGGCTAGCAAATTCGATCATAATGCTAAAATGTGGAGTGACAGCTAGTCCAGCTTAAAATCGATCAGCTCATTTTCCACCTCAAGCCCAATTGTTCAGGAAATTCAATCCATTCTGCTCCCCCAACTTTCTATTAAGTTAGGATGGGTTAAAGCACATGTGGGCCTCTACGGAAACGAGGTTGCAGATTCCCTAGACAAAAAGGCAATTTCTGCAGGTACGCCCGTTCAATACCCACCTCCTAAAAGCCATCTGAAAAGTATTCAGGATAAATTGAGCCTACAGCGATGGCAAGAAGAATGTGACAATGGCTCAACTGGCAGAAGCATCTATCAAATCATCTCGAAAGTGTTCATTAACTCATCATCTTGGAATAGGCTTGACATTATCTTTACAACTGGCCATGGCCCTTTCTTTTCATATTTCAAGAGATTCAATATTAAAGGATCGGATCAATGTGGCTGCGGCGAAGTAGGCGATCCCCTTCATTACGCCACTAGCTGCCCTCGCACCACATCTTTTCATCTCAAAATAACCCACTTACGACTTAGAAAATATCTGGTGGACCAACGTTATGAGAAACAAGATGTCCAAGGTCAAAATTAGAAATCTTGTGCGGTTCCTACAAGAGAACGAGGAATTGATTTCTCCAGACTCAACCCATATTCGACTTAAAAGTGCGATGACTTAGGAAAAGTTAACGCACTGAAAGCGTAATCATAGCATCATTATTATGATATTGATATATTTCCATTTTACAGCAAATATGACGAATTTTTCTAATATAGTTTCTCATAATTAATATAATTTTCTAATTATTATATTTATGTAGGACGGTGTCTAAGGGTAAAGTGAATTTTTTGAAAAAAGGAGTAATAATATCCAAATTAGGCAAACAATTAATTTATTTACATATAATTAAATATTTTAATATTTACAGAAATGGGATAAGATTTAATTCGGGGCAGGGTTGATCTGAGATGGGGACGCCAAACGTGGTCAAGCCTAAAAAGTAAAAAGGGTACGTAGAGGGAGCACGTAAACAGCATCAGATCTCACTCGTCCATCGCCGCCGGAAGAATCAAGTGTTACTCCTTTATTAGCCTCCCAGGCGCCCTGACGTTACACGCGCGCGAGTCTCTTCCATTGGATGCCAAAACCCAGCCTGATCCGACTTGACATGAGTGACATCATCATCTCTTACAATCGAAACCAACTAAATACTTCAATTAATCACCATCCCTAAAACAAGTTTACAGCCAATCACTTCCTGCATTTATGATACATAATAACATATAATAATATATTAATTATTATATAGTTTAAAATTAATTTTCAATAATTAATCGCTTATGTATTTTGTAGAATATGCTCATAAAGAATGCCTACCCAACGGAACCTGGTACAGAAATGAAAACATGAGGGAATGGACAAATTACACAACATGTGGCAAAAGAGAAGTAAAGAATTAAGGATGTCTATTGATCTTTTTTACTTTCTTTCCAATTATATTCTAGTTATCGTTTATATGTGTTTTGCTTCATTAACATTTATTTTCCTAATCTATGAAGTACTTTAAATATTAGTACAAATATTGTTTTATATTATAATTGAACATGGCTGCATTGCAGAAATATGTTGTCGATAGGCATAAAGTTTCCTAATAATTTTATATATTATGCTTTAGATTTGCATATCATTTCTCTGCCATATATTATGCTGTTTATATTATAACTATCCAGATTATATTTGATTATATTTTAATAAATGCAATTTTTTTAGACTATCGAGTTTTGTTTCAATCACTTAAAAAATTTCAATGTTAACTAATAATTA
This sequence comes from Argiope aurantia, assembly GCA_026543865.1. Classification (NCBI taxonomy): domain Eukaryota; kingdom Metazoa; phylum Arthropoda; class Arachnida; order Araneae; family Araneidae; genus Argiope; species Argiope aurantia. The sequence goes on from JAPMOR010008706.1 coordinate 40,332, forward strand.
TAGTCCTCTGATAATTACGCAAGTTAAACGCATTCATCACTTGGGATTCATTTCTCCAGTTTTGTGGAAGGATTATTCGTTTTGTTTTGAACTTCCGATTGAATTTCTGAAGGTAGAATAAATTATTATTTCTGGGAGAAATAGGATTGTGTTGATAATAACTGTAAGCCGGGATGTGTAAATACTTTTTTTGACGAGTTATTTAAAATCCTCCCCTCCCCCCGTTTGTTTCAAAAAGAGTAACATTTAGAAATGAAATTATTGATCTGAAAGCGCGCAAATATTTTAGAATAATTCACCTAAAAGGGCTGTATTGCAACAAATATATATAATTAATTTCAAAGTAATTCATTTTAATACTTGATCTACCCGAGAATCCATAAAATTTATTAGTTTGAATAAATCTTTCTTTCCCAAATTTCATTTTTTAATGCGCTAAATATAAGTATACATTTAACTTGTAGAAATATTTTAACTTTATTTATATTAAATACACATTTATTAGTAATTCTTTTTTTTAAAATTTTTTTATCTAACTTATTTTGGGTTTTGAAATTCCCAAATAGAATACAAAAAAGTTAAAGGTTATCTTCAAATTAAGTAGTTTTTTGAATATATACATATTATTGAAGATGGAATTGTTAAATTTTATCACTGATAAAAAAAATTGATTTATTTAACATTTGCGATTTAAAGTGAGAGTTTCTTTTCATTTAACAATGAAGTGACTTATTCGACATTTTCTAATCCCGTGTTCTACTAAACAAAATAAAAAAAGGATTATCATAATGCAAATCGTGCTGTTTTTGTCTTTAGTTTAATTATTAAATCATGTTAAATCTCTTTAAACAGATTCTAAAGTATCTTTTTTTTTTCTCTTAAAATATATTAGGTTATTGTATTCATATTTAATGGAACTAAACCTTTTTTTAAAAAAATAACTTGTTAGAAACTACCTGGCTAACAAAAGAAATATCCTTAGTATAATGCAAGTTCCCATCTGTTGTATTAAAGTTAAATTATCCCATTTTACTCTAAGTGTTAATTGACGGCGCCGTTAAAAAAATTAAAATAACACATTTATGATACACAATACATAAAGCAAAATATAATTTTTTATAGACCGCCTTGCCATTTGCATGCATCATAAGAACCCCTGTTCCGATATTAATGGCATAGAGTGTAAAAATTATTCGGAGCGAAATGAATTTCTCATCCCTCCCCCCCAATAGTCAGTATCGATACTACAAGGGCTATGGTAACATTTTTCACTCCGTCATAATATTTTAAAAAGGAAAAGGACAAATAAACACTGATGCTTCCATTAAATCCCCTAAAACTGGCGCCTGGGAACATCAATTTTTTTCTGGCTCGCCATTACTAGTCTCTGCAGGGCAGACCCTTAGACCATGACCTACCAAATCCTATTATGGTTACTTCTTTACTAATAGGTGGTTATTAAGGAAAGGGTTTTCCAAATTTTTATTAATTTTTTTAGTTAAAAATTAAGACATTTTAACATTTTTCCCCAAAAAAGAAAAACTTCTGAGAATATAATCAAAAAACAAGATTTTTAATTGATTATATAAATTTTGTTTTCACTCTTTTTTTAAAAAAATTATTTTCAACTATATTTACAGCAATACTTCTTTTCATTGTTTTAGACATTGAATTAATAGTCACGCGCGTTATAATGATATTAAATGCATTTTTTTCTCAATCAAGTAACAGCGATAATATGCAAATTTTCAAAATCAAGTGCCTATAGCATCATGCTACGATGCACAAGGCTTAAAATTCGAATCCCGCCTTTTTTTTAAAACTAACCTCCACAATGCAAATGTAATGTCAAGAAAAATTTTAGTGACGGGTATGGTTGTAAATATCTAAATGAAGATTTTGGCCAGATTCAAATAAATATAATTCTTAAATTTATTAAATACTGCTATCCTTAGAAACACTTTATAATTTTTTCCTCTTCTCAGTAAATGGATGTCTTATGCATTTATATCATAAAAATCTCTTGTTACATTGATGAACTCGCATATCATCAGAATATACGTGATCATTGCACAATACTAATTTGATACATATCATGAATATATTTAACAATCCAAATATCAAATCTATACTTATATAAAGCTCAGTGTGTGTGTGTGTGTGTGTGTGTGTGTGTGTGTGTGTGTGTGTTGGCGCTCTACAGGCCAGACCGTTCGAAATACAGCTATCAAATTTGGCACATGCATACTTTGGAGGTCAGGAATGTGCACCTGGGATCCCTTTTTTTTGAATTTTTAATAAGAATTTTAATTATTAATTAAAAGCTAACTTTCCCGACAAAAAATCTTTTCATTTCCCCACCGCCAAATGAGTAAGGCTTCAGTTTTTTTTCCCACGCTAAAAAGGATAGGCTTAAGAAATTTTTGGCAGATTATTTCAAAGGATTCTGTTTATTTTCTTAATGTTTGATGCATTTAAAATTAACATTGTTAATTAATCGATCTTTCAGATTCATTCTGAAGTACTTTTGAATTAAAATAAAACAGAATAAAGGAAATTAAAAATTTCTAATCTGCATAGCGTTACCCTAACTGGAGTAGAAAATTCACGCATGCGCATTGTGTTCTGATTGTTGACAACGGATACGGACTTGGTTTTGAAGGTTAAATATGTTTTCGACTTATTATTTCAAACGATTCTGTTTATTTTCTTAGTGTTTGATGCATTTAAAACTAAACATTGTTAATTAATCGATCTGTTCATGATGAATCGGTGAAAATTTTGTTGAAAACTTCTTGAGATATTATATAAATTAAGAAAAATATTCTTTAGTGCCCATAAGGTTTAAATACTCAGCAACTCTGTTTTCAGTACTCATATTTTTAAAAAATGCTTCGTTTCAGTAAATATATATATATATATATATTGCAGTTTAATCATTTCCACTTTAATTTAAAGCATACATTCTACGGAAGCTAACAGAAAATTAGAGAGATACATATTACGTTATGGCTGAAGGCCTTTATAATATTATAAATGAATTATATGACTAATAAAATTTGAAGGCTTAAAATATTTTAATGAAGAAGCAATTAAAATGGGAGTTCCATAAAATATTTAATTATTAAAATTTTAACGTGCATTAAGATTGGCGAACCGGCTGGTCTCCAAAGGCGGCTAGTAAATAAATAAATTTAGATGGATAAGATGGGATATTTTTTTATTCCGAAACGGATCTGAGAACAATTGTTTTTGGCTAAATGTTATGAAAAACAGAAAAGTGCTCCAATTAGGAAACCTGAAAACTTGATCCTCTCCTGACTGGCATTTCAATTTAAGAAGTTAACGGCATCTGTGGTTTTGGGAAAATATATAAGCAAATGAAAAATTCATTTATGACAAGTAATTAAAATAATTTTGCGTGCATCATCTATTATTCAGAAATGTTTCTGTTAATTATGGCCTTCTTGTCCGTTTACTTCATACAGATCTTTTAAAATTTAATGTTTCATACTCCAATTTGATGTCAAAATTTTCTATTGGAAAAAAAATTATAAAATTATTTTAATTTCGTTAATTTGATATTTGTAAAAAGGAAAAAAAAATCCAGCAACAAGAGAATGGAGAGATAACAATACAAAGCAAACAAATGCGTATAAAATCTTATAAATTCTAAAGTTTCAACACATTTATATAAATTTGTTATTTCTGAGTTTAAAATGTGTCGGTAATCCTGTCGATTAGGAAATGTCTCTTACAAAACTTTTCTACCCATTTAAGACAGTCTAGTTTTACGAATTCCTAATTTGCTTGTTAAAAATTTTTTTAGTTTATTTAGATTTCTTAAACCTGTTTTCATGTAATTGTTTAATTTTATCAAAAAATTATAATTCTTCGTTTTATTTGAAAAAAAAAATAGTTATACAGTGAAATTTTACCCAGAAGTATTTATCCACTGTCAGCTTTTGATTTTTTTCACATCTCTTTTCAAAATTTTCGATTCTCTAATAATTAAGTGCCTTGCCAATAGTATTATTCCTTATAAAAATATTACTATTTTCAAAATGATTTTCAAGACATGACTATGGAGAAATTTCTGTATATTTTTAAGGAATGACTCTTAGAAATCGAGACTTCTTCAATAGAGTGTTTGTAAATATATAGTTTGTAGAGGTATTATCCAATTTAAAGAGAGACGTGGATGGACAAGTGGTATTAACATTGAAGATAAATCATGCAAATAATCGTCAGACCATAACAAACAACTTTTGTTTTGAAAGTTATTGTTGTTTTCTGTATTATAAAGGCACTTTTTAGCATTACGAGGCTCAGAGTTTTAAAAGCTTAGAGTTGCTCATTCTGTTTTATTTATGCATCGTAGACAAATTTCTTTATAGCTGCAACAATTTAAGGGGGGTAAAATAATTTTTCATCTCATCCTCCTACAACTTCGACAGCGTTTTAAATTAAATTTGTGATACATTGCCGGAAAACTTTCATCACTTTACACTCTCTTCCATACTTTTTTTATTTTAAAGCTCCAAATCATATTAAATTATAGGAAAAAATGGAAAAGGAGGATATTCTTTCAGTTTTTCCAATATTTCTATTTCGCCATATCTATTTTCGCCTTCTGGCTTACTGACTGGAAATTTTCTTATGTAGTCACAAGTAGCTAGCCTTAAATAGAACAAATAGATACCGGAGGCCTTTTTTTGAGAATATAATTTTAAAAAGATATAAAATTTTTCAAAAGAAAGATTTTAAAAATCCTTATTAAAAATAATTTTAAAATTAGAAATGAACGAAATCTTTATAGCAAACAAATTTTTCTTGAATGAGTATGTTTTTGTCAAAGTTGCAAACTGTAAAAATTAAGTTCATTGACTCCGTATGATTATTTCTAGTTTTTGCCAAAATAAACAGAAAAACCCGGCGCTTCTGTTAGTGTATATAGGAAAGATGAGGAATTAAGAGAACGACGAGAAAAGGCAACGTATATTTTCACTTTCCAAATCCTCATAAAATAAATAGCGAAAATATTTATAGTTCCTGTCAAATTATCCTTTGAAAGATAGTGTTCAGTAAGAATAGATAAACTAGATAAGTACAAACATTTTTAGGGTGGGAAAGTAGAAAAAAAAGCATGAGATTCCAGGAAATCTTTATCTGTTTACATGCACATGTGTTGATGGATTCCTAGTTACGACAAGCCTTCAGCTTTGATCTGTCCGCAAGTTCCAGTTTCGATAATTTGACGAAAAATCTCCTTAATGTTTATCACCAGAATAATAAAATTTGACAAATTTGCAGGAGAATCATAGTATTAGAAAAATGATACATAATATTTCAGAAAAAATCCAAATGCTTATTTGCGGCCAAACATGCGAATATTTTATAATATTAGATTTCCATCTCTTAGGATATAATTTTTAATCGTAAAATTTTAACACTTTAGTATAATGGAAATTAATAAATTTGTTCAAAGAGGTTTAACTGTATGAAAAACTGATATTTCAAAAATGAAATGAACATTTTAGGAAAAATAAATTTTATAAACTAGTTACAATTTTAAGAAATTGGAATCATACAACTCAATAAAAAAAATCAGCAATAGTGTGTTATAAACGTGATAAAACTGAAACTGAAAAAATACTTTTTTCTTTTTGTTTTTCAACTTATTTCGCACGAAATTTATTCGAAATTAAAATAAAATTTCATTTATTAATGATTTTATTTATTTTAATATTTGCAACTCGATGTATCAATAAAACTGAATATTGTATATGCAAGTAATTTTTTTAATTTTTTTTCTATACATGCATTTTAATCATATATATATATACATGCATTCTAATCAAAATTCCTAAATGGTTTCTTCAGTATCATGTCATTTTGAAAAAATCAATCAAATGCCAATTCCTAACAAAAACCTTCTACAAAAATTAGTATTTTTCATCTTTTACTGATTTTGTTTCAAGATTCTTTCTGGTTTTACTTTTCAATTTTGTAACATTTGAAATCATAGTTGGAGATTTAAATTCCATCTCTTTCATCGTTCTTTTTATCTATATCCATGAATGTAAGATGCAAGTAGTTTTTTTTAACAGATAAAAACATTGGTAACTTTTGAATCAGTTAATTAATTTACAGGTCATTTCTTACATTATATGGAAATAATTAAGTTTTATTTCAGTACAAAAAAAAACAGTACAAATTATGAGAGATCAAATGTATGATTATCATTAATTTTTTTAGTTACATATATATATATATATATATATATATATATATATATATTTGCAAAATCTATTTCGTAAAATCTCTCAAACATTAAATGCAGAGTGGTGATAAAATAAGTTTTGATTTTATTATTAGATTTGAAAGATCTATTTATCATCATCCATACTATATTGATGTTTTTTTTTATTTATTTGTATTTATTTTTAATCGAAGATAATTTTTAATAATGAAATAGAATACAAGGCAAAATTTTACCACGTAACATTTGAACGAATTTATCAGTAATTATTATATGATTGTAACAATAAAATATGCCATTTAAAATGTGCATAATTATTTGCATGATCTTTTCTTAAAATAATAATAATTATACTGAAATTGGTTATTGATTTCAGGAACATCGTCAGTATTTATACTTTCATATTGCTACTTACATAGTTTCCATCATTTTCATTGTTCCGGCTCTTACTATATTTCTGGCATATAAGTAAGTAATTTTAATTATATTTGCATGATTATTAATTCATTTATTTCAATATGAATATGCTCATAGATGATTTTCATATACATATAGTTTTTGTGGTATTATAGAACATTTTGCACTGGAATTCTAAAACGATATACTTTATAAAATTTCTAAAAACCATCTGGAAAATACCGAATAAAAATCTTGGAATTAAATATATTTTTAGCTTTGTAAAAATTATGTTTTTCCTTTCCAAATGCATAGAAACTTTTTGAGTGTTGCATTATTACGATAAAATTGATTTTATAAAAAAAATTTAGGAAGAATGACCAATTTGATTTTTTGCTAAACTTATAATTAACTATTACTTCTTTAATTCTTAGTTTTTTTTTCGAATATTTCTATAAACTACCTATTGAGTAAAATTATATTCTTATTTTAAATCATTTGAATTTTAGTTAGCATATTACCAAATAATTAATTGACTAAATTAACTCATCAATAAAATAAGTATATAACGACGTTGATTTAGTTTTTACTACACTGAGCAACAATTAACATATTAGACATTCACATTTTTTTTCCTATTAAGTTCTAAGCTGAGCGTTGAATTATTTATTCTATCTAAAATTCATAAACAAGCTCTTTCTGCTGGAGTATTTTGAGGCAATAAGAGTGTAACTTTAATGTATTTTTGCTATGCTTGTGTCATCGACTTTGTTATAAATAAGAGAGAGAGAGAGAGCGGGTTTGCTTGTAAATTAACACATAAAAATATGTTACTGTAAAAAGGTGTAAAAAAGGCTTGCTTTAAAAAAATTTATTTAGTAGATGTACGTTTGATTTCAATATTTATATGGTCATCAATTGCATGTATAAATCCTTTACTGTTTGTTTAATTATATATAATATGGAAAAATATTTTTCTTATCTTTTTGTATCAAGTGTATGAAATTTAATAAATTATATTTTATTTAGGATTTTTCGGCGGTGTAGTGTAGAATTAAAATTACAAGGAATTAACGGCAAACGCACAATTGTTTTTTGTAATTTTTACAATTCAAATACCTGATTAATATGAAAATGCAAAGTATTAAATAAGATCATTCAAACTTTGATTCTATACGCAAGTTGTCTCTTTAAAAAAATTTTTTCTTCCTTTAATCTATGGAGTGTGAAGTTTACATCATTTAGTCGATAGGATTAACAATATCTAACTTTGTCATAAATTTTTAGTTTCAGAAAAATAACTATAATCAAATTATTATTAATAATAACTGTACCTAGTCCGTGATTTTAGGAATACTTTATTAAATATGATTTAACGACTTTTCTTTTTGAAAACGAACAATTAAATTCAACCATGATATATTTTAAATCATGCACCTGGTTGAGTCAACCACGAAAACGGTTCGGTTCCAGTGACCTTAAACTATGCGGAAATATCACATTTTCACAATTTTTTCTGTTAATTGTTAAAATTATTATATTTCATTCATTTATATTATCATATTTTTACAGTTTTTTCAGCAGAATGATAAACTTAAATATAATAAATTCGGTTTGAGACTTTGTGAGTATAAGTATCAAATCTTTATTCCAATCAGTTACGAAAAATGGGTTTAAAGCACATGTTCGATTTTCGGATACCTTTAATAGCATGCCAGGGATTAAACTCGCCAAAATTCGCCAATTATAACACGAATAGATTCAGTAAAACTGCTAAATTTACGCCAAAAGTTAATATTTTGTAACTATTGTAAGCCAGCGCCATGCAAGTCATTTTCTGACATGACGTTTATTAGAGAGTATGCAAAAAAGTTTTAAGAAAATCACTCCCAGTGGCTTTTTAATAAAAATCAAAGATGGTTTATATATTGCTTAATTTTTATATAGCTATTTCCCTATAAAAAGACATGAGAAAGCTCACAATTGTAGTTGGTTCCCATGTAAAAAAAAAAAGAGAAAAAGAAGATTTTTTGTAACTTAAAAATTATGAGTTCATATAGATAGAAATTCTTTAATGTTATGTGTTTGTAGCCATGCTTTCTTTTTTAAATGCATGCCTATAACTTCCTTTTAGTTCAATATTATTCTGTTTTAACCACTTGCAGTGGCGAGAAATTTAGATGCGCGAGTTAATACAATTCACTGTAAGCAGCGAGACCACACTATAATTTTTTTTATGCTGATGCTTTATAAAAATAAGGAAAAGACGTAAATCCTCTAAATGAATTAATTTTCGAACCTTAAAACTGTGCTCCTACAAACTGTGCTTCGGTAAGCAATCACGGTCGTGAATATAATTTTTATTTCTGTGACAAATGCCCGCAAATGTGTAAAGCACATCCTTGGCAATTCTGTAACAAAAGCATCTCGACATGCGAGGCACATCATTCCACCGCAAGTGGTAATTCTTTACCGACCTAATTCATGTTTATTTGGGGGGGGGGAGAAGATATTTCACCTTCTATAGCTTCGTTTAAAGATACCAATCATTGAAATCTGAGGAAAAAATGTTTTTATATCATCTTTAAGATGCTTTCGACGTTGGAAACATTAATCACTTTTGCCTATGCTCATGGTGTTAGAATTGAATATAGCGACAGTCAGACTGACTAATGAGCAAAATGACAAAAAATTTATTTTTATAACTAAGCTAAGGTACGAATTGAATTGAAAATTTATAATAAATACAACTTAAATGAATAAATAATATCGGTGTCTGCTGTAACTTGGATCACTTTTTCTGTTTTAAGATTAAAAAATAATAATTTACATATGTAAATTATTTAAGTTATAGGTGTCCTATGTTATGTCACATTGATTTAACTTCGTTTTTTTTTATTATCAATGAATAATAAGATAAGGAAGGTTAATAAAAAAAGAAGAAGAAAATTTATAATTCTATGTGAAATTATTCAAATACAAATCTTATACTTTGGTTCATACAAGTTGCGCAATTGCTAATCTTATTTCGTCTTGAATTCTATACGCAATGAGGAGGAAAATGATTTAATCGTAAGTGTGTATCTTCGGCTTTTTTTAATGAACATTTCGAAACTGAAAAGGTTGAAAGCTGTTGCCCTTGACAAACTTGTCCTTTCTTTCTTTCTGAATTTTTTGCAGCATACCTTGTCATACACAATGTCAACCATTCATCCCCAGCTTTTTTTTTTCTGTTCCATTTGGTAGGTCAAATTTTATTATTGGCTGCTGCGAACTTATAAGCCGGGCTCCGCATTCCGTTTCATAGTTCATATTTGCTTTTATGTTCTTTTAAACAGAGATATTCTTTTCCAGAAAATATTTTTTCTTGCCGAACGTTTCATTTGAATTTTTGTTTCCCAAACTTTTTTAAATTCACCAGATGCTGAATTAATGTTGTAGATTTCGCATTAAATAAAACACTCCTTCAGAAATTTTTGCTTTCTCCGTCAGTACAAGCAGATTCATTTGCTTATTTCAGAATTTTGAGGGTCGATGTTTTCCGATTCCCTCACCCCGTCACACATTCTTTCTTTCTCTGAGGTATAATATTATAGTTTAAAAACAGACCATGATAATCAATATCAAGTGCTTCATATTTGTGACACATCGTGCGAATTGTATTTATGATCCTAAGTATAAGAGGAGATAATATACAGCTTTAATACGTAATAATCTTTACAAGTTACATCCGCATTTTCAAATAATATGCAGATTCGTTTAAAAATCATACTGCATAAGTTGGAATATTGTGGAAAACAATTCCTGAACTTTGTAGGCAAAAAATAGTAACTCTCCCCCCCCAAAAAAAACATAGGAAAAACAGTATTATAACTCTTCATAAGTAAGACCTGGGAAAAAAACGTTTCCATTTAGTACTAGTTATTATTTGGATTGATGTAATCATTCTCTACAATATGACAGCTCATATGGAAGTAGAAATTGATGATCCAAAATACACTATGTCCAAGGTACCTAAATTCCTATGCTTTTATACCTATGTTTTTGCCAAAAATAAATAAAGGTGAATTTTATCTCCGATGATACTCCAGAAAATCATTCAAATACAACCTTTCAGTGCAATAAGAAATATATTGCTCAAATCCATCTCTCCTCGACATTATGCGCATCGACTTTAAGTAGTTGTTATAGGCCATTCTTCTTCTGCTGCTATACTAAAGCATAAACGATTCATCTTCTGCAGATGCCTATCTTTTATCTATATCTATACTTATAAATAAAGCTCAATGTGTGTGTGTGTGTGTTGGCGCTCTACAGGCCAGGTCATTTGACCTACAGCTACCACATTTGGTACATGTATACCTCAGAGGTCGGGAATGTGCACCCGGGGTCCCTTTTTTTGAATTTTTAATTAGAATTTTAATTATTAATTAAAAACTAACTTTCCCGCCAAAAAAATCTTCCATTTTCCTCACCGGCAAATGAGTAAGGCTTCAGTTTCTTTTCCCCAACAGTAATGAGGCTAGGGTTAACATTTTTCGGCCGATTATTTCAAACGATTCTGTTTATTTTCTTAATGTTTTATGCATTTAAAATTAAACATGTTAATGAATCGATCTTTCAGATTCTTTCTGAAGTACTTTTGAATTAAAATAACACAGAATAAAGGAAATTAAAAATGTCTAATCTGCATAGTGTTACCCCAACTGGCGTAGAAAAATTCACGCATGTGCATTGTGTTCTGATTGTTGACAATATTATCAACGGATGATTCTTGATTTAAATTATTTTTAGGTCAGTTGCATGCTTTTATAATTAAATTGTATTTATGTTAGTTATATATTTTTTGTATATGCTTATAGTTTTAAATACATCGTTTTTTAAGTAGTTTTTTAAACCTGTTTTCGACCGATTATTTTAAACAATTCGTTTTATTTTCTTAGTGTTTGATGCATTTAAAATTAAACAATGTTAATTAATCGATCTGTTCATGATGAATCTGAGAAAATTTTGTTGAGAAATTCTTGAGATATTGCATAAATTAAGAAAGATATTCTTCAATGCCCATAAAATTTAAACGCTCAGTGACTGTTATCAGTTATCATATTATTAAAAAATGCTTTGTTTCAGTAGCAAATATTATTATATTAATTGCAGATTAATTCTTTCCACTTTAAAGCATAAATTCTACGGGAGCTAACAGAAAATTAGAGAGATACATATTATGTTATGACTGAAGGCTTTTATAATATTATGAGTGAATTATATGAATATCAAAATTTGAAGTTTTAAAATATTTTGACGAAGAATCTATTAAAGTAGGAATTGAGTAAAATATTTAATTATTAAAATTTAAACGAACATTAAGATTGGCGAACCAGCTGGTCGCCAAAGGCGGCTAGTTATTCAATAATTCATCAAAATTGACAGCTCATGTGGAGGTAAGAACTGATGATCCAAGTACACTGTGTACTATGTTATTTCCTCCTATGTTTTTGCTCCAAAAATACAGAAAGCTGAATTTTATATCCCATGGTTTCTGGAAAATCATTCAAATACAACTTTTTAGTGTAATAAGAAAGGTATTGTTCAAATCATAGAGCTGTTATAAATGGAGGAAGCTAGTTGCTTGTTTCCAGTCTAAACAAGTGTACGCGACATGAGCCATGAGACTTGTGAAAAATCTGGCCTTTCTTGGCGCCATATCGCAAATCTTGGCATACTCAAAAATAGCCGCGCAACGTTTTGTTTCTCGGCATTGGGTCCGGGCGGTTTTCATTTCCGGTTAACATTTCCTAAATAATATATATAATATATTCATTCTTTGAAAACTAAGCGAACTGGTTTCGAAAATAATGTTTTCTTTTTTACATCAGTAGCCGAGTTTGTTCATTTAAATTATGTTTACTTTGTTTTTGTGCATTAATTAAAAGTGAGTATTTTTCTTCTTTAGGTAAACATTTTATTTTTTCTTTACCTAAAAACATCTTTTAATTTTGCATTACATGTTCAAATGCTTTTATCATTATCTCATACAGATATATAAAAAAATTTTTTATGATAAAAGCAGATTATAAAAGTGACCCAGGTCTTTTTTTACTTCTTAAATATTCTGAATAATATTTATTTTTGCATAAAAAATGAAAAAGATATTAATTAAAACTGTTAAATTATTGTGAAATAATTTAGAAAGAAAGAAAAAAAAAACACTAGTTCAGAACCGAACCCAGGTTTCCTGAATACTACGCCAGCGCCCTTACCACTATACTAATCGAGCGCTCGTTCGGGTAACACATTATTAGTATATAAGCTAATTTGAAAGTTTTAAGGTTGACTATTGAGTCTTAATATTTTCATTAATAAACATTCTAAATGTAACTATCATTACATAAAATCTCATTCCGAACTCAATTTTAAAACTCGTGTCTTCTCCTTTTTAATATCAGTTTTAAATATTTCGCTTCTGGTTTATAGTGTTGGCGGTAACTTTGCTTCTAACTACCGCAGAAACAAAATTAAATCCTTTTTGGAATCTTAAATGTGTTGATTTAATACAAAATAATAAGGAAATTCGAAATTTTTACGAAAATGGTGATTTTAGGGTATGTGCATATCGCAAGTTATTAATAAATGTTAACATTCAGACAAAATTTTTATCTGTAAAGATAGCATTTCTTTCTTTAATAGTTTATCTGTAGAATATCCACTAGTTTCTTTTTAGATCTTAATTAAAATTTATAAAAACATGCAATTATTACTAGCACATTTATGGAATTTTACTATATAACATTTTCAATAAAACGTTTTAGTTACACTATTTCATTCACAATGATGATTTAATATCTTTTACGGTATAATACGATTCGAATATTTATGGTAAAAAAGAAACAACATATTGGAAATAATAAGAAACTTTATTTGCACTAAAATAAATACAAATTATTAATCAGTCAATAATGTTTATGTAAATATTTGTATTGGCGAGAAAAAATCACGCCAAGCTTGCAGCCAAGCACTTGCAACACATTCGAGATTAAAATAAAGCAAATAACAAAATATAATGCAGCTACATCAGTTTAAATGAAGCTTAATAACAAATTAAATAAATTTAATACAATAACTAAACCAAACTATAAATATTATTCAGTTTTAACACCAAAATCACTGTGATGTAGGTTACGAAATTTTAAATTGACTTAAAATGAATATAAACAGAATATGTTTATTGTACATATCTGTGAAATGATACAGAACTATCCTTAGAAGCTCTTTTTTTTTCATCCAATTGCACAGCAATAGTTAACCATGACTTAAATAAGTTTTAAAATCCAACAGTTAAAAGCGAGAAAAAATCTGCCATTGAAATATAATGGGAACGGAGAATGCGGTTACAGTGAACACAAATTCTGTCCACATGTCATGTGATTTCATCTTGTCCTACACCAAAGTAGGGTTTCACTACCTCTATCAGTATCTCAGTTCTATGGTTCAAATATTTTTCACCGAAGTCTCACCTCGACTTTAAATAGTTGCTATAAGCCATTGCTCTTCCACTGCTATATTAAATCATAATGTTTGGTCTTCTGAAAATGCCTATCCTTTATTCCCTAATTCACAACAGGGAATTATTTATTTCTCAAGAAGACTATCCATATAAGTGAGTTGGTTACCTTTTCTATACGCTACTGTATACAGGGTGAGTCTAAAATCATGGTACAAACTTTGACGGGTGATAGATCTCACTATAACAAACAATTATTGTATAGGAATATATGACCGGAAGTGAACGTTGAGCCATAAACAGAAAAGAAAAAAAATAACACATTAACGGAATCATAAAATGTTCATTAGCAGGAAACTTAACCAGTGATTCTGTACAGAAAATGTTAAAACAGTTGCTGGATGTTACTTTTGGGGTGCGCTGGATTGGGCGTGGTGGGCCTGTCCGATGGCCGCTACGATCGCCAGATTTATCGAGTCTTGATTTTTTCCTATGGGGGCATTTGAAAGCCCTCGCTTACGAGACTCCAGTTGACTCCATAGAAGAACTCGTTGCTGGACTATCCTGTGCGGCTGCATGCGTACATGAAATACCCGGGGTATGGGGATCTGTTCGTTAATCACTCCACCGACGCTACCAAGCTTACATTACTGTCGGTGGCCGCAATATTGAGAATTTTTTGCAGGCATTGCTGTAAAAAAATCATTTAGCGTCGAAGTTGTAAATAAGCAATGTTTTCCATTTTGTGTGTCATTTTTTGTGTTTGTGCCTCAACGCGTCACTTCCGATCATATATTCCTATACAATAATTGTTTGTTATAGTAAGATCTACCATCCCTCAAAATTTGTACCATGATTTTAGACTCCCCCTGTATAATAGCCATCTAGGACAACGGACGTATTTAATGAATTTGTAAATTAATTCCACCACTTTATCTTATTGCGAAATAGTGATGGCAGATTTTTAGTTTTCATACAATATATCAAATCTACTCATACAAAAATTATATTTATAAAGCAAATTTAGATGTTCGGCAAGTACCTTTTTCTTTTCTGATTGGGAGTATGTTTTAGTTAACTGATTGTTAAATAAAAATAATAACTGAGAAATACAGCCAATATAGAATCATTATTCCAGTGCTACAGAAATGTTAATCAGTTACATTTTAAACCAATACTCGATATTATAAATAAAAAAAATTTCATAAAAAATTAATAGATTCCCCCTTTTGAAATATAGGAAATTTCTCCTTCCCTCTGTATTTTCAATGGGAATTCAAAATAGGATGAATTATTTCTTTCGTGGAATAGTAATAACTAGTCAGCGCTTCAAAATGGTAATGAGAAAATTTTAAAAAATAATAAGAAAAGACATTTCTAATTTATATTTTTTATCTTAGTAATAAAAACCTTTTTAATTATGTTTTAGAAATCTGGGATCGTTTTTCGATTTGATGTAATTCATTTTATATTGCTTACAATTTTAAGTGCTCAAATAAAGTAATTTTTAGAAATTTTTCTGCATTGCCCATTTTATATCTGAAACATGATTTACGCATTAAGAAATCAAGCTATCTCTCCATTACAGATAATCATCTTTTTTTCTGTAATCTAATGTGAATGAAATTTTATTTTCAAATATTTAAATATTGTATTTGCAATTCAAAGTTTTCATGTTATGATATTGTCCTGCAAATAATTAACATCCATTAAAATATCATATGCATTTAACTTTGAGCATGTTTAAGATTTATAAAAACTCGCATCATAACTTTCTAATATTTAAACAATAAAAACTAACAGAATAAAAAAAAATTATAATATATCTTAATTTAACTAGTCTAAAGAACTTTTATATTCTATTTTTAACACTGTTTTGCTTGCCATTTCAAGATCATACCTTTTTTGTTTCAGACAACTGCAAGTTCCTCGCATCACAATGCATAAAAACTTCTTCCTTTCATTGTTACTCAAAGGTTTGTTTTCAGTACTTTTCAAATCGATAGTCATTGCAGATGAGCTAAGGCGGACAGAAAACTATGAAAGTATGATGGACAAAAATGGCGTAATTATTTTATTTCTATTTTATTTAGATGTATGTTTTAAGTTATTTCCATATTTTATTTTTCAATAGATTTAATTATATGTAAAACGGCATTTCTCGTATTCAGATTAGAACAAATAAAATACATTTACACTAGTCTTTTTGGAGATCAATAAGCATATAATGGCAGCTGTAAAAATATTTTTAAGATATCCGACTAAGTTAAAAACATGAATTTGGATGAAAACTCGTCTTTTTATTTTTTGAAGTTTCAAAAAATAAATACGTTTCTGTTTCCAGTGGTATCTTTAATTTGTTTCAATGTCAATTAGAAGCCAAGTTATAGCAAACTATTGAGTTGTAAGTGATGCTTATTTATAAACATTTAAAAACTTTAAATGCATTTTCTGAAAAACGACGGTTTTTTTTTTTCGCAATTCTATTGTATGAGTATCGTTATATCTCAAAAAAATAATCAAGATATCTTAATGAAATTTATAATTAGTGCTCGTTATGTTATGCAGAATGTAATGAATTATAGATTTGATGTTGAATGCTCAAGAATTGGATTTATAATTGTTTGATGTAAATATTGTTTTAAAAATTCAAAATTTCATAGATATTTCATATATTACATAAAAAAATTTTACTTTTTAATATAATTCTTAAATAATAGTTAGTCACATACTAAGATATGTTACATATATAATGTTACGAAAAAAAAATGAAAAACTATTACAACATTTTCCTCAAGAACAATCTTAGTTTTTGTAAATAAATGCTAAAATGTACATCAAAATATTCCTTATCTTAAAAAACTACTTCCATATTTAAATAATTTTACTTTTATTCATCATTTTATGCTTATATTAATAAAAAACATGCTGCAGGCATTAAAATATTTTTTTAAAATCTTCCCTCCCCCGAATTTAATCGGATACCTTGCAAAAACTAATTTTCATCTCCAAAATTAAACAAGGTTACTAATTTTTCAAAACGGAGGTTTAAGTTGATTATGTTTCGAGTTGAATCTTACGAACTACCAATACAGAAACTAAAATAAGTAATTTCTTGTATATTAAATTAAAGACGACTGAATTGTCGAAAAGAATATTTATTTCAGTAATTCTCAACCTTGTATAATAATTGCATGATATTTTCAATTCATTGTCTTCCAATTTTTGAAATAATTGTCTTTCAAAAGACCTTTTTAGTCTCTAATTTAATCAGAATAAAAAATATGGGAAAAATAAATTATTACTTAATTTACTTTAAATTAAATTTAGTTTAATTTTTATTGTTGATAAATATTTAAGAGCTACGTATGATATTATATTATCAATATAATATAAATTTATTATAGTTGAAACGGTTGAAATCATTTGGCATTTTTTATTAAAGCGTTATACTGACATTGACGATTGTACTAAAAGAATTTACTCCAGGATTACAAATTATTTTAAAGGAAAATAAATTTTGGACAATGTTTTTTTCCCTTTAAAATAACGAAATATTTTTTTTATCAATATTTATATGCAGTACCTGAAAATTACTTCAAATGCTTTTGTAATGAAGCGATTCGGTATCCATTTGCAAAGCTATAATAATGAGATGTCATATTTTCTCTACTTACGATAAAAATGAAGTGTGTATGTTGGCGCTCTACAGGCTAGGCCGTTTGACCTTCAGCTACCAAATTTGGCCCATGTATGCCTTGGAGGTCGGACTAGTATACTTTTAGATTACTAGACTAGTGCAAATGTATTGACTAATTATACACTTTAGACAGATCGAGAAAAGTAAGATGCATTTTATAATCCATCGAGTCCTTTTCAGCATAATCGCAGTAAAACATCTTCATATAAAACTTATAGAATATATTTTGTAAATTAAATCATGAAACAGAAGAATCAAAGCCTTAAAAAAAAAGTGAGTTCTAAAATTTAAATCAACTAATGGATTGCAAATGTGTAAAAAATTTGATGAATTTTATAAATAATATTAAACTTCTTCAAAATTTATTTTCTTTTTTAATATTCATTAAATTTGAAACAATAATAAAAAATTATTTTAGATTTTATACTTATAGAAGTACAGAAAGATAATAATTAGAAAGAAAAATGCCAAGCATGTTATAAAATGGAACTATTAACTCTCTGAGCTCTTGGAAGAACATTATCATTAATAAATCGTTGCCGAAATAAAATATTTAAAAAAAATCTGTGATTCGCGAACAAAAATAAAATAAGAAGAAAAAATCATAAACTATTAAAAAATATCAGGAAATATTATATGTAAATACAACATTCTTTGACACTATTGTTTCATATTTTGTAAAATATGGCTGAAAATTTTTAATGTTTCTTTTGAATTTTTTTTTTTGAAGAAATCTATCATTTTGTGAGTTATATGCTGATTGTTCGTATTACATCGATGTTATATATTTATATTATGAAATGGCATCGCAATTTTTGTTTTTCACTTTAATTTATTCCAATTTTGTTTTGATGTGTGCTAACATAATATTTCTTCTAGTAATTCGCAGTTTTCAACAATTTCACATATTTAATCTGTTTTTTGCCTTCTATATTTGAACATATTTTTTCAATTTAACAATTACATCTAACAGACGTTTCTTCATATTTTGTTAAAATTCAAATTAAAGCTTACTATGATTGATATCGTAACACTAGGTACTTTAATTTTAAAATATTTTTAATTTTAGTAGATTTAAAAAAAAAATTCTACAATATGTGGACGATATGCATATTTTGAAGCAAATTTAAGTGTTACATAAAATATTCTTTGAGGGAAGAGGAACCATTCCAATTTTGTCCAGAACTGAATAATCAAATATTTGTTTATTAGAATAGCATGATTTTGATAATCTTAAAATGGCAATAAAAGAAATGTGTTTAAAAAAAATTAAGAATGAAAAAGAAAATGGAAAAAAAAAAGTCTCATATAAAAAAAATGTCACAGTTTAAAACATTTTTTTTTTTTTTTTTCCCTGCACTGTATTACTTTTTAATTTTTAATTACATCCATGCAGTTACCGATTACAAGAATTGTTTTCACAATTCTAAATGCTTACTAAAATTAGAAAAAAACTTTTTTTGTTTAAAATATACGTAAAACATAATGAACAAGTTTTATTAGACAGCATATTGAAATGAACGCAATATAGGGAACTTCACTTACCAGAAACTGTCTGTGAACAAATCCATAGTAAACATTCTAGATAGAATAAAAGTGGCTATATTAATAAAATTTTTATTTAAAAGATTTCTTAAACAATTCATTAAATATCAATAACAATTTCATAAATATAAGAAACATTAGTTTAAAATAATAATAATAATAATTTAAAATTACACAAAAAATTATCAGAATAAGTTTACGTAAAAGGTGAAAATAATTTTCAAAAAACAGCTTCCTTGGACTGTCAATTAAACTTTAATATCTGGTTGGATAACCTTTAGGCGAAGAACCTCTGCCAATCGTTTAGGCATAGAGTGGACTAGCGTGGTGGTTTCCTCAGATGAAATATTATTTCATACCATCATATCAATCTTTTCAGCATATCTTCAGATATTATGTTATGTTGCCGAATCATGTGTTCTAATAAGTCCCATAAATGACCGATGGGGTTTAAGTCTGACGATTGTGGAAGAGTAAGCAACTGATTTTTGATATTGTAAAGCAGCCAGAACTTTACGTTGTGGGCCGTGTGTTTTGGATCATTGTCTTGTTGAAACCAAAAATCATCGCCAAGGTTCAAATCTTCTACGCTCTGTGTCAAATTTTCTTTTAATGTATTCAGATATCCCATATGATCTAATATGGAGTCTATAAAAGTTAATCAACTTACACCACTTGTTTAAATCATTACGCCGCCTCTATCGTGTTTCACTGTAGGCACAAAATGTCGCTTCTCAAATGCCTTACCTTGTTTTCTCCACACCAGTTTACGTCCTTTGATGCCAAAGATACAAAAGTTGTTTTCATCAGAGAATATTACTTTTTTCCAAAACTCAGAAGACTTATTTACATATTCATTGGCAAAATTTAAACGTTTTTGCTGATTGATAGCTGAAATGTGCGACTTTCTACGACTTATACGACCATGAGAGTCAGCTTTTTTTTTTTCCTTCAGTATTTTCCGTATAGTGTCTTAAAGAAGAGATTTTTTTAATCTTTCTCTAATATCAATTACTATTGGAGATACAGTAATCTTTGGATTTAAACGAACGGATTTCAGGATGTATTTTTTTTCTCGTAAAGTCAACTTAGATGGGAGCCATTGCATGGCTTTGAGATAATAAATTTCGATGACTTATAATTATTGATCACTCTTTAGATAGGAGAATGAGTTCTTCCAACTATCTTGCCAATTGATCGAAGAGTTTTATAACTCATTTAAAGACATTCCTTAGTCTTAAGAATATTTCCCTTTATAAAACTAAATACGTGTTTACAAATGTGTATCATATTAACAAAACCATGTTTTTTTTTAATTCCTTTTGTTGTATTGCGACCAGAGTTAAAATGAATAAGTAGAAAAAAAATGCAGATGATATTCCATTTCATGCAAGTCCATGGAGGCTAAAAAATGAATATTAATTGGCATATATCCTTGTAATTTGTGACTTAGGCAACCTTTTTCTAATAAATAATTATGTAATGCCTTTATTGTAATAAATTTTTTAAAAAAACTTACATTTCATATTTTTAATCATGCCAATTCAAAATTTTGATGTTATATCAGAGAATGAAAACTTCACCTAGTAAAGCAGCATGGAGATGTGTACGCATCTAATATGAAACTGATAAAAAAATAAAATCTTCCGCAGTTGACAAAAATGACAGCCATTTTTTTAAATCAACTAATGGACTTCAGATATATGGAATGGCATATTGTTTTTGTCAGGAAAACTACTGAATGCTAATATTAATAATTGAATGCTAATATTAACCGATACTAGATCATTTTGTGCTCCTTTGATTTCAGTAACGTACCGAAAGTAACACCTAGGGAGTAACTTTTTTTTTTGTCCTTGTTTTCATCTATGATTTAGCAACTATGAATACCATCAGATGCGTGATTTTTTTTTTTCGTTTCTTATCAGAATTAGTTTTGAAAAGTGACTTGCATACATCTTAGCTGCATCGCCCCATAAAGATCTCTATCCATCCCCTTGTCCCCATCACTATACGATCTATTTGATTTATTCACTTCTATTCTCTTTTATCACCAAAATGTAAGAAAGTGAGATGTCATACTGTAGTCTCAATAAATGATATAAGTTAATGTAAGGTAGTTTTGGTTACTTTACTATGGTTTTACGTTACTTTAGTTTGATCAATATTATTTGACAATTGGTGAAGATTCCAAAATTTTTTATGAGCAAATGATAAAATCTATGGAACAGTATGATGTTGCCTTTTTCTTAAAAATTGACTAGTATCGTTTAAATTTTAAAGTTTGTAACTGCCTTTTTAAAGAATTAATTTCACATTGCGAATATCAGGTCTATCTAATACTTCAAAACTAAATTATTAATTTTTATTTCAAAACTTAACTATTAATTATTATCTTAAAATTAAACAATTTTGTAGAATTTTTGAAAACTTTGAATAATTTATTTCAAATTTAATTTTCATTTTGACTTGAAATCTACATTCTATATGTTTATACGTACGTAAAATTTCGTATCATTTTCATTTGTTTCCGTAGGCAGGCTGTAAATTTTTGTTCATTTTGACAAAGTATTTTCGGATGACAAATTATATGTGGATGTTTTGCGAAGGGTTCTATTTACAGAAACTCATTGCAGCAACTTTTGCCGAGCAAAGAAATCTTGTCATGTTCTACATTATTGGATGGGGTAAGTAACCGATAAATATTTGTATTACTGATTAATTTCTTATATAGGTATGGCCATAAAATAATATGAAGTGTGCGGAGCTTAATTGCAAGTAAAGAAAATGGTCAAACAAATATAAGCGAATTTAGTTATACATAATTTCGAAATGAAATTTGTTGTTGTATCTAATGGCACTTGTCATAGACAAGCCCACTGACTTTAGAAATCAGTGATTTTAAGCCAAGGATGCGTCTCTTGTTTTTCAGTAGCGCCATATAGGGCCAAGAGTACGACTTAGCTACACACACGTTACAACCTTTTTACGGGGCGGATTTCATTCATGCATTTCATTCACTCATCCACAGATCGTAATTTAGATCTGAATCAGAGAACGATCACCCCTAATCCAATACCCTCAGTGGTATTGCTCTCGACATGGGGAACTTTGTGACCACGACAGATTTATACGCGCGCCAGCCACCACACACACGAGGAGTCTTCGACCGGCGGGATTCGAACTCGCAACCCAAGGGACGCGAATCCAACGTCCTACCAAAAAGCTTATCCCGACCCATGAAATTTCGTTTATTTATTATTTCAGAAATAAAAAATAAAAAAAACTTTCCCTACCAAATACACTATGACGCTGTCCTGGTAGTTGCGCCAAGATAACTGCCTTTGATAACTGCAAAAATCATAGAAATTGCAATTTCTACAGCAAATTTTCATGTGTTTCAATGAATTTATACGCCTAATTTGAATTAGAATTGCAGTTATTCAAAATGCACAAAATAATGTAACTACACAAATTTTTGCAAAAAGATGCTATATTTGAGTTTTTATGAATGTGAATGAAACGAGTGATTTAAGAAAGGAAAGTTGATACCATCTAGTTACCTTGAAGAATCTTATAACACTGCAAATCCAAGAAATCAATAATAAATGCTACTTTTTTACAAAAGCGCATACATTCCAAATAACACATTTTTTTAAAACATTTGAGAAATCAGCTTATTGAACATCAACGTTACAAAATAAAATTTGTTGTAGTTGTTGTAATTCCTTTAATTATTTTCGATTGTCTCGATCATACCTGAAGTTTGGAAAAAAAAAAGTTTTTCGATAAATGTTGAAAAATATTGAATTGGCACAGTATTTTTTTTCAATTGAGTTCCAAATTTTTAATGTTAATTTATGATCGCTCTATATATTTTTCTTAGAAGTAATTTAAAGAATGAAAATTGACGCATCAATACCCAATAAAATCAATAAACTTAATCGATAAAGTTTGTTTTAATCTGATACTACAGAAACTAGAATCAATTCTATTTCCCAACTCGGAAAAAGCTCATTCACCATTGGTTAATGCGAATTCCAATTCCTTCAACAATATAAAAGCATTTTTGGCACATTCAATTTTCTACTTAAGTTATTATCCTTCTAAGGTATTCGTTGAACATTTTCGTTTTTTTCCTGATATTTAGTTAATAATAGTTTAGTTATAATCATTATTGGGCGTTATTGTGAATTCGCAGGAAAAAAAAGCAAAATGATTCAGTACTCAAATTTCACAATTCCAATTTATATTATGACATGATGAATATTGTTTGTAATAATGCTGCAATTGAATAAAGATTGATTCAAATGTCAATACAAAGTCACAAATACTAAATGATATTTCTAATTCGCCAACTTTGAAAGATGCCTTCTCCAATGCGTTTGTTGTAACTGTGTTATGTATAATGATAAATAAAGTCAGCTATATACTAGCATTTAGGTCTTTACTTTTTTTAATATTTAAAAAATCAACTATGGATTTGATACGTGACTAAGCTTACTCTTAATCTACTATTTAAAAAAAAAATCTGACAATACTAAACAAAATTTCAAACTCTAGCTTTCAATAGTGAGTATAATATTTAGGCAATACATAGGGTTTTATATTCATTTGTTTCTTTCTTAACTATTTTGCAAGAACACACCTAAAGTTATATTTCGTTATTCGATTTCTTTTTAGTTTAGTTTTATACTGTAAATCAGAAATAAGATGTGAGCAAAATTCTTCATAACTTGCATTGATTTCTACGGATATTAATTTTTGCACAGAAAGGAGGTGTATTAGATTAAAATTTTTTTCGTATTTTTTCTTTGTGCACTTTTTTTGAAAGCCCAAGGAATATTTCTTTATTTCTTTTTTGTTTTCTCGTATACGTAGTATTCTGTTGATGATTAGGTGTGTGCCAAAAGTGACGTTACACCGATAAAAAGCTCATGATTAAAATAAAAAATAGAATTTAAATAGCTATCAGAGGACTAGCTATTCAAAAAATATCTTTCATATGCTTGTGTACTAGAAGTTAAAAATAGCCAAAGAAAAAAAAACCCGAAGAAAAAAAAAGAGCAGGCATAAAAAGAAAAAGTGGAGACGTCTAAATGGCTCAAGCAGAAGAGCCCACATAATATTCCACAGCAACAGTATCATTGAAACATAATTAGTAAATAATAAAATTTACCAAAAATAGGCAGTTTAAATTTTGAAAACAGAAAAATAAATCAAAAATAATAATAATAATAAAAGCAAAGAGAAAAATATAAATAAACAAATGAAAAAATAAGTAAATAAATGAAAAAATAAATAAACAGAAAAATATATATACAGTGGCTCAGTCTAAGGTAGAGTCCATGATCAGGAACAAAAGGCCAGATAGAGTTCTTTTTGCGCTTTTTTTTTTTTAATTCTTCTTCTTCTTATACTCACTAAATACTGTCCACTTTTAACAGTGCTTGAGAAACTAGGTTTTATTATTATTCAATTTGAAAAATCCTGTTTTCTTTATGATATAGGAAATCCAAGATAGTTGGAGCTTCTAAAGTCAATTTATTATTTGATAAAATTTGGGAAATATTTAGTTGAGATTTAATATATTTTCTCAAATGATGAAGAAGAGGGCAATGGGAAATGTAGTGTTGAATGTCATCATAATCATTACCACATCTACAACTACAATTTCTCAAAATGAATCTTTTGATAAAGCGGGCAATTCGGCTAATTGGGATAAATATTTATTGTCAATACATCTATTTCTTTTTACCTGAGAAAGGATACTGAAAATAAAGCGGCCTTTTTCATTAGTTTCCCCATCTTGATTGCCATTCATCGCTGAAAATTTTACGAAGACGAGCTTTGATTGTTCTTTCAGATTCCCCAAGGTCTATTGCAGGCTTAAATGAAGCAGCTTTGGCAGCCAGATCAGCTAGTCCATTACCTTTGATGCCAATGTGGGCTTTAACCCAGTGTAATGAGATTTTACCATCTACCAGACTTTTAACATCTTCTACTGAATTAGTTTGGGGTTGAATTTTTGAGGAGTCTTTAATACACTAAGGCTGTCCGTGAATAGATGACAATGCAAATATGGTTTATTATGGTATTTTCCGATTTAAAGCTTGCCATATTGCAAAAAGTTCTGTTTGAAAAAGTGAACAGTGATTTTCAAGCCTATACTGAAACTATTCAATTTTATCTTCGCCCCCAAAAACACAAAAAGCCGCACCAACTTGTTCATTCATTTTCGAACCATCTGTATAGATGGAATACGGAGCTGCCACTGTAGAAACATCGCACTGCATGTTTTCAATCTTACTGGGGTGAACCCATCTATTTTCATAATTAAACATTTTAGAGCCCTCAATTGTTTTGTCAAAAATATTGATGTCTATATAATGATTTTTTTTTATCCAATACCAAGCGGTTTCAATATCACATATCAGATCTACTGGTTCAAGTCCACTAATTATTTGTAGAGCTGCTGTAGATGTTGTACGAAAGGCCCCCATTATTGCTAAGAGTGCTTTACGTTGTACGCTAGTGATCTTTTGCTTTTGTCTATTAATGCCCTTCCACCAAGCTGCAAGTGCATATACTAAAATTCTTTCCAGGGCTCTTTTGTATAAAATGTTGACAATTTTTTTTGATATTCCTCTATTGTACTTGGCAATTGTAAGTCTATTTAAAATTTTAGTGATTTTGCTTCCCAAATGATTTATATGGGCCATACCATTTAATCTAACATCAACAATAATCCCAAGAATTTTCATATTTCTTGTAAGCTTGATTGGTTTACCTGCATAAGAACAATACGGAGGGTGTTTTTTTCCAAAAGGAATCAGCTGTGTTTTTTTTTTTTTTCCATGAGCAAAAGTAACCTTAGAGTCCTTACTATAACAATCTAATTTTTCTAATGTCCTATTAAACATATCTTGAATTTTATGCTTGCCAGTTGCTGCCACAAACAGATAAAAATCATCAGCGTACGTAATTATTTTGGTATCTTCAAAATTAATTTGTAGTGCTTCCTTAGCTACTAGAAGCCAATACAGAGGTCCAGAATTAGAAGCCTGAGGGCATTAAGTTCAATATTCTCTATTAAAAATACGTAGTACAGAGAAAATATAGTGATCGTAAAATCGTTGAATCTCCAAGTTGCAGACCTACCCGAATTCAAAAAAACGCATTTTCGGAAAATGTCCGTCTGTCTATGACAAAGATAACTCAGAAGCGATTTGAGGTAATCGGTTGAAATTTGGTATACTGTCTTAACATCAAATGTGTAGATTTCTATCACATTTTGATTAAAATCTGTCCAGAAGAAATCTATCTGTCCGGTTGGTTGGTTATAAGTGAACGCGATAATTACAAAACGAAGAGAGCTAGATAAATAAAATTCCGTGCACAGATTTAACATGTATATTATAGACAGCTTTCAAAATGTAAGACAAATCCAACAACCGATTACCTAAATAATAAAACGTGATAAATCAAACACGCATTAACTTAAACCTACCAAATTTGGCATGAAAATTTCTGACTATAAATATAGTTTAGTGTCAAATTTTTGTTTCAATCGGCTGAGAAAAACATGCGTACAACACAGATTCGATTTTTTGATACTATTAAAAAGCATGCCAGGGATTAATCGCCAAATAACACGCCAAAAGTTAATATTTCGTAACTATTATATGCCAATGCCATTTAACGCGCTCTCTGGCATAACAAGTTTATTAGAGAATAAGCGAGAAAGTTTGGGAGAGACCACTCCTGCTGGTTTCCTATTCATACATACTTAACAAATTTAAGCAATCGCCTACATTATCATTTTTTCCCAATTGGAAAAAAAAAATATCTGTCGAAGTTCCAGTTTCCAATATATTCAATAAACCCCAGTTTCTGTAATTTTTCAAACAATCGAATTCGGTACCATAGTTTTCCATGACTGACATGAAAATCTTTAAACTCTGTTCTGTTTTTCGATATAAATGGGACCTTTTTCATAAAAACCTTTATAATCTGAAAGAAGATATATTTTATTTTTAGAAAATTGCCTACACCCGTTTACATAACAAAAAGTATTTTATTTCATACATCGGGCTATTATTTATAACTATGAAGATAAAATATGCGACATTCTATATAAAAAGTAAAGCCGAAATACCATCAACTTTTATTAGATACCATTACTGTGTCTATTTTTCAGGCTTTCCTCTTTCTTTTAGCATTACCGGTAGTGCCTGTAGGAATATATGCTATTTTACGTGCCACTCTCGAAGATGACAAGTACGTAGTTATTAATGCAATCTTTTCTTCGTGATTTTTCAGATTTGCATTTTTTTTCCATAAAACTAATTGCCGAAAACTATATAATAAATTTTTTTAATGGATAACTGATGAAAATGCATGAACACCACCTAAAAATAATAATAATTTCAAAAGCTAAAAGTAATGAATCATTTGTAATTTCACAAAATGTATTTATATTAAAAAATGTAAATTTTAAAAAAATTACATTTTTTCAGTTGCAAATTTTTTCTAAAATAATAATGATTTTTTACATAAAAGGTTCTTATTTTTAGATTGTAACCTAATTTTAAAAATTTCATTAGATATGTTTGTTACTTAAACTCATATATACAAAATCATAAGCATTGAAAAGCTTTTAGAGAAGTATATTATTTATTATTATGATATGAAGCAAATAATACACTTAAATTATGCGCCAAATTGTAAATGATACATTATACAATTTGGCAACAATAGAAGCAAGTATCTGAGTAAGTGGTAGAATAATTTAAAAATATTTTATTAAAAAAATAGTTTCTTTAAAAAGATTAATAATTCTAGTTCAAATTAGATGCTGAATCATTCTGTCGATAAAAAGGTTTAAAAATAATGAATGCAAATTTATCAGAAATCTAAAATAGTTGTATTTTTCTCATGCATTTATTAAAAATAGATATACATGCACATATTTAAAAATATTATTTTTATTTTTTATCACTATCTATGAGATAATTCATTAACCTGCAAAATAAAATAAAATTTAATACATTATACATTTCGTAACAATAACATTTTTATTACCATTATTGCCCGTATTCTGAATGTTAAAGCATGCTTGCTTGACTGGATTTATCGTGAAAATTTGGATAAAGGTGAAAAGACTATACTTCAGATGCATATTTTACAATGTAAAAGATTCACAGATCTTAAAAGCAAAGTGTAAAAGGATAGTTCAAAAAATATTGCTCTTTTTTTAACTTTTTTTCATGATTTTATTTCTTTTACAGATGTTGGGCGTTTCCTGTAGAAATGTTTGAGTGGATTATGAATGTTCCTAATTTGCTGAGTTTATTAGTACGTATATCGATTACAAATTAGAGACATTATTTTTACTTTTATTGAAAATACCTCGCTTTTTCCATGAGAGAGTGAACACGTAATTTACCAGAATTTATATTTCGTAATTTGACTTTTATTTTAATGAATTTATGATATTTTGACTAATTTACATTACTGCGCATTTTTTAAGTTCCAAAAATATTCTGCTCGCATATAAATTATGCTCGAGTTTTTATAGTTGCGTTGTAATATGATGCTGGCCGAAAACATTAAACTTCCGTCGTCATAGTTGGCGAGTTATGTAAAAATTTACTGGTGCGGGAAGTATGTTTGGCTAAACTGTGCCCTACCTTAATGGATCTTTCTCGTAGAACATGCTGCGGGGCACTTGATTTTCTGCAGATAAATACAAGCCGAGAATCAGTGATTAAGTTGAATTATTCACCTCCACTGAGTCCACATTATCTATATTATGAAAATGTGAATAGATCTCAGACGGACGCAAGCATTAGGTCTCGTAAACATCAGAAGCGAAGCATAATTGTTTTCGCCTCTTGTTCCAGCAATTACATAACATTGTCAACAGCGCCAGCGCATGATATTTGTTTTTCGCCCTTTTGTCATATTTGGTTTTAAAAAATAATACATTACTATTTCGTTTTCATTTCGCCGCCTTATACTGATATCCGGGTATCTAAACTTCCTTGTAGCTCGGTCGCTGTACCATTGGGAAACATCTATACTGTAAGCTTTTGGAGATCATGACCTTGAAATTGGCTTTTTATGGCTGCATGAAGCTCAAGAGAGAGCTGAGAACCTGCTACGAGGGGGAAAAAGATGACAAATTGATTCAAGGGTCTATTAATATGTACTTCAACCTCCATTGCTTTCAATTCCCCGTTGATTCTTCACCTCACTTCATCAACTAAATTTTGGTAGCTATTCTTTTTAAATTTCATCAAATATTCCAAAACAAGCCATTTTGAAATTTATTTAGGTGTGCAAATGAACAAAATCAGAAATCATCGAGTTCTTTTATAAAGTCTGTTCTTCTAAATACACCACCGAAGCATAGATATGTTTTATTCTTAGCACTGTTCATAACACTGAAGCATACCATAATAGCATATGTTATCTAATTCATTCAACGTTAAAGATTTACTTCATTTGGGATTGGGTATAATTTTAGTTTCCTCCCAATATGTTTCGGAAATTCTATAAAACACTGACTTCTATTACCAGGATGGCTCTCCGTTAATCGAGAAAATCTAGGAATACTTGATTTATAAGTTTTTTTTAATATTTTTTGCTGTCACTAATTCTTGTTCCTTTATTTTTAGGTTAATCTATTCTTTCTCTGCAATATTTTACGAATCCTCGTCACAAAGCTACGAGCTACACATGCGAAAGAGCCAAGTCAATACAGGTATTATCATAATTGTGCAAAAAATATTTTCCTTATAATTATATATATATTTTTTAATGTTTCACATTTATCTGGATAAGTGTGAAAAATACAAAGTTTTAAAAAACGGAAACATCACAGAACAAATACAAGTGAGGCTATGTTTAAAATTTGTAAAACTTCATCCTAAAGCCATATGTAGGCTGTACTTAGTCTGCTCCAAAATGAACAGATGAAATGAGGTATACTGAATACTTTCCAGCAGCGATGCAATAGGAATATGAAGTCAAAAATTGAAACGAAAATAAGATATATAATATGGTTTCTAGAAACAAAGTCTGACTATTGCATGTATGCATATGTAATTTTTTCCCTTTATGTAAAAAAAAAGAAAAGAATAATTTCCATTCTTTTTTTTTCTTCTTCTTTCTTTTCCTCGGAGCTTTTTACTTTCTCATATACGAAGTATTGAAAAAATATCGCAATCGTCTCAATATACAAACTCTAGATTTTGGAGAATCTCCTCGTTTTAGACCTCCTCGTGCTCAATACAGACAATTTTGGCATTGTGTCTGTCTGTTTACGACAAAGATAAGCTCAAAACGTTTTGAGATAAACAAGATATTTGGTATATGGTTCTTTGCATTAAATGTATAGATTTCCATCAAATTCGAAATCCATTCAGAGAAAATATGTCTGCCCGTATACAAATTAAGACGATTACTACGAAACGAAGAGAGCTAGTACGCAGATACAGAGTTAGTATACAGATTTAACATCTAAAATGTAAATACCTATCAAATTTGAAACCAAACTGTAAAAGAATTGACTTCCTGTTGATCTGACTTTCACATGCATGTAAATTTGATAAACGCTGGCTTAATATATTATTTAAATATATGAAGTTTGATATGTGATTTTATGACTACAATTGTAGTTCTGTGTCAGATTATGGTTTTAGTTGGTTGGAAACAACGTGTCCCAAACACAAATTCGATTTTCATGTATTTATTGCTAAATGCCGTGAGTTAATCGTAATGATCAAGCTGTAGATCAATATTTCGTAACTATTGTTTGCCACTGTTGTGCAAGGCATTGGCAGCCGTACCCAAGATTCACTATTTTCTGCTGGGGGATAACACCTTAATTAGAGAGTATCTGAGAAAGTTTCGGCAAGACAACTCCTGCTGGATGATAAAAAAAAACTTCGATGATGTTATGTCAGAAGAAAGTGGAAAAATCGAGAAATGTGCCATCATTCAAACCACGAATGAGATGCTCAATATTCTTAAGCAGTAAGATATACTTTCCGATTATGATAAAATAAAATATATAATGCATTTTATTGCAAAAAGGGATTGCACAGGTAGAGGAATAGACTGAGAATTGAAACCATAACAAGAAAGGATATATTAAGCGAATATTTTACTGTCAATATTTGATATTACTGTGTTCTTTAAAATGTTTAGATTAAAATATAAAATATTGTGTTTTGTATTTAAACAAAATGTAATCTTTTAATCCGAATGGATGATAGAGTTTTTTTTTTATTTCTAGTTAGAGTTGATTTATGTTACAATTAATGAATAAAAGCTCAAAATTTATCTCGTAAATCATGCCTCTTAAATAAAAGAAATCTGAGATAAATAATCTGTAGAACTAAAATAGTTTTATATATTTATAAATAACTCTTAATCTGTTTAAATTTGCCATTTCCACATTTGCTAGCGATCTAAATTTAAAAAGTAAATAATAATCAATTGCACTGCTTTATTTTTAAATAATTATTAATAAATGGGGGAAGTTGTGGTGAAAGAAAAAACGGTACTCTTGTATTAACCAAGCGTCGGAGATTGATCGTCAACATCGACGATTAACTATCAAAAAACCTATATAAGATGTCAAGTTAATCTATTGATTATGTTCACCAATGATATGCGGTCAAACCTCAATTTCGTTAATAGCATGCGGCTAATACAAAAGAACTGAGAAAACTTAATCGACTAGAAAGTACAATACTTGGAAATAAAAACTTTTAATTGTAGCTACAATTCTCATAAATCTTAACTGCAGGGGCAATAACAACATTTAATATATTGTACAGTACTTATAATGAAACGAAATTGCACTTACAAGTACTTTCCATCATTCTTTTACCTTGAAATATATGTCTATGCGTTAGGATGGGTTTAATTCGTCAAAATAGGGGTGAAAGGAAAGGAGGTGATATTTATATTTAACAATGGAGACTCGCGGTTTTATGAGAGTAAATGTTACAGATAATTAGTAATACAAAATGGGAAAAGGTACTAATGCATTTATTATTTCAGAATATACAAAATATTTCAGAGCAATTTTTAATCAATGCAAGGGACACAAACATTAAATTATGAAGAATAGATGAAAAATTTCTGTTCTTAAAATTTGGTAATTACATTTTCATAATCTTTTTCATATTAAAGTGCTATTTTATATATTTTAAGATTAACATTAATGGATAATACAGAGTTTATTCTATTTAAAACATTTATTTAAGGAATTGCTGTAAATATGGAGCCTCTTAAAAATATTATCATTAAAATACATGATATTTTATATATTTTGATATTAAAAAACATTATTAATGACTTTTCAACTTGAGAATAGAATTTTTAAATATATAACATGAAATAATTACTAAAATCTTCGTACCACTCCTGAAAGCTTTTTTGCCATTTGAACTAGCCCATATCAATAAAAAAATTTGAGTTAAAATAAAATGCGATCAGATACGACACAACATGTGAAAAAAAATTGAACTAAAAAGTATCTAATGGAGAAATCCAAGGTCAAAGGTGAATACTGGAAATGTGCTCATCGTTCCGCATCTCATCCCTCAATGAGATTGAATCGTCGACATGTGGCCGTCTCAGAATCCGTTGATGAACAGTATCTGAAAATCGAATTTGTGTTTTAGAAATATTTTTCTCAACCAATTGAAACCAAAATTTGGCACAGAACTACACTTGTAATCATAAAGTCCCATACCAAATTTGATGTTTTTAGGTTACTGCATTTACATGATTCTGAAAGCACTGTATTATATATGTTAAATCTGTTTACCATATTTTATCTATTGAGTTAATGTATATTTGGAAAGCTGCATGTGCGTTACAGACAGACTTTCTCTGATGGGATTTTGCTCAAAATTTGACAGAAATCTACAAATCTGATGTAAAGATTGTACCAAATTTCATCAGTATAACTCTAAGCGTTTTTGAGTTATCTTCGTCACAGACAGACATTTACCAAAAATGTGTTTTTCAAACTCATGGAAGTCTAAAATATGGAAATTCATCAAAATCTCAAATTTGAATTTTTTGACAATTATAGTAACTTCTCTGTACTTCATATACAAGAAAGTAAAAAAGAAGTTATCTAATATGAATCTTGATATAATTTATTCTATTTAACACATAAAGTAATCATATCTAATAAGGCTTTATTCCCAATTAGGGAAACGTATTGCCTTTGAAAGCTTTTCTCTTATTTTGTTGGAACCGTTTTAAAAACTTTGGGAATAAGTTTCTAAGAAAATTTTTTTTTAAATACAAGGAGTTGATTCCATACTATTATGCCCTCTGGTAACCGCCTCTAGGGCATGCCTTGCCTGCACCGGTGAATGCACAACGCTCGTAAAATAAAAATCCGAGAACTCTTGAAATTCATAGCCTAGCCCAGCCCAAGGTCCAAAATTTTTATATAGTCTGTTTTGGTGGGGTTAACACCTATACTAAGAAATATAGGGGAAAGTTCAAACACTACTCTTGTATTATTTTACAATGATATATTAGTTATAAGACTTAATTTTGTTTTTAAGAATTCACCAAACACAATAACAAGTTCAATAATTAAGTATCTCATTCTTCTCAATTATTCTAGAAAAGCTGTTCGTGCAACTTTAGTTCTAGTTCCTCTATTTGGTCTTCACTTTTGCCTAGTAATTTACAAACCACACTCGGGAAAGTGTGGTATTTTACAGGCTTACACTTATTTCAGCTATGCAATGGATGGATTACAAGTGAGTAGTTACTTCCAATCATTTTTAGATTTTAAATAAATTTTTCAGTCAAACTGGTTTACTTATCACTTTTCTTTTTCAAACAGGGTTCTATGGTAGCACTTATATTCTGTTATTTAAATGGAGAGGTGAGTATAAAAACCTTTTTTTTTTTGCTCTATGAATTTTTAAATTGTCTACTTTAATCTTAATTGAGCATACATTGCCCAATATTTGCTTCAATTCAATAAATTTTACTCTTAAAAGGAAGCAAAGTGTGCCCACTAAAATTAGGTTGATGAATAATCTGAGTGCCATTGACAAGAAAGATAAATTCTCTCATAAAATAATGAAAAAAAAATCCCTTCCTGGTAATAATTATTTGAAAATTAATTAGCATACCGTCCGTAGAAAACTGGTTACATTTTGATCAACTCTTCACTGTAACTCAATGAAAATAAATACTAAGTTAAATATGTAAAGTATATAATAATTTATCAAGCAAGATCTATAAATCAATTTATTTAAAAAAATATTTACCTTTAAGATAATTAGGATATTTTTTTTTGGGGGGGGAGGCAATGGGATAAGAAATACATCTCTATTTTTAAGTAGTTAGCAATATTATAACATAAGTATCCCACTCAACCATTTAATTTAACAGAGCAATATTTGGACGCTAAGTAGACATGTTTCAAACTTATAATAGAACATAACATTTTATATCTTGGAAATCACAGATCAATATTTTATAAATATATATTATTATTCATATTAAGACAAGGCCATTGATTCTATCTAATGGTTTGCTTCCTCTATTAATTACAATTTTAATGTATAACATAAAAAAATATTACTTGACATGCATAATGCAAAATAAAGACATTATTCTGGTAAAAGTTCATACAATAGTTTAATGTTAAGTTTCATCTAATTTCTATAAATATTTTTGATTTGGCAGGTCCTGTACTTGTTAAAAAGAAGCTACCAACGATATAAGTTACATAATCAGTTTCGAAGTAGGAAGAATAGTGGAATTATGAGAAGATGGTCGACAACACTTTCTACAATGAATGAAAGTCAAAACCACAATTCCCATCATAGAACTAAGTCTTTTGACCATAAATCAAAAGAAATAATGAATCATACACGCAAAACTAACACCAATGAGGGGCATAAAACATGAGGTGTTATTTTTACATAAGGATATATCATAATTATCTACATTTAATTCATTTGTGTGTGTGTGTTTACTAAGAAATTTTTTTACATACTTCCAAACATTAGCATGTTATGAATAATATTTAAAATATTTTTTAAAAAATCAGTACAACAATTTGTATTTTATGAAATGTTTAATTATGATATATTAACACAAAATGTCCACTTCAGTTAATAAAAAACAAAATAAATATAAATTCCATTTGAAAATGTAATATACTTTCATACTAAATAAAATACAACAAATAGAAAACAAATATGAGCTAGTTATGAGTGATTCACTATAATTCATTCATATTACATCAAAAGCATTTAAAAATATTGAAAAGCAAAGAAGAACATAATTGATATAATTATTAGTTTCTACTCATTTAAAAGTTGTTTAGCATTCAAAGTAATCAAACAATAAATATTTTCATTTATAATAGTGTCTCCTTTTGATTCTTCACTGATTTCACATGCACCAAGATTTTGCAATTCAAAATTAATACACTTTTCATTAACAAAGGAACATATCTTCTAAAAAAGGGAGAATATAGAACATAGTGTTATATCATTTAAAATGCAAATTTCCATTAATTGAAGTTCTAAAAATCGTACATGAACAGATAATTCAGCTCTCACTTTGCTACAATAAAACATAACTACACAAAGATGAATAAATGCAAGATTTTCATAGATTCTTTTAGAAAATTAAGCTCAGACTTTATATCAACTGAGAAAAGTTTAATTTTATATGTCATTGGTCAAAGCACAATTAAATGTCATATTTTATGTGGAGGGAATCAGAAATTATATGCATATTAAAACAAATTTGACACATAAAATGTATTAATATGCATGTTAAATATATGTATATGATATACAGTTCTAAAATATAGAGAAGTAAACTTTTTTATTTTATAACTACAATAAATTTAAGGCATAGTTCAATCTTGACTTGTTAAGTTTCACCCCCCATAAATATAAAGAAATGCAGTTACACAGACATGACACAGGTTTCGGAAGAAAAGAAAATCTGAACTTAATAAAATACAATAAATATAAATATTGAAAAATAAGTATAATTAATTGGACAAATTCATACAAAAATTGCTTGTGATATTAAGACATAATAGACTTATCACATAAAAGAAAATTAATCTCAAAAATAATATGAAACTGCTAAAATCAGCAGAAATGTGTCAAGTCTGATTAAAGAGAAATATACGAGAATGAAATTTGATTACAATGTTCACTGCTAAATGTAATCACGGCTAATGTTATAATTCACTTTATATTCCCAAAATCCTCTGGTCCTGAATTGATGTATTCAAATATATACATAATCATTGATTTAGTGTGATTGCTGCAATGTTCAAAGGTATTAGTTCTGAAGTAGAGAATTCACCAAACTTTCATTTTCAACCAGTGTTAATGATTAATGTTCAAGGAAATTCTTATCTCATTTGCAAAGAAACACTTGGGAATTATTTTGTGAATCCCATAGGATAAAATTCAAATTCTTTTGTCTAGACTAGAATGATTTAGATTCGTTAAAACAAATAGCTAAGCTACTAATTTGGCTTGAAATCTGTTGAACAGCTATAAACTATTCTCTCCTGAAAATGAACCAAAATAGTAAAATGAAGGAAATATGACTGATTTGAGTTTTATAAACAGAACAAAAATCCTTAACATCCATAAAAGTTTATCAAAAATGTATAGAGGCAACACTGCACTGCAATTAAAAATCTCACAGCCTCTTTCTTTGAAAAGAGCATCTTCTTTCATCAGTTTCACAGCATCTTTGTAAAATTATGAGCTTTTTGTGGATAAGACCAAATAATAAACATTGAAATTCCTCAAAAAGATCACAAGAATGATTTAAATGTTTAATATTTTAAAACTCTGCTTGCAGCATCATTCAACAATTTTTTTACAAAAAACAATACAAGTACTAATATTATATAAATGAATTGTTGATGAAAAACAATGGTTATTTTTGAAAAAATTCATAAGTAACCCTGAGTTAAGTGGGGTTTCTCACCGTTCTCCTTTGATATGATAAAAATAGAATTGATTTTATTCAACTACTGTTATCACTTGATGAATATTATCAGAATTCTTAATCCCGAAATAATCTGATTAAGTGGCACCTACTGTAATAACATCTAAAAGTAAAATTATATATTCCATACTAGGTCAAATTCAGAGAAAATTAAAATATGCAGTTTTATATTATCAAAAAATAATACAGAATGTTTTACCTTTTTATTTTATTTTCAAAAACAAAAGGAGATTAGTATATGATTTCAAATGCATACTGGAAATTCTTTCAAAAACTTGCAAAGGGTATGAATATATTTTCAACTTCTGGAAAAGGCTAAAAAGTCATCTAAAACTATTAAAAAAAATTATAAAAAATTAAGTAATTAATGCCATAACATAAATGTTTTAACCCTTCTGTCATACATTCTGTTCTTTAAATAACTGACAGTTACTTTTTTGTACAGTCAAGTTGTGTTTGAGTTGGTTTCTCTTTTTGAGTTGAAGAAGAATGACATAGAAATGTGCAAATTAAATCTTCAGTTTTAAATAAGTACAATTACTAAAATTTGTAAAAAAAAAAAAAAAAAAAAAATTGAACTTCTCCTAGAATTTCCTTTAATTGTAATAAACCATAACAAAACAAGTCATTGATAGTTTTCCAATATGATTAAAGCATAGTGTAAAGAACAATCTTATAATTATTAAAAAATATTCTAATATAATTGGTATAATTTGTACTTAAAACAGGTATCTATACAAATAAAGTTGAGATGAATTATTAAAAAAAAGTCATGTATATTTGACAGTAATGCCATTGCTTCCTACTACTATTCTGGGGGATTAACACATTGAATTTTATTAAGAAAATTGATACAATGTATTCCTAATTCAAACAGCATATATTTTTTTTTTAAATTAAGATGTTGAAATTTATTAAATTGCAGAAGGAATAAAAATGTAACAGTTCTGTCAAAAAAAAAAAAAAAAAAAAAAAAAAAAAAAACCTTTTTTTACTCCTTAATTTCTTTTACTTCAATCTGATATTCAACTATAATTTACGTTAAGACACTATTTAATTTTTTCATGAATTTTCTTTAAATCCCTTTACATGGCTCTACAGTTTTAATTATTATTCATCAGTAAAATGGTTTTGTAGATTATTCAAAAAAATATTTTTAGAACAGACTTTTCAAAATTTTAATAAAAATCTAAACAATTATTTCCTTAGTGACAAGGCAATTCAAAATCTGAAATTAAAATTTCTCAATAACACTCCACCACTATTAACAAAACTCTTACAGGTAAAATTTTTAGAACAAAAATATATTTATAAGTTTTAAGAAATATAAAATCTATGATTATATTTCATATTCATTATTATACAGTTTTCTCACATAAAAGAAACATTCATTCATTAGAATATAAAGCAGCAGAATTTTTATTTTCCATTTTTTTAATCTTGAGATAAGCTTTTTATCAAAACATCATGAGTTCTTAATCAAAATTAAATTTATGATTAACTGTTAATTTATTTCTAAATACCGAATTAAGATTATTATTACTGAAAATATACAAAATTTCATAACTCTAAGATATCTGGAAGTTGTAAATATCAATTACAAATTTAAAAAAATTTTTAATGAAAATTTTAACATTAAACTATTTAAGAAAATAAAAATTCTAAAAAAACAGATATTCATTAAATATATATTTTAACAGCTTTTAGAATTTGATAAAAAAAAATGCTTGTCTTTTAGAAACCATATGAATAATATACTATCTTGTAAAATAAACTTTTACACAAAATTCTTATAACTAGATATGCAGAAAAAATCTTAATCCATGTGCTTATTATTTGGTTGATAAATTATTCTGTTTATAATCCAAAATATTACATTTGGACATCTTATGTTTACAATTATAATTTTTTTAATTTCAGTAAATTTCTATATACAAAGTTTATTTTTCCCCCTTAACTAACAAATTTTTCAAGGTCATACCAATACTGTTTTATATCATTTAAATTTCTCCCAAAACTCCAGGAATTATTTTCTACAAATACACTAAATTCCTAAAATTGATCTTCCTCAAATTTAGCTGGGACCTACAGTACATTATGGATTATAATTTTAAGTAATAAAGAAATGCATAGTAAGGAAATATAACTTTACAACTGTATTTAATTACCTTTTTTAAACTCTTTTTTTCATAAATGACAATGAGAAATACATGTATGGAATCCCACTTAAAAGTCAAGTATTTTTTTAAAACATTTTCTTATAAGTGCATCTAAAAGGGAAAACATTAATTATGTAAAATAGAAGATTATTATACAGAGGATAGGAATAAAAATGAATCCAGACTGAAGATTATCAAAAATCATTTTCATGGATTCAAACCAGGGATTTTTTTTCAATGAAGGATCTGATTTTTACCACCAAACTGAACTTTGTAACTCAAAAATCCAAGAATTAATTTACAAATATGGTAAAATACCCACAATTAAGAATTCCAAACAGCAGATTTAGGTAAACAAAAATTAAAATATAAAATACTATAAATTAAGAAATTTAAACTGCAATTCTTGATAAACAAATACATTTCCAATCATCTAAAAAGATTTGTACAATAACTAAAAGGAGAAGACACAGCTTAATTCTATACACAGGTGAAATACTATTATCTGAAATAATAATACTAATTCTTGTGTAAAGTAATTTTAATAAATAAGCAAATTAGGAAAATGAATTTTTTTCGATTCTACAAGTAAAAAGAGCAAAAATAAACATCCTAATTCAATGTTTTCATATTTCTAGATTTTATTACCATATATTTTTATTGTTACCATATAGTTTTATTGAACATGTAAATTTATTGTTGGAGCTAATTAAAATTTTGAAAACATATTTCAACAAAGATAAATAATGCAAAGTTTATATACATTAATAATATTGAAATTTTATGCAAAAGTAAAATATCTCACTTAATATATAGAAAACATCAATAAAGCAAAATCTAATGAAGAAGTACACATATACACCATGATTCTGAAGTTCAAAGAAACTTTATAAATAAAAATGATATCTGTTAAAAAAGATATAGGAAACTAAATTTTTTTCCCTCGTCTAACCATAATCATTTACAACTTACTTTAGAACATAATCATGAACATTCTGCAGTTCATAATTTTAATTGTAACTCGTACTACCATTAAATTCTAGTCCCATTTCAATTCATCTACTTTCATTTGTTAGTAATTTTTTGTTCAAGTTTTTCTGATTTCTGAATCACCTTGCACATGCATACAAAATCAAAATGATACCAGCAAGCACTCATCCACAAGACATTTCTCTTGAATTGTTGAAGTAATGTAAATATCTGTGGGATGAAAGCAAGTAGATAAAGGTATTTCACATTCTTTTAAACATAAATATAGCAAGAAAAAACAGAAAACTGCAAACAGTTTGGCAGAAAGAACAGAAGGAGGGGGGGGGGGGGGCAGGAACAAAAAAAAATGATTGCAACTCTTCCCAAAGTATTAATATTAAATTTTAACTGTAATTTTGATTAAAAATACTCAGCATTTAGGAAAATGAAAACACACAATACTCTTTGCTGTGAAGTTTGCAATCTCAAGTGTTGTGTATAATATCTTCTGAAAAGTGAGTATTTTTTGTCTCAAGATAATTTATTACTTAAAAAATTAACTTAAATAACTAACTTAAAAAATTTCTCAGGTAAAATTCTTAACAATAACAAAGTATCAAATCTTCCATTTTATATAAATTTTAAGAGAATTTAAATTTTTTTTTTCCTTGAATTGATTTTATGATTAAAGCTTAAAATATTTGCATTTTCCACTTTTTCTTTTTCTCTCTCTTTATAGCTGCATACATGCTAAATGAAAATTTTAATATAAGAAATAAGGGAGATACAGAAACAGAATGTGCATGTGTAAAAAAATAGTGACTAAATATTACACTTCTCAAAACTTATATCAATAATAATTTACAACATTAAAGAGGACATATATTTTCAATTTGAAGAAAGAAATCTATGTTCCTGCTGCCTCATTTCCATTCTTTTGATCAAGTTTATTTTTATTGTTCTTGACCATATAGATAAAGTATGTAATAGCTTCTTTTTCATTCACAGGTATTGTCTTGAAATGCCTAGAAAGAGTCTGCAGAGAGAAAAAAAATTATAATATATAATTGAAAATATTTAATGTTTTACAAAACCATTAAAATTTTAAAATTACCTAATGAAAATTTATACTGATACAGATAAAATTGATTAATTTTATTAATCTATCTTTCAAAACTTTACTCACGGAATTAATTTTAATTTGGTTTTATTAGCCTGAAAGTGGTATTTCTTCCAAACTGTCTCATGTAGCATTTTTTTTTAAATGTAAATGTGTGAGTGTACATATAGAGAGTGTCCATTCTTACCGTAGCCCAATAGTTAAATTTTAAACTATTGGTAATAGACATATGATTTCAATTACAAAGAAATGCTTTAAATGGTAGGATTGAATTATATTCTATGATGCTTGTGTTTGTATATATTTTCCAGAAAGCTACGAAATCCAATTTTTCAGACAGTTTCTTGATCCTATTAATCATTTTTAGTAAAATACTCAAGGCACTGTAAACTTTTAAACAAAATATTTAACAACCAAAAATGATTGAAGCATAAAACATAAAAAATACCTTATATGAAGAAATTCAATGTTGCAGCATTAAAGGATCATCTGAAAATTGAAATTATGCACTGATTTGTTCTTTTTCAAATTCTTCCATAAAATAAATTTGTAAACAAGCTCTATTTAGGTTAAACATCTATAATTCACTCAATTTTTGTTACACTAAAAAAAAATGTCATTGCTATGTGAGTGTTTTAGACTATCAAATATTTTTACTGTAACTGTCACTGTAAAAATACTTAGAATTAGTAAGTTTTTTAGAAATGCATTTATTCAATTAAACAACATAATAAATATAATTCTCTTCATCATATAAAGCATTTTTCCAATTGGAACTATATCCTTTCTCTTATGATTCAATATATATATATGTGTGTGTGTGTGTGTAATGATATTTTAAACTTTTAATTTAATCCAGATTAATTTTCAAAGCTTTATCTTAATTTAGCCCATAGTGATTTCATTCTCTTGTTTCCTAATCCAGTTATGCTTTCTCTACCTAGTTGATTCTGGGGAGGCTTTATGAAATTGCTGGGTTAGATGAACGCCGACACTTTCGCACACTCTGTGTGAAGGGCTAGAAAAATGTCCAATAAGCCCATTCTTTT
This sequence comes from Argiope aurantia, assembly GCA_026543865.1. Taxonomy (NCBI): domain Eukaryota; kingdom Metazoa; phylum Arthropoda; class Arachnida; order Araneae; family Araneidae; genus Argiope; species Argiope aurantia. Next base: position 83,090 of record JAPMOR010008706.1, read on the forward strand.
TGAAAGCTCTCTGTGTTTCCCTTACTTGTGATTGACATGTGTCAGAAATCCCTATCAGAATTTTAATAATATATTAGCACTATGAAAAGATATTTTCTCGATCAATATCTCATGTTGTATAGGACTAGAGATAATTTATTTCTATCTTCTTCCCCAATTCTGTTTTTGTGCCGCGCAGAGAGCAGATGTGCCTTCTCCGCACCTTCGTGTAAATATATTATGCCTTCCTGGGATGGATTGAAACGAATTTAAAATTGCAAAAAAGTGTCTTTACTGTCTTCGAGTCTGCCATCTGTTTAAAAAAAAAAATAATGCTTACACACACACACACATATATATATGCAATAATAATTTAAATACAGATTAATAGGAAGCCACACAAAATATTTCCTTTAAAAGCTTCATTTTTACTGATAATGTTTTTGGTATTAACATTTACACTATCATCCTGTACTATCTTCATTGTACTTCCTTCCACTAACTTCAATAAAAAGTCTGAGTTCCTATTATCAGTCTTTAATTACCATCTTTGTATTATTTAACAAAATAATACCACTTGCATCTTTGATGGTACATTATTATTCTCTATAATCTATTCACCACTCCCTTCAACTTTCGAACTAATGTCTTCAGGTTATAATCACTCATCATATTAAGGTGAGGAATAATGTTCTTATCAAAACTGATAGGTAGAGCCACATGAACAGTAGTAAACATACTTGCAGCTTAAATTTATAATCATGATTGTTTTGTGAACATTAAGATGTTCGGTGGTAGAATGCAACTTATTGCCAATTATTTGCAACTTCAAAATGTAATAAGAAATGTGTAAACTGCCTTTTGAAAAAAACAAATTCATTTACAATGGCAAACTTAGTCTAGGAAAGCCCACAATAATTGACAGAAAAATCAAATATTGGCTCAAAAGATTTCACGATAGACATGAATTATGTCATGAGCAGAATATTAAATGAAATAAGCAACAAGAAGGTTTACAGATCATCCATTAATTTCAACTAAGGAATTCTCTTATCAACTAGTGTTAATCCCCAATTTAGAATGTTAAAGGTAGAAAAATACTTAAAGGTTTTTGGATATTGAAAAATGTGTTCATATTTACTTATAACTACTAGAAAGATAGGAAAACAATGAATTGCTCTATCACAGAGGTGACGAACCTTTATGGATCAACATGCCATTTTTTCTAAAGAAATGTTTAATGAGGTATAGATGTGCCGTCAAATAATTTTGATTTGTCATTATTCGGAAAATAATAAAATTAAATACTAACAACTGAAAACTTTTTTTACTACAAAAAAATACATTTTGTACTGTATAATAGTAAAGTTTTTAGTTATATGTGTAATTCAAATTGAAATAACATTAGTGTGACTTCTGTTGTCAAAGATTAGATGACAAATAACTTATATTAGGATTGTAAGATGTTACTTTTAGCAGAATGAGTGCTGAATTGGCATCATCTGCTAAATGGTTTCTAAGCGAGTCTTTAATGTTATTCATCTCTGAAAATAATGACTTGCAGGCATAGGTAGATGAAAATCTGATTAAAATAGCATCACCCAACTTCTTCAAACAGTTAAATATGCCTGGAATCGAATTCCATATTACCAAAATTTCGTTACCGTTATTTTTATTTATATTGCTTATTAAACTTTGTTTAAATCAATTCGAACTTTTTCCTTGTTTTAATAAATTTTTGAATACTGAACCAGACAGGAAATCAATCAGTAACAATTCAAATTCTTCAATTTCCAACCAATCTAATTGGGATAAGTTTAGTTTATGAAATGAAGTCACATCAGGGTACATAATAAACTTGAGCATTTCCGAAAACTCTTTGAACTGTGAAAATCTCGCTGAAAATTCCTTGAATGAAGAATCAATTACGTAAATAAATTCTTCAATAACTTTTTCTTCGTCTGGTTTCTCATGGACATCTAAATCTTTGATTTTTTTTTTTTTTTCAAGTTTGGGAAGTACTTGTAGTTTCTTGTAATAATATCGTTTCTGAAAATATGCTGCACCAAAAGCGAGAATGAGATTCATCATGACAATAATCGTTTTATATGTGCCTTGAAGCTTTATCAATTAATTGAAATGTTGGCATATGTCTCTAAAAAAAATCAATTTTTAAAGCCACATAGCATCCAACAACTGTGGGTATTTTAACCTCATTTTACAGGAACAGTTTGATTTCTTCTAAGCAATCAATAAATCTTTGAAGTATATTCCCATGGCTCAGCCAGTGAACATTATAATACCATTAAGCCATTATACACCAAATTGACTTCATCCAACATAGTATCAAACTTTCACTTATTTAAAGCCCACGACGATATGAGGTTCACTATTTTTTTTTACTAATCATTACCTAACACCATTACATTAACAATAGATGTTGAACCACTCTTAGTACACAATGGTAGGGAATAGGAATAAGCTCACCACGACCGATCACTGACGTTTATTCATAATACTTCATAGTGAACTTTGTTATTTTGAAATAAAATGCAAATTGTTTTGATCAGTGGCGTGCCCAAAGTATTGTGTCATGTGCCATCAATGGCACACAGCATGCCATTGGTTCGCCATCCCTGCTCTATCATATGATAACAAATGTATCAACTATGGGCATTCCCTTCAACAATCTAGCTGATGTTTGCCTAGTGCAAGGGCAAAACAAACCATAAGATGCATAGTGGTTCCACATTAAAACCCTATTTAGAATTATCATTGAATAATTCAATATTATTTCTATACAATCATTTCAACAAGGGTAAACGAAACATTAGTGAAGAGCTCAAAAATGAAGTCATCAATTGTCTCAAATCGAAAAATACCAAATTCTTCAAACAAATTTTCCAAAAATCGAACCAGTGAAAGTTTAATGTTATTGATAATGATAAGAATTCTTTCATAGAAAATATTTCTTGGCTATTTTCTTTTTACAAGTACTTTCTTCTTCTTTTTATTCTTCTTCAATAAAAATAGCCCTAGTGTTGCTTCAAACGGGACGTTAATATAACTAAACTAAAATCTAAACAATAAAATCTAGCTAGAATTTTGTTCCCCACATCATGATTTTCATAGTTTTAATAAGTTGCTTATTTTTAGACAATCTCTAAAGAATACAGTAGAAATTAAAATATTGTCTTGATTTAAATTTTTTACTTTACTTTAAAATAATTCCCTTTTCCATAGTTAGTAATGCTTCTCTAAATGATAACATAAATCTCAGTTTATTCATAAAATACATAATTTATCCTTTAGTATTGTACTTGCAATAAATATATGATTCAAATGGGTATTTTTTTTAATTTCAATTAAATTTAAGCAAGAAATATTTATTATTGTTTCAAAACAAATCTAAAGGCTATAAATTTAAAGAACCAAACAATTCCAATAAAATCAGTAATTTCTTTTCAATAAATGAAAAAAAAATCATTGCATTTGAACAATTTTTTTATTTTATAATTTATTTTCATCTAGTAATCTCTGTATATTACCTCTTTTTTATTTAAAAATAACAGGATATAACAATTTTAACTATCAATTCTATGTTTGAATTTTTTAATTCACTAATTTCATAAGATTAGTTAAAGTAATAAAAACATAATTCAATGACTTGAATTCTTTCTTCGCATACATTTTCAATACATAAAAAAAAATTTATTAATATGCACATTTTGAAATGTACCATATAAGATATAATTAGCTCAAAAGTACATTAAAACCATCATGGAGTTTTGTTATCTAATGAGCAAACATATATTATAAATAAATATATTTTAAATTACCAACTAAATGCAATGAAAGTACTTACCTCAGCAAGTTGTGCTTTATTCACTCCTTGGCGAGTCTGTATCTTATAATGTCTTTTATATCTACGAAGAGCACTCACCTGTAGCTGGTAAAGATCAACCTATGAAGAATGAATCTGCATTAACACATAAAATATTATATCTGTAAAGTAATCAAGTTTCTACTGTATAATTTTTTTAATTCATCAAATTAAAACTTTTAAATAATCACTATAGTCTGACCACAAAAAGTAGATAAAAAACTCAGACCATAAAATAAAGAAGAATTTTTCTGCAATTGTGAATGAATGCATTTATCTAAATCAATTTGAAAATCTTAAGTTTCTTTTTAAAAATCAGCATAGATATTAAAATTTAATTTTCTTCATCTAACGCCCTTCTGAAAAAATAATTTCTTTATCAAAATAAATACATTATCATTCTTTTCCCCATTCTGAGAATATTAATAAAATTGTAATGATAGGTTTGATCATTTTCTAAGTTTGAACCAATAAAAAAAATTATAGTTAATGAAAATAACGCAGAGAAATATTTAAATTTTTCCAATCTACAAGCTGATCAAGTAATTAAAAATATATTAAATAAATTAAAGCAATTTCTAAAAATATAGTGCATAATGCATTTAAAATAAATTTTACATTTTGATTATATGAATATTATTTATCCCATTAATTATACTGTAATTATTAAGAATTTAAAAAAATTTTATCTACCCATTTAATTTTTTTTTCTTTAGAAGGAAAAATTTATTAAAATTGTATTCAGCAAATAAACATCTAGCAAATATAACCAAAAATTAATAATTTTTCAGTATTTTATTAAGTGATGTTTGATATCTAAAATTATAATAAATATGAAATAAATTTTAAGATCTTTTTGATAAGGAGTGAAAAAAACACCATGCTTATACCAGTAATGCCACTTTAAGCTTCCTTCATATTCTGTGTTTGAAGTCATTTTCAAAAATGGAGATATTTGGCGATTACTTCCAGCATTTATAACTTTATTCATAAAAAAATACAATATCAAACCAATTATATTGCATTATAAATCATGTTTATCATCATATTTCAGTCACACTCAATTTAAAAAAAAAGAAAATGGCAAGAGAAAAGGAGATATTAATCATAGCATTCAATAAAATTTGTTGCTATTCGTCATCTATTTCATGAAAACAATTACATATTATTCCACATGATATAATAAACTGCAGCACTCTACACTTGCAATCTATCTCTCTAGTATAAAGCTCTGCAAGAAATCATGGTGCATCTTTCATTGCTTTTTTTTAAATACAATGAGATAAAGAATAAGATTTATCAACAGAACAGAAATAAAGACTCATCAACATTAATTATTCCAATCTCAGAAAAATAAATTTAATTTAACACATTTAGCTATGAAAAAGACATTTACATGTATTAAGTGAATATTACTAATAAACAATTTTCTTGTTAATGAATTTTTACTGCTTTGCAAGTGAAGAATGTTAAATGTTTCTACTTAACTGTATACAGTAACAGGTAGTCAATAATGAATATACATTTAGAATCATTCTGTTTTCAGAGTTAGTAAGAAAATTAAACATGTCCTAAAGTCTACCTGTTAAAATTTGTTATTTAATCAACCAAAGAAAACAGAAAAAGCTTGCTGGAAGGATAAGAAGTGGATAGGAGATGTTTAGTTCAGGAGAAGGAAACATTGTCCCAAATCGAAAATTAAGAAAAAAATGCTATTTATATCTTATTTCAAAGCACTATATTTCTTATTTCAGAGCAGGAAATATTTATATTGTTTAGAAATGATGAGAGTGTGCACACACACACACACACACACACACATAAACATGATTGCAAACATGAATCATAAAAAAATTTTGACTTAAATTATTGAATTTGTTATTTATTATGATGATCAATATGACAGAAATAAGAAGACTCATGATGATTCTTTTTTATTTATGGTGATTTTTGTTTTCAACTGTTATTTGCTTAAAAAGGTTTTCTTTCCCCAATCAATCAAATATCCACAAGTAAGAAAGACAGGCTGTCTCAAAAGTCCAATACTTTCTTGTACAGCATAATAATTTTGATATATTTTTTTAACAGATTTAAAAATTTCTTTACCAAATATAAAATTACAAACATGCAAAGTAAACAACAGAAACAAAAATCTAAAATTTCAAAGCTTGCAGTTCAAAGAAATACTATGCAATCTGCAAATATGATTCAAATTCATATTACAACTAATTTACTAAATTGTAGAAATTTTTTTTAAATATTTCAAAAAATTTATAGAATATCAAAAAATTTAAATAAATGTACATTATGTTGAAAAAAACTAAAATTCTTAAATTTAATTTTTTTGGGGAGGGGGGGGGATAGAATTAATAGCAATTGGAGCTTACAAAATATCAGACAATTTGGAAAAATTGTTTATCCCTTTGTAAAGATGTGGCAGATTTAATTATTAATTTACAGAGAAGAAATTTTAAAATAAATTCCAAAATGAACAAAAGCATTTTCTTTAACGAACAGATTTAATCCTACATTAATTTAGTTAATATTTCAAATTATTTGGCTAATATGTGAAAAACCATAAACTTAATATTTAGAATAATAATTTTTCTAATTATAAATAATTTAACAAACCTATAGCCAAAATTTTTAAAACTAAATACTGTGTTTTTAAAAATTAATAAATATAGATGAATACAATGGATAACTCATATTTTATAAATTCAATTGTTAATGACCAACTTAAAAATTAATTAGAATTTTTTCCCCACAAAGCATCTGCAGTATTTTTTTTCTGACTAATAAAGAAATACTACCAAATATCAATGAGACTAATAAGATTTTCCAAAATATGTTACCAGAAAATAGGTCTTTATAATTTATCTGGACTGAAAGATACTTGAAAATATGTAAAAATCTACTTAAGCCACAAAGGTATTTTTAGTTTGCCTAACAAAATAATTTTTCAATAAACCACTAGCCTGCCTATAGTTCATCCAATAATTCAAAAAAAAAAAAAAGTGGATTTAAAATTCTACGAATCTATAAAACTAATTATAAGGAAACAAAATAATATGTTTGAGAAGATATTTATGCATTGCATTCAATAATACTTTAAATTTAAAAATAAAGAATTCAAGACAAAGAAATTTTTCCATGTTTGTTTCATATTTTAAGACAAGAATGAAGGATTTTATAAAATTTAATTATGTATTTTAGTATAAAAGAAAACATACTTCTGGAATATCCATGTCTTGATCATTCAGGCCATTGTCATCTTCACTGTCTTTCCTTTTTCGTTTGTTTCTTAAACTTTGAATAACTCCTTTATGATACTCACAAATATAAATATGTCTAGCCTATAAGAAAGAAGGAAAAATTAGTCAAATTCTTTGTAATTGCCTGAAATAAACATCTAAAAAACATGAATTCAAACATACACTTGGATCAATGCTAAGTTTCAATTTCTTCTGAGCTACTGTCTTCTGAATTCTTTTATTGTAGCTTGCATTACCAGCTGGTTGAGTACATCTCTCATCTTCTTCAAGAAGACAACAGACTTGGTTATGGCCACTTGGGGTCTCCTCTTCAGTACTGCAACCATTCATTTCATACTTATCTAAAGAAATTGCAATAAAATTCAAGTTAAAAATATTTTTAAATTAAACAAAATAATTGAGTTTCAGATAGTTTCCAATATATGAAAAGAATCCTTACAATTGATAATTATAATTAAAAAGATATACTTAATATCTAACAGATACAGATATTTTTAGAAACTTTTTTTAATTACAAAAAATCCATTAGAAAAATAGATTTAAAAAAAAACTTGCTTGCTTTTCATGACACTAACATCACAAGATGAAATCTTGTAATTTATTTACTTTATAAAAAAAGTTACAAAATTTCAGTGGAAAAAAATTAATTTTAAAAAAATTATATTTCTGTCTGTAAATATTCAGGAATCATACAAAAGAAAACATTTAGTAATTTCAATTTATAAAAAGATTCAAAAGCAAATAGATTTTAGTTCTGGATGGAAGACCTTTCAGTAAAAGCACAAAAAAAATCGTAAATGTAATCGTAAATTAAAAATGAATTTTCACATACATAGTTTCTGTTTAGAAAAACATATAGCCCAATCTTACCACAAATTAAAATTTATAGGATTAATAGTAATTTTATATTTCATTAATACAATATATACGAACACTACCCCTATAGTCTCTGCTAACACTTCACCGTATTAAACGATATTACAAATAAAAGTGGATATATTTCAATCGCTGATGCTTTACGATGTTTTTTTTTTCTTTGTCTAAATACAGAGTTAACATATCTAGCATACCATTGCATTTCTTTTAAAAATACGCTTTATAAAGTGGTGGCGAGAAACATGATTACTATTCTGTTCTATAAATAGAACAAAATAAAAGTCACCAATTTCAAATTATTAGACTAATTCAATAAATGTTAATTTAATTTAAAAAGCAGTTAACATATATTGAAACTAATATGTTTAGACTGTAAATTAAAAACAATTTACTGAATGAATGCACGTCGGTGACATTGTCAGGACACCACAGTTAAAATCAATCTAATACTATGCTTATGGAGACTTTTTCGATATTAATCATACTGACTTTTTATAATTAATGTCAACATGTGGGGAGGAGTTCAAGTTGTACAGCAAGAATTTGTTTTCTTAAATATCAGTGTTTTTAATTCGTATTATTAAAGTGAAATATGTAGATTATCATCACATCATCAAAATGCCAAATCTTATTGCAACTCACTTTAAACGAAAATTACTTAGCAAATCAGAGAAATTCAAAAAGTGACAGCTTACATTTACTTTCAGAAGTTTTCAATGTTGTCTTCCCGAATTTCGCAAGTTTACGTCGTATTTACTATATTGACAACTTTAACACAAACGCGGGAATACACAAATCTTCAAAACCATAACGCTGTTGATATGATGCCACACATGTGTGTGAAGAAATACAAAATAAAAATAATGAAAAAAAAAACTAGCGATAGCGATTAAGAAAAGAATTTCTTGAAAAGTGATAAGTTTGCATCGTGAGTAACTGAAACAGATTTTAATGTCCTCTAATTCCTTATAAAAAGCACTGTTTATTATATGTGAGAAAAATTAAAACGACTTATTAAAAACGAAATTTGCCAAAAATGTAGCAATGCATAATTATTGAACTTATGTCGTGCTAGAATAATTACGGATTGTTGTGATATTTCACTAAAATGTTAGAACAGCAGCGAATTGGTTAGACTAACGGCTTCAGAGACGGCACAGGGATCCCTTACCCATATATAGCTTCCCAGGTTCTGTATGTTAACTAACTTAGAAGTTCTTAATATCAAATTACTAGAAATGTACATGGTTGCATGTATTGAAAATGGGATTTTTAGCAACAAAGGTCGCTTTCCTCTAACGCCAGCTATAAAAGTTATAGGAGATTCTAGAAGGGTCTGAAGTTATCACTTGTTAGAATAAGTTTTTTAAATAAAGGCTTTGAATAATTAAAAAAAATCGATCAAGTCGAAATTAAACTTCACACAACGATTTAATTTACAAATAGCGGACTAAGAACCGATCAAAATGTAATTTTTAATCCAATTTTTAAAATTGCAAAACTGATAACGAAGATTATTGAGTAGATCAAATCTATTCAACGGAGCCGGAATAATAATCATCTAAATTAAAAGACGTGAAATTATGGGTATGACCGGAGTTTAACCCCCTGCTTGGCGCAATTTTCAAAAATCGCTAACTCACCAATAACGGTCTTGCGCCGTGTTTTGCAAAATGTTCAAAAGCGAGGATGCAGATGTCCAATCATAGCGCATAATAAAGGTGGAATATAATAGGTTTGCCAGTCTAGAGTAAATGGAGGTTGCCAGCTTTGGCGCTTGGCTAAGCCAGCTTGGCGAGGAAGGTGGTTAAACTTCGGTTCACTCCAATTATAATACACTCTTTTCTATTTTTGAGCCAAGACGTAAGAGAAAACATTTTGGGAATATCGCCAATGGATTCTTGAAATTGATTATTTTGAAAAATTTGATTCGTCTTTTGAAGAGATGTTTTCTGATAATCAGATATTGTGTCCTCAGTAGCAATCCACTCCATAAATGAGTACTACTCCTTGATCTCTTTGGCAAGTAAGTACGCAATTTCATTGCAATGTATCAGTGAATGTCCTGTAGTTTCACACTAAGCATACTTTTTGATTAAATTTTCTCATGACTATTTTTCTAGCTATTCTGTAAATGACCTTAGGAGATTTTATTGTTAAGTGTTGCGGCCTCAAGCCTTATATTTTACTTTTATGTCAGGAAACAAAGTTCGATAATATTAATTTACACAAGATACGACGATCTCAAAGCACATGAAATAATGTCTACCGTTTTATTCAAAAATATAAATTACTAACTGAAAGTTATATACAGAGTTACTATATAAGAAAACTAAATACTATATGCACAGATAAAAAATGTTATACTAAAGAAGGATAATATTTCACAAAGTGAGTCAATAATGTAAAGTCACTTATTTGTAATATTTAACGTAAAATAAAAGTTGATAAAGTAATATCAGAGCGGAACATTAGGCTTCTGAAAACATTGAAAGAGCGAATATGAGTAAAACTAAACTTTCTTCTGTAATGGAAGTTTATCAAAGGCTTGACAAATTCTCAAAGCTTCCTCGGTAAAAATGGAAAATAGGAAGTAAATTCTATAAAAAAGGGTTATTAGAAGTAAGAAATACTCGCAATAGAATTGAAAACTGTAAGTTTAATGCACCCATGGCGATGATAATGTAGACTTGAAATTCTTTCGATGTAGTTTCTTCAAAAAAGTACATGATCATAAAAACAGAATTAACTTTATTTTGGAAAATAAAAGTGGATACATGAATTTCACAAAAGTTGTTTCGAAAAATAATGTGGTCTTTAGAACCGTCAAGATCCGCAAACAAACATTTAAACAAAACTTTAAATTAATTTTGATGATAAACAGATGGATGAGTGCTGTTGGCACATTACTTGAGAAAGAAATGCTTAGCTAATCTCTAAATTTTTCATTAAAACAGTATTTGGTGCACATTCAGTAACAGCCCGTGGACTATTCTGAGCATCGTAGTTTATATAGAAATGCAGGCTTTGTACTGAGTTTCAGAAAATGTATTAGTAATTGAAAGCTGTAATAAAATAGCCTACAAATATTATTGCTTATTTTCTATATAAAATTCTATGTCCTGGGGCTGTAACTTTTGTATGTAATAAATTTTGAAGCATTAATTTTTCTGAGAGCTTAGATCGGATTTTTTAAAAATAATTCTATGTCGATTTGTTTTGAAAAAAAAAAACTGATACCTAATAATTTAATAAACTATTTCCAAAGGGGAGGAAAGCCAACATAAGCAATTCGAAGATTCGACAACAATTTCCTTTTTTGATAAGTCAGTTATTGAGATTTTCGGGCCAAATATTGAGTGTCCAATAACTGCACCGTTAAGGATAATTTCCGTAACACTCTGAAGCTTCTCTGAAATATAATTTAAAGATATGAGCATAAAGGATAAAAATGTCATCAATAATGCCTCATTTCATACCAAATAAAAAAATCTGCAAAAAAAAAAAAATTCTTGAGACCACACTACATTGAGGAAAATCTTTTTGAATAATTTCAGTCCTATAGAGAATTTCTCCAACAAATTCGAAAATTCTTTGACTTGCAAATCGTATTTTTATATCTCCAAACAAGCGAGTTTCAAGCATAGTAACAAGAACAGAAATTATTCTCATTTTGTTTAAAGAAACGCCTCATCTCAACAATATCAATTTCATTATTTCTAGCCAACTCCTCAGCAACTTCGAGTAATGAGATTTTAGTGGGAATATCATATAAAAAAAGCGGGAGGCGTTCCTCCTAAACTTTCTTGGGGAAACCACTCCCTTATAAATCTTCCTAGCATACTCTCTAATAAATGTGTTAGCCTGGAGAATGCTTTGCACAGTATTGACATACAATAGTTAAGAAATATTAACCTTTGGCGTGAATATAAAAATTTTATCGAATCTATCGTGTAATCTTTGGCAAGTTATTTGGAGAATAATTCCTGGCATGTGGTTAACAGTATCCGAAAATTAAATTTGTGTTTTCGAGGCGTTTTTCCACACCAGTTGAAACAAAAAATTGACACAGAACTTACACTTGCAATCACAAAATGTGATATATTTAAATCATTGCATCCTTGCATACTGAAATTATTTATACCTTAATTTTAGTTTTTTTCAGCTGATACTTTATGTGCTTCCATCCAAAGAAAAAAAAAGAAAATATCGATCTTCATCCTTCACACACAACACAATTCAATACAAAATAAATAATCAGACAGATGATGCCGGAAATTCCAATCATAAATTTTAAAAATTAAGTTAAATGTGAGGATGATTATTTGTTCCAGATAGAATTATTCTAAGGCTTTATCGCAAAGTTCACGAAGCGGTTTCCGAATAACCAATATCTTAGATAGTGGATTAAAAAAATGCTACAAAAATATTCAATATTTATTTTTAGAATTTCCAATTAAAACTACCTAAATTGTCACATTTTGAGAATTGTCAGTTGAAGAAAACTCTACTTTTAGAGAACATAATGAAATTTTAAGTCTAATCAGACAAATTATAAGAAAGTTAGTAAGCTTCAGAAAAAAAAAAAATCCGGAAACTGCGGATTTCGAAAATAAAACCGGAACACAATCACCTCTATTCGAGTTTCTCTTTCAAATCTTTGGATCTAAGAAAGAAAGGTCTACATGAATCACTAAAAATTGTTGTATTATAACTGATGCTTGAGTTATACGTCTTCACTATACTACAGAAGAAGTAAAAAAAATTCTAACGCTTTTACAGATACTTATTTGCAAAAACGCCTTGTGAATATCAACTTCTATGCCACTTTATATAAGCAAAATCTGATTATCTAGGAAGAATGAATTCCATGAAATATAATTCTATCTCTCAACACCATCGTTCCATCTAAGATTTTGACTCCTTTTATTTTGAAGAGATTGCTTTCTTTTAGCTTAGAAAAAGCATTAAACATGGGGTTACACTTAGTCATAATGTTTACCTTTAGCATATATCAATGTTACAAGTATGGACAAGATGACTTCATTTTTTAGGAACCTTTTCTATGACGCTTTCTAGTTCACATTCTTCGAATTCTCCATATGTTTATATAGGTTCTCCGTTTAAATTGAAGAGCTGTTTTTCACTTGTTGCATATCTCTTCTGAATCTTTTCCACAGCAACGACAACTTTTAGTACAATACCATTTTATTGAAGCTCTAAATGTATTATCACCAAGATTTTTTTTTTTTTAAGAACGTTAAAGTGGAGTCCCATCTTGCTAATTCTAATCCGGTGCGTTCTAAAAGCTTGCTCTGATATCTAACTGTCAATGAAATTTTTCGATTAGTGCTTTAAAAAAAACAATTAATTTTCACCTCATTGTTTTTATTTAACACAAAAGGAGGTAATTTTTGATAGTAAGTGGATACTCATCGACGAAAACATAATTGAATTTCCTTGCCAGCTACATTTCATTTCAATTACAATCCTCTTTTTTACTAAGCTCGGCAGAGAAAAAAGTTATTATTTTTTCTTAATTTGCTCGACTAAGACGGTATGCAAGTACCATGGTATTCCATTTTACTTCTACTTCCTCAAGCGGAATGCATTTTGGAATTAAAATGTTCGGCAGTGATTATAATGCAATAATGCATTTTCTTTCAATTATATCGTAAAAGATGATCTTAAATGTCCTGTTGTTATCGATAATCTTTTTACTTACTCTTTACTGTGCTCAATGCACCACCTAATGAGAAATATAAGACAATATCTGAACGGTCGATAAGAAAGTTTGGAGACTCAGACACACAGAAACTGAAGAAGAAGCTGCTGACAAAATTTCAAGTAAATAATTTCGGAAAATGATATAACTGTCAGATGATCAGTAAAATGACAAGATTTTGCAAAATTTATGGCTTCAAAGAAAGCCTCCTTACATTCAAACGGAACTCAATAAATTCAGTACCTTTGAATTAATCTGCAAATATTTCCGCCAAAGTACCTGAAGTCGTGGTAGTGTATTCCCCAGACCAATTTTCGATAATATTTTAATACAATCATTCAGTGCTAAGTAAGTGCAATTCTTTTTCGTATAACCAATTTATTTTTTTTTAAAAAAATCAATTTTATAAAAATATATTTTTTTGCAGCATTATCCTCAACAGTGGGTAATTCTTTGCATGTGGCTTTGAGCTGAAATATTGTGAATTAGAAATAACTACACTCTTTCTCATAAATTTATAAAATAAATGGAAATATGAATCCAATTTAATCTAAAAGTTGCATGTTTTATTGATATAGAGAGGTCATTATTAAACGAATTAAATATAACAAAGTGACAATTCATATAGCTTTCTCACCAACAACAATATCTGTTAGTTCTATTAGAGCAAACAGAGGAACATATTATCAGTTTCCAAAGCTATATTCTAGAAGCACTGAAAGCACAAACTTTTGTGTCATTGTTTACAGTTTCTTAAGATTCTAAGGCGCAGAGCTATATTGTTCTTATTTACAGTGATATTTTCCCAGGCTTTTGCATCTTTATTTGGTTTCTTTTAAACTCTAAAAATTTTTTTAATGAATTTATAATGTTAAAACATTTTTCGTAAAACTTTTTAAATAATTTTCTATTTTCTTCTTCTTTGAATCATCGACCCGGTTTATGGTTGTGTTTTTTTTTCTTTTTTTCTTTTTTTTAATGATATGGATCCTTTATGGAAAATTCCTTTTAAATATGTTACGCATAATTTCAAAACCTCTATAAAATTTACAAAATACCTATTAGGTAAAGCATTTTTTTTTTCGTACGGAGTAGTATTAGGTATCAATTTCCATGCTGCGCGTAATTACTCCACTCACAATTTATTCATTCAGCAGGTTTTATTTCGATTAGAATGGATAAATTGACTAAAAAATGTTTTATTCTAATGGAAAATTCCTTGTCTAACAGCATTTGCAGATGCAAATTATTTTAGGTAGAGGTTAGGCTATAGGAAAACTAACTATTGCAATGGTTCTCATGGCAGGATTCCGGGGAAATTCCTTCAGTTCTTCACCGATCATGGTCCCTATAGCTCAAAATCACACTCCCTTCAAAAGCCTCTTACCATCCCTTACAAACTGCAATGGTGCTTCCCAGCACGGTTAGATCACTGGAAAGACCGTTTTACGATCAGCTCTGTTGGGTGCTGATCGGGTGCCGCGTCAGTGATCTCAGAGCTTGGCGACAAAATAGATATTACTGGAAACTTTCAGAATTTTAGCAATTGAGTCAATAGGAACTGAGATACACCTGATTAGTGCAGAATCTTCTGTACCCGCCTCCCGGGAACTATAAAAGACACGCAGTCTGCAGCCGCAGTGAGTAGTAATCGTGAAACAAGTCGTGGAAAGAGACGGCGGAATAATTGGATCAGTCCGGCTAAGTGCAACGGTTGTGTGGAGCTCAAGCGTTTACTGAATTGAGCTGTGAGCCGAGTCCCGAGTTTATTGTGGATGCAGCGCCGAGTCGTGTGACGACTAGCCAGTCGTGTAGTAGTGAGTCGGCAGTTGGATACAGCTAAAGCGAGGATACAGTGGTGAATTGCAAGCGTTTGGAGAGACCGTAGAGTGAAGTTACGCAGATTCCCTCATTTTGCTGAATTCTATCTAGCCGCATTGTGTGCTGTGGTATTATTACTACTTGTGAGCTATTGTTTGTTGTAGTGTGCTGCTGCATTTTGCCTATGTTCCTCTCAGCTGCATATTTGTGTGTCTTCGTGTTTAATAAATGTCGTCGTTTTCTTCTAAAGCCTGTTGATTGTGTTTATTTCATGGACTAAGAAATCAGCAAAGAACCCCCGGAAGTACCCATAACAATATATATATATATACACACACACACAATATGTGTATTATGCTTTGCTCATGTTATCTTATGAACAGGATAACTATAGTAATTTTGTTTGGATTTTACTTGGATTAGAATATATTGTTAGAAATGCAAAAATCTCGGAAGAGTTCGTAAATGCGTTTCTAGCTCAAAAGGGGTGGAAATGGTGTAGGAAAGGGTCGAAATTTTCATTTCACTATAACTTCCTTAATATTGAAGACAGAAAAACAAATCCAATTAGGAAAATTAGTGCTTCATTAAGACAAACAACTTTTGTATTTAGTTTTTCGATAACTGCAGTATCTCAGAAATTAGGGGTGAAAACTGATTTTTAAGTCTTAATATTGACTGTTTCTAAAATCAACAATTTATGTTGTTAGATAGTAACTTAGATGCAAAGGAATTTACTTTTTTCTTCTTGCTTGGAGTGAGGAATTTATTTATAATTTGAAAAACAACTTTACTTTAAAACTTGAAGCTCGAAATTGGAAGGAAAACTTTGATTTTTTTTAAAAATATCTGATCATCTAATATATAAAATTGAATTTTTGTTAGTTCGTATTTTATTTGCTGCCATATCGTTAATTCGATCGCGATAAAACTTTGCGAACTTATTGCTTGCACTGCGCGAAGGTTATATGCATTGCACAATTATTATATCTAATATATAAAGAAGGACTCTCCATTGTTTAATGTTTTCATTAAAGTACTAAGCGTCCAAGAGTCGAAAACAGGATATCATCCACACATTAATGGGTAGTCGAAGAATTTCACCATCCCTTGTACAGAAATACTTCTCATCACCTTACTTCGTATTCGAGTTTTTTTGTTTTCAAGGTTTTTGATACTGCTAATAGACGTCCGAGGTTGGTTGAAATCTAATTCAAGGTGCCATTTCACCTCGCTAAAGATGCCAAGTTCCCAAAGCCAAAAATCAACAATGGCTACAATAATTGTTTTAAGTATTGTTTATGTAGTTAGCCATTTTGATTGGCGACTTGGAAACCTTAACGAAGTTGTGGGAGGAGCGGAGTAGACTAGAGGTTCACGACAAATCGGTTATTTTGTGTTCAAGTTTCGTGAGAATTATGCGATTAAAAGATAGATAAAAGCGATTAAAGATAGATTAAAAGATATAGAATCTTATTTCAGACCAACTGCGCTTTATTATCCAATGCGATAGATGTTCTATCCATTCAAGTTTATTCATTGTTTCCAAGGTATGGAAAATAATCCCGAGACTTAGCAAGTAATTCAATTTGAATTTATTTTGAAAGCAAATGGGGGAATCAGTTTTTTCTACAGAAAGCTGCATCAATATTTCCATTCCAATCATCTTTAGTTAATACATCATGAAAAAAATTATAGAGCCAAAGGATTAAGGGAAATGTTGATAATAAATCACAATTTGCAAAACGTACGTACATCATGCATCATATACAGTGGTGGCCAAAAGTGTGGACATTTTTGAAAGTTTCATGGTTTTCAACTTTGCGTGCTTGTAGAATATATTAATTTTCACTTAAATACAAATATTTAGATATCAAATTGAAGGTAATTCAATGTAAAATTTAATAACAAAAACAGTATTACAATATCTGTATTACAAAAAAAGTTACACTCATTTTAGTAAGATCTATATTAGATTTGCATTTTTTTAAAGTGATACTTACACAATCAATACTTAGTAGGATAACCCTTATTTTTTAAGACAGCTTCACAGCGTCTTTTCATCGAGTGAACGAGCGTTTGGAGTTCATCTTTCGTAATCACATGACGCCAAGAATAAATTATAGATTCAATAAGTTGTCTTTTATTGGATGGACGTTTTTTTCGTACAAGAATTTTCAAACGTCGCCACAAATTTTCAATTGGATTGAGATCAGGGCTGTTTCCTGGCCATGGTATATATCTATGCCTTTATTTTGAAACCATGCTTTGCTTACTTTTGCTGTGTGGCATGGAGCTGAATCCTGCTAAAAAATAAATGGTGCTTTGTTGGGGAAGAAATCCCTGATGGAAGGTATCAATTTTGGTTCCAAGACAATTTCGATATATTTTTTGCTATTCAGGATGCCATCAATCACTTGAATTCGGCCCACACCATCTGCAGACATACATGCCCAAATCATGGCATTTGTTGTTGTTTTTATAGTTGCTTCAATGCAATCAGGATGAAGCGCTTCACCTACTCTACGTCTCGCGTATTTTCTACCATCACTACCAAAGAGCGATATTTTAGTCTCATCGCTCCAGATTACTTGCTTCTATTGATTTTCTGACCATTTAATGTGTTCTTTTGCCCACTTAATTCGTTTTTCGAGTTGCTTTTGATTTAAATATGGTTTTTTCGTTGGAATTCTAGATTGTAGTCCAAATCCTGATAACCTTCCTCTTTTTGTTCTTGAACTTACTGCATTACCCGCTGCATTCATTTCACATCTAATGGCATCTGATGAAATTTTTCTATCTTGAAGGCATAGCCGTTTAATTTTTCTATCGGCAGTAGCAGTTGCGCATTTTTTTTTTTCTGCCTGATTTGGCCTTATTTTCCACTGATTTCGTTTTTTCATAACGTAAACAGAACTTTCGTACACCAGAACAAGTCACTGAACCACCAACTTGTCTTGAAATTTCAGCATAAGAGAGCCATTTTCTCTCAATATGACAATTCGGCTTCTTTTTGTAGACGTCCAATCAGTTCTTCTTGTTGGTGTTGTTTGTTTAAAATTAGTTTAATTAAAAAAAGGACTTAAAATATTCAAAAACAGCAATACTCTATTTAATTGTACTAGTATGCATCATTCCGTAAAATATTTCCACAATAATAACTCTTTTACCATCCAAATAACCTAAATTATAGTTACAGACATTTGATGGGTCCTCAGAACAGTGTTTGTGATTGGCTAGTACGCTTTTATTACAAAACACGTCATTATTCAAAACGATTTGTGTTTGTTTGTTCTACTAAAATGAGCGTAACTTTTTTTGTAATACTGTTTTTGTTATTAAATTTTACATTGAATTACCTTCAATTTGATATCTAAATATTTGTATTTAAGTGAAAATTAATATATTCTACAAGCACGCAAAGTTGAAAAACATGAAACTTTCAAAAAATGTCCACACTTTTGGCCACCACTGTATATATACTTAACAGCTTCTGAAATCTCAAAACTGAAATAATTTAACAATTATTTGCAAGGCAACGTACGATAGGACAGACTCGGCAAGTTAGCTTTGCTTTCTTCTGAGAATAATCGATCACAAAAATCAATTTTGGTAAAGCAATTATTGAGTTTACTTCCTTTACGATAAGAAAATAGAGGTTGTTGTAATCTAAGTATAAAAATAAATTATACTACAAATTTTGCCAGTATAATACATGTTTCAGATTACACTTCGGATATCACACCTTTTTTTTTCTTTTTTACTTAACAGTAATATAAAATAGCATATTATGAAGTATATTAACAAGAAATTTATGAAAAAATATTTCATTTAATTAAAACATGTAAAGCTATTTTAATTATGAAGAAAGATGGCAAGTAAAAAAGTGGTTAAGATATTCGGAGAAATAATAAAGAGGAAAAACCTCCTAGACACCAGTTATACTATCTTGTAAGATGGATTTTATAATATATTTTTCAAAGTTTAGAAGAAGTAAAAAAATTTTTAAAAAATCTTGAATTTAATATACTAATATTAGTGTATGTGTGAGTTTTAATTAAAGAATCTTAAAAAGAAAGGTTGCAAAATTTTGTATACTGAACAATTACTCACTTGACAGAAAAGCCTTGCCAATGTTTCTGGTCTTTGATAGAAATATCTTTAAAAACCGATAAAGAAATCAAAATACAGTTTTGATTTAAACAAAAATATTGATTTATAAAATATCTTTCAGTCATAAAGACTGATGTTCACTTAAGTATCAATACTCTTTACATTTGAAAATATAACCTTACACTTAACAATTTACCTATTTTTCATTGACAGCAAAAATAATTAAATAATTTGCTGAAAGAACACATTCTATTAGTTAGAAAATGTTAAAATATTCATACATTTTAACATAAAATAAATTTTATTTTCAGAAAATTAAGAAGATATCTCCTAAAATGAAGGAGAAAAATCATTACAGCAATTTAATATCATAATAAAATAATCAAAGATAAGAGAGCAAATTTTATAAATAAGGTTAGAATATTCACTACATAATACAGAAATTATATTATTTTATTTAAAATATTTATTCAAGGATTAATTTTAGTTTTTTTAAATTCAAAATTAATTATATAAGCAAAAACACTCCTTTCTTAGAATAAATAAGCAAGTTCCTATCCCAGGAAACATTAATTTTCATTTATGTTTAAAACTAAGAAAATAAAAGGCAAAAATAAATAATTTTCTTTACAATATTTTTTTTTTTTACTTAATGTGGAGAAAAACAGATTTTTTTTAAAAAAAACTATATAAATTTGACTAAATTTTTGTGTTGTGTCATCTAATATATAATCCAGACCAATAGATATATAACTATCTTTAACTATCTATGGTTTGATATTTTTTCAGAAAGACATCTCTATCTGACTAAATCCAACCTTGAAATAATTAAGTCGTAGTGTTTCAGAAAAAAATAAAAGGCACATGGTATTTATTCTATGAAGCATTTATTATTTCTCTTGAACAACTATCACTCGGCAATTAAAATTTGCATCTCAAGCATAATCTACTTACAATCATGTACAAGTATAAATATAGTAAAAAAAATCACAAACAATTATAAGAAAATACATATTTACATTTATGCACGATTGTCATACGGATGGTTTATTATAACAACATTTTGTTTAAATGCTTACTGTCAGTTTAAGATCTACATATAAAATATAGCAACATCAAAAAGAAGTTTTACATTAAAAATGCTTTTCTGTTAGCTGTAATTTTATTTTGCTCTTTACTGAAGCAATAGGAACTCTTCTCTTCAGCTAAGACACATTTCATTGTAAAACTTAACTTCTAAAGACTGATAATTGCAACAATTCTAAATGGACTAACATGATTAATTTTGATATGTATATGTTTGAGGCACACTACCCGACTCTGTTGATCAATTAGAATAATATTGTATTGTACAATATTAATTAAATGAGTTTCTATAAATAACAGCTGCATATTGATAATATTCAAATATCAATAATTAATTACTATCACAAGATATTGCTGCAGAAAATGATTTGGAAATTAATAATCTCACTTTAAATTCTTAAATACTTGGTTACATTCTTACTGTTAAATATGCAAAAGTAATTTTCAAAAATTATTAATATGAATATTTCTATTTAATTAGCTATATGTGAATATCAAATTTATATCACCCAGGTGTACATACATATAAAACTGGAAAAAAAAACTTCCAAGTAATCCTGACCATTAAATTTCTAAGGAATTATTAAATTCTGTAAAAATTCTTAATATTAAAAAAATACCAAATTTTGATAATAAATCGGTGATAAAAAATAACAAAGATGAAATTAAATTACTTCAAGTATCCATCCGAATTAGCTATAAAAACAAATTTTAAATAATTAAAAAGTTGTTTTATATTTATTATCATTTACAATGATTATTGCTCAATAAAAAGCTCTCATATATATGCACACCTTTTGAAAATAAAGGAGGTTAAGATAGCAATCCATAAGGTTTCCAATTTTCAACAAAGTTTAAAAGCTGCCAAATCTTATCAAAACAAAAATGGAATAATAAAATATTACTGTAAAACAGGACGTTTTAATTTATCCGCAGACAACCATTTATAATATGAAGAGTGAATAACAGTAGTATTAGTAAAATGTACATAATCCTCACTCTCAGATGGTAAACTCTTTCTATAACACTCATCTGTCTAGTTACAAATTCTAGAAATATATAAATATGATACAAAAGCTATGACTAGAACAATGTTTTAGGATATCAAGTTGCCCCAGAATGACACTACACTGTACATCTTATTAAAAATGAATGTTTTCAAAAGTCACACTTCAAAAGGAAGATTGAACTCTATGTAAATCAATTGACATACAAAAATATCTTCATGAATTCATAAAATTAATGCACTCAGTTTAATATTAATTAATCAAAAGTAGATACTCTACTAATATACACATACAAACTGACTGCATAATAATGACATCCAAAATTAGCTTGGAAAATATTTCTTAAAATTCTTAGAAAAAAAATGCCACATTCAAAAAAATAAAACTTTAAAAAAATCACATTCAAAAATATTAATGAGGTTTCTAAAAATATGTTCATAGTTTTTAAAAAAATGCAAACTTTTAAGATGCATATTAATATTTTTCTTGTATCTTTTTGATATAAGCATACTTTTTTTTTTTTAATCCTTCAGCACTTACAAATAATTGCAAATATTTTCTGCAGAATTTTAATGATTCTACCACAAGAATTTTAAGTTAATGCTTGGTGACTGTAATTATAATTTGATGCAATATCACCATAGTTCTTTTAGACAGAGGTTTTCTGAAAATCACAATTTTGAGTGAAATGATTCTTCATTTATTATTGTTGTTTTTCTTGATTAAAAAAAAAACTATGACAGCACCAGCATTTACAACTAAATATTTTGTAATAGATTTCTTTAAGATGATAATATAGATAAATTTATCTTGATTAAAAAAGGTTTCACCAATGAGGGGGGAAAATACAAACACACATTATTTAGATAGTATAATTATATTACCCATGGTTTGAAATATTCTTTGTTTGAACTTTAATTTTGTGTAACAATTTTAACACTTATTATAGTTTCCTTTATATTATGCCATTTATAAAAGAATCTAATAATAGACAATTAAAATATCTTGCTTGCAATTTATATTTATACAATTTTATTTTCATAATTTTCTGTCTAGTATTAAACATCTTATATATGATTGTGAATACCAGATGTTCAATCTAAAAATAATGTGCATAATAAGTGTCAGGAAATATTTTCTGAAATGTTATAATATGGTATCCTTAAATATGGAATTCTCTTTTTAGCTGGGTTGCATCTGTTAAAAAGTTTTTAATATAATTAATTTCTGTACTTAGATAAATAAACTACTCTATCATAGAGTAGTTTATCTAAGTACAGAAATTAATTATATTAAACAACAGCTTTACATGTTATTGTTATTATAATTATTATTATATTATTATTATAATTATACAACAGCTTTAACATGTTACACCTCAGGTGTTTTTAAACTGTAAAACCACTGAGTAAGTTCATTATTGGCTTTTGAAACAAAGAAAATTGTTATATATAAATATACACATGCTAAATAAACTATTTCAGCTGCACTCGTGACTTATGAACAATGACTTAACTAATTTGCATGGGGAAAATCATGTACAAATTTATATCACATTGATATTTTGCATATTTTAAATGCATTGTGTTTTGGCACTCCAACAGAAGATGCAAAGGCACAGGGAACTCTTGGCAGTTTTGATCATACTTGTAATTTGTGATGTTTTATGCTTGGCCTTCCCCTTGTAATTTCTCAACAACATGCTTCACCCAACCTTTAACTCGAGGAGGACTTCGACAATTTATATTCCCATTGGCCTTGGATACTTTATTTCCAGATTCCATAACAGTATTTACTGTTGATGCAGAATGTTCAGAACTAGTTTCACTCTCTTCAAAGTCTTTGTTTAATACTAAAGTTCCCCACTTGTCTAAATCAAGCCTCTTCTGATTTGGTGGAGGAGGTGGTTTTGATTTAGTCAAAATGGCAGAAGCTTCATCGTTTTGAAACTTAACATTTTCTTCTAGGATTCGCAATCTATCAAGTATTGCTTGATTCACACGTCGAGCACACATTATTTTTGGAGATGATGGAGACAAAGAATCTGTATCTCCATTTTGATAAGAAACTGAATTTTTGGCATGATGATCTGCACTCGATTCTTCCAAGCCAATAATCAAGTTAGCATTTTCTATAGCACTAAAATCTGCATCTTCAGGATCACTATAAATAGCAGAATCTCGAAATATGTCGTGTGCCAAAGCATTCTCTATAGCATCAAATGTCCTTTCATAGTAGCTATCTGCAGAGGTATCACTAGCTTCTGAAACAGTGTCATCTGCATCGTTTTTTGGATACTCTGAACCATCTATTATGCCATTTTTGTCACCATCACTTGAAGAAGTTGCATTGGAAGACTCAGAGAATAAGCTGTCAGGTCGGAGATCTTTGAATGTTTTGGCTGGAAGGATTAATTTTGGCACACTGTATTCAGACTCCAAAGGCTGAGCCATTCTAGCACCTATGAGTGAGCTTTCTGATTTGTAACTTCCTAGGTTAATTTTTTCTCTTTTTAAGGCCGATTTTTTATCGTTTATTTTCAGCTCATGCTTCTTTTTATGCCTCATCACAGATGAATAAGCTTTAGCAACTGAATGTGCAATTTTCACAGGAAAAAGTTTTGTATTTAGTTCATTTTCACTTTTAATACTTGTATGACTATCTGATCTTTTGAAGTCATTTTTTGAAGATTCAGAATGAGATCTAGCTGGGTGTTCGGGACTTGACTGATCATGAGATGATGGACTCACTAAATTTGCCTTGAAACCAGCTATTTTGGAACCCATGTGTGAAAAAATGTGTTTCAAGGTAGCATATTTTGAAGCTGACTGATGATAAATCTTAAGTTCAGGATGAATAGAATGAACATTTTCCATGCTAACTGCAGGTGTATTTGTGCATCCAGTAGTTGTATCTTGTTCATATCCATCTCTGTTGATGGGAAAACCATATTCTGAACTTGTGCAATGAGAATAATCTAAAACAACATAATCTAAATCATCACCAAAATCAGCTTGAGAGGGTTTGTCAGATGCAATTGTAAATGGACGTTGTTCACTGTGTAGAGATCGTTGACCATCCATGCGTAACCTCATTCGACAAACACTGCTATCATTAAGGACAATAGGTTTCACTTCTGAAGGGCCAGCAGTATTATCAGATGCAAGCTGGAAACTCCGGGGTAAAGACCCACTCTTCTTTCCACTTTCAGCAAGATGTTCCTCTTGTTGTTTCAACCAAGCAGCAGGAGTAGTAGGACTGGTATCCTTTGAATCGGACGGCAACATGCATACTCCATTAGGTGGCAAATGGGAAGACTTTTTAGATTTTGATTTTGGCTCATTGTTTGAAGAGGAATGGTACTTAAATGAAATATTGTGCTGTAATGATGCAACTCTGGCTTTTGCCATGCCAGTAAATGATTGAACACGACGGATGGCAGAATTTTGCTTCCAAGAACTCACTGAACTGCCACTTTCCGAGTCCTGATCTTTCTGCCGTTCTGATTTTGAATCCACTGGCACCTCCACACTATTTTTATTATTAAATTTTGAAGGTGAAAATTTATTTTCACCAGCTTCAAAGTCAGAGCAAACATTATCTAAATCAGCTGCATTTCGTGTTAAATCCATTCCTCCATTGTGCATATCTCTTGTAGCATAGGCATGAGCATAAAAGAAAGTGACATATTCACCATTATTATCAAATGCTTCCTCAGATGCTTCAGAATACGTTCTATCTCGATAAGAGAGAGAAGGAGAACCATATCTGTTGGACTCTAACTCTTCATTTTCAGTATCTGTTGTTTCTTCAGGAACACTATTCCACGTACGCCAAGAAGGTCTAAAGCGACGTTCTTTGTTAGCTGTGCGCTGATTCAAGGAAGGTTCAGGAAGACTGTGCCTTACCCTGGAACTTCTACTAAAAGGAGCACCAGAAGCTGCATTTGAGGAGCAATCAGAAAGATTTTCCTTATTTCCCAAGTGCCCAAGTATCCATCTCTTTTTATGACAAACATCCTCCTGCAAAAGAATATCAAATATAAGTTCAAAAACTTTAGTAAGCAGAGAAATTAACATTTATTCTACAGTTATGTACGATGCAAGAAATTAATGAAAAAATGTCATTTAAATGAATATTAAGTACATTTTTAATATAATAAGAATGCATTTGCCCCTGAGCTTCTTAGATCTTTAACTATAGGGTTTATATTGTATTAATATAAAAATTAGAAACAATAAATAAATAACAAAAAAAAATCAGAAAATTCAATCAATTTTTTTTTTAAATATTTTTATACCTTCTGATTAGTTTTATAAAAAAAACAGTGATAATAAATGGCAACTCAAAAAATATTCATTTTGCACAATGAAATTAACATAGAAGAGTATTTATGTCCCTTCTACATCCTTCAGTTAACAGTACCCATCATTCAAATTTAGTACTCATCTCTTACACAACCTGTTATGCACTGATAGACAGACGTTGGCTTAGAGGAATTAATAAGTAAGTCATATCCAATAACAATAAATAAATTTATTCGTATTGGAATTCAATTTAGAATTCACAAATAAGTAAATGCTACCACCCCAATACTACCAAATATATAATGATTTATCATTTTAAGTATACAGAAAATACAAATTAAAGCTATGTTTTTTACGGTTACCATAATTTAATAATAACAAATACAAATAAATTTTTCTTGAGGAAAAACAAAATAAAAATATACTAGTACAAATGATTGCATTTTAAAATATTTAAGCTGAAAATAGGATTGATGAAATTAATTCAATTACCTGGCTTTTAGTCCATGCAGATTTGTCATGACTTTTCCAGTTTTCATGGTCATCACTACTTTTATGCCTAGCACTTGAATGACTCTACAAAAAAACAGTTAAATGTTTTGAGTAACCACATATTTATCAATGTAAAACATGGCCCTTCTAAACAGGCACTGCAATGTATCATTAATTTTAAAAAAAGCATAGCATCAATATACTGGATAAAATTTAATTATTTATTATTCACACATAAAAAAAAGAATGAGAAAATGATTCATTTTTTTAAATAAGCATTGACAACGTTTTCTACAGGATAAAAATGTACTGATAACTTTAGATAATTATCAAATTTGTTTCATTATTTTCTAACAGATTTGTAAGAAGTATATGCATTGCATACAACAAATAAATAAACAAATAAAAATATTATATTACAATATGACATTTTGAATTAAAAAATTTTTCAATACTTTTTATTTGAGACATATTCATTTCAAATAAATTCATCAATCTTGGAAAAAAGACAATGTCTTTATTTGAGAAATGTTAATATCATAAATATTTATCCAAATTGATAAGCAAAATAAATAAAACAAAAATGACTAATCCTCTTTTCAGAAAAAAATCAGTAAATTTTATTTCAATTCCTAGGTATAATTTTAAAAAAAGAGACTCAATATACTTTTTTAAAGTTTAATTATAAAAACATTAAAACATTTTCTTAATTCTGAATTATTTGCTTTTTTATTAATTCCACTGTTTATTATATTCCATTAGAATAAAAAAGTGGTGGAATTCTAATGGAATATTATATTCCATTAGAATAAATTAAAATAAAATATTTGAAGTAAAAGCATTGTAATTAAACACTGTAGAACAATGAACATTCTCAAAGTTTTAATATAATGACAGCTGAAATATTTTAACACAAATAAATAACATTTAGATAATTAGTAGAGAACTATAAACAAAATGAAAACATGCAAGTATTGTAAAATTAAATGTCAATTAGTAAACTTACATTTTTATTTAGAGAACTGTCACTCTGAAAATAAAAATGAAATATTTTTAGATATTTTATACAATTTTTTTTAAAGCTGTTTTTATCAAAATCATTTAAAATATTGATTTTTGACATGCCAGATTTTATTTTCATGAACATAAAATGCATTGCATTTATTAAATTTAAAAGAAAAATTATTTTACTGCACATTTATAAGAAAAAGAAAACACTATAGAGAGCAAATTTATCTCTTAGTAAAGCCAACGGGTAATACATTGTAATTAAAAATATATAAATGATTATTAAAAATGAATTATTATTATTTTACAGCTTTTATTATCAAAGCATAAATTAAGTACACATTAAAATTTATATGAGCTGTAAGAGAAACTACAGTTTTGGAGAAACATAAAAAAATATGAAAGCAAGAGAAATAGAATAAAAGAGAAATATTACAGAAAATCAGCAATGCAATATCAATTATATGTTTACCAACTTGAATTGTAAAATGGCTTACCTTCTTCAGAACTGTAAAAAAAAGAGAAAAAGTAAAATTAGTATGATATTTAAAGATAATATATATAATAAGAACAAATTTTATTCATCTGATATTTTTTTTAAATCAAACATTTGTTTATTTGTATGTGTAAATAAGATATAAAATCAGACAGATCATGTTTTCTAAAAACAAATATCTATATAAAACCAGTCTCCTTAATGACTTATCTTCAGTTAACTAAGCAATTACTTTGCTTACTTTGCTTATTTAGATTTAAAAACTAAAAATATTAATTTAATAAAATTAATTTTTATACTATTATAGTTTTGCATTAAATTATTAGACATTGCCGAATTTAATGTAGATACTTAAATTAAAAGAAAACCATATCTACTTTAAAATATACTATTTATAAAATGTAAAAACAAACAAAAAAAGAGATATACCTTTCTTTAATTTCAGAGTGCGATTCAAGTTAAGTTCAGACTTTCTTCTCTCCTGTTTACGCTTTTCTAAATATTCAGGGGCAGATAGCTGTCGTTTGGTATGGCTCTTTTCTAATGCAGAGTCTGAAATTAGGTTTTTTATAATTAAGCTACTGTAAGCAGAAAGAGAAAAGGAAAGATTATCTGCTAACTTTCAAAATATAAAATTACAGGTTATAATTGAAGTAAGAAATTTGGAAACTAAACAGAGATTGTAAACCAATAGTAAAAATAGCATGCATACCATAAGTTTCACCTTACATGAAATTGGAATTTGATATATTTTTAATGTATCTGCAAGACGCATTACACATATATACACAACAAAATCTAAACTTTCATGGACAGGAAAAAGACATTTTCTGTAATTCTTGCAGATTATTAAATATTTTGTAATAAAAATATTATGATGATTTGTCACATACC
This sequence comes from Argiope aurantia, assembly GCA_026543865.1. NCBI lineage: Eukaryota > Metazoa > Arthropoda > Arachnida > Araneae > Araneidae > Argiope > Argiope aurantia. Next base: position 112,052 of record JAPMOR010008706.1, read on the forward strand.
GTCTTGTTTACTCTGACCTAATTCCATTACAAGCTGACGAGCATGAGATGGTATGACAGCATTATAATTTTCTAATATTACTCTTTTCAACTGCAAACACCACTCGCGTTTCTGTTCAACATTGCGGGCCTGAAAGAAATGGAAATTAATACATTGGAGATATTTAATAAAATACTAAAAGCTTGAATGTTTTTTAAATTAAAGGTTTAAGTAATTTTAAAATTACTAAATTTGAAAATAGTCAAAACTTACTTGGAATGTATATTGAAACCTTGGATTATCAAATGGTATAACATGGAAACAAAGTGGTTCTCCCTGAATACTTTCAATAAGCATAAGATTTGAGCACTTAAAAAAAAAAATACATTCAAATTAGTAATGCTATTATAACAATTGTAAAATTTGAATACAAGACAACACAATATGAAGTACAGAGTTTATTATTACCATGATATGTGTTTTGTAGCTCAGTATACCTTCCTCCTTTTTCTTTGCAATTAAAAGCATTTTGTCAAACAAAAAGAGATGCCTTAAGGCCTTAGCTCTATACATTCTGAAAGCTCCTTCTGCAACCAATTCTCCATAAGTTGTTAAGTCTTGTCCCTAAAATGAAAGACTTTAAATGTTAAAACTAAAATTTTGTTACAAAGAATTATTTAAAAAAAATATTTTTATACAAATTGAAAAAATATATATTTAAAACGATTAGGCAATAAAAGAAATCAAACTAGAAAGTTAACTAACCTCCCATCCATATAGTAAACTTTGGATTTCTTGAACTCGAACAGCATGTTCATGCTTTCTTTTCATGTCATTTATATGGTAGGCAATGCCAGTCATAACAGATAAAGCATTTTTCACATCACAGTAGCCATCACTTTCTTTATTAGCATGTTTAACCATATTCTAAAAGAATTTTTTTTTAAAGTAATGAATAATATAATATATATAAAATATGGTTGATGATCAAAAAATTCTCATTTTAAATTATTACACCCTAAATAAAAAAATTGAAATAATAATATACAATTTATTAATACAATTTAATGTACATAACAGCAAAATGGATAATTCCAAGAAAAATAAAAATAAAAGTTTTCTAAGCAGAATTTAGAAACAAATAATAATACCTGCAATAGTAAATGATACTTCAAAATCCTTTGAACAGGCTTAAGAAGGTATGAACCTAAAGGGAGACTGTGCTGTAGAGCCATCTGCCTCTCCTGAAATTATATAACAGAAAATAAGAAACTCACAAAACAAAAAGAAATTTCTTACTAGCCATTAAAAGTTAAATCAATTGAGTCACACATTATTTTCTTCATATCAACTTACTATGATGTGTGTGTGTAAAGCAATGATAATTCTATAGAAAAATGCAATAAGTGGAATGAAAAGTCAAATGAATCATAAATTAAGTTAAAATAGATCATTCCTCTTAATTTGCTATTGCATATTGTTATAATAAAACAAGGAAAGAAACCATAGTATGCTCTCAGTAATGATTATAATATATTTCATAATCAACATCTAAATGTTTTATAAATAAATGTTACTACGCAGTATTAAATAAGAAGGAATTTTATATGAAGATTTCTAAACATATCCAAACAATTTTCCAAACTTCTTTCCAAACAATTTTCCAAACTTCTTAGATATTTAAGTAATAAAATTAGGTGTATAGTTAAGATATTTATCCTATATAACAATGAATAAATATGAATTGAGGGAAGAAAAACTTGACTGTTATACCTTACCTTAAATATTTCAGCCGTTTCACTAGTTCCCATAAGCTCTGTCAACACAGACACTGTTCTGTAAAAATAAGAAGCAAAACAGTTAGCAATAATTTAATTTATTATATTTCAATTTACAGTAGATAAAAATTTAAAAGTTCTCAGTTCAAAATATTACACAACAAATGTAAAAATTCCCTTGAAGTGAAAAGCAACAAAATTATTTGCATTCAGTGTCATAGATTGGGGATAAGTTAATAAGATAAATATCATTATTTTTGTTTAAGGTTTTAGATCCAAATGTATGCAATAAGTTTGAAGCTGAAAAAAGAACAAGTAGATTGCTATGTATGATCCTATTTACTCATGAGTATAATATCAAAATTAAAAAAAAAAATTAATATTTTCAAGAAAAACAAAGAAAAATTACCTCGGATAATTTGTGCAGTATTGTGTATATACTTCAAAACCATTGCTATTTTTCACAAAGCATTTAGCTACAGAAACGGGATCCAGCCCGCATGCTTCCAATTCATCAACAAATGACCTAAAAATTAATTGATTGCATAAATACAAACCAGAACAAAATCAGTTTATTTCTATATTAATATCATTAAAAATACTTTATAAAGGCAAAAAATGAAAATTAAAGAAAATATCAGCAAAACATTTAATGGTCAAGTGTTTTAAATAATAACCTTAAAGTACACTAACTCACCTAATCTATTTCAGAAAAACAATAACTGCTTTGAAGAATCAGTGAATTTTTTACTAACATGCAATTCTTCATCTCCCTCCCAAAAAATTGCAGCACAAAAAACTGGTAATGTCTAATATTTAATTTGAAACATTAATGAACTTTGCCCCTCCCCCCACCTTCCCGACTCTAAAACTTTTACATGGTTTTAATTTAAATAGCAAATTAATTTCACTATATTCCTTTAAGAAATTTACTTTAAAAAAACTATTCCCCATTTTATTATGAGACAGAAAAATTAATTACTGTCCTTTGCTAAACAACTGAAATATATCATTATTATAATTTCATTTAATTTATAATAAATCTGCTCACCTATTGAATGAATAAATATCTTCTATGTTACTAAATAAATCCTTTAAATATTTGTGGCTAACTTTTGCTTCTTCATTATTACTAATATGTTTCAAATAGCCCTGTAAAAAAAAAATTAATTAAAACATAACATAATATATTCATAAAACTAATCACTAAATAGACACACATCACATTTAAAAGAAATATATTTCATAAAATTTCTATACACTTATGAATCAATAATTAGTTAACAAATTCAGCTATTGTAAACTACAGAAGACAAAAAGAGTGAGAGAATATATAAAAAAAAAAAAAAAAAAAAAATGGAAATTCCGATAATTAATTTACAGTAAAATTAATGTTTTATATGATCTTGAAAATGTTTGAAGCAAATGATACCATAAACATTCCTGGCTTAAACTTTAAACGCTTTCACAATTTCATATAAAAAAATCTATTAATTATGTGTTATTTTTATTTAGCATATCTCCCCCCCCCCCCATTCCTTTGAAACACATCCTTAATCATTTCTCAAAAATATAATTTTTGACAGAAAAGAAAAAAAAAAATAATGGTCTTGTAATAAAAAAGTACAAGGCACATCTCATTAACATTTTAAAAAATATTTTAAGTTCAACGAAAAATTATCAATTCTTAATACTAAAAATAATCGATCAAAACCGATAGCACAGTGATTGATGTATGGAGATGAGGAATGTGAGAACAAAGTACTAAATCCTTTTATTTCATATTTTTAAAGCTAACTATGATTGTTAAGTGGAAAAAACCAATAAAATGCTTTTCTTCTCAAGCACTTTCTTTTTTCATTTAAAAAGTAAAAAAGAATAATTTGAATTAGTAACTTATATTTTTCTATGACCGTTTCAAATGCCCTGCGGAAGAACACCTTGTCAACTAAAACATGTTCACAGAAAACAAGCATATATGAAAAGAGATAATTTAACTGCTTAAGAAGCTGAGATAGTTTTTGATTTACTTTTCCGAAAGCTGCGGACAAAAACACGGGCAGTTCTGTTTTGAAAACATTTCTCTGTAGACACTATTGGTGGCATTGACCTCAAAGGGGAGAGGGAATTTTAAAAAAAGAGTGCAAGTAAGAAACAACTGAAATACATCTTGGCATCAATCCACCATGTTGAATGGGGAAGGACTACATGCACCCATCGGTTCGGAAACTTAGGCGCGTCTACGTACCGCATAAAAAACTAAATTGAAGGAAGAAAAAGAGGCAAGAATTTCGGCGCCTGAGGTTTATTAGCCGAAACGATATTAAGTTTTACGTTACAGAAATCTGCTTCGGCCAGAAAGACATAAATTGTTCTTATCACTTTCCACCACTGATTGTTTCAAAGGATTTTTAAAAAATCGAATAGTTCATCTTTGCCAGTAAAAAACACTATGTCTTTTAAAGAGACTTTAATTATTGACTAAAAATTCCTAGACATATAACAAGATCAATATTTATTTTTAAAGCCCCACAAAATATATCTTTTTATTTAATACATGCAACATTGTGGATTCAGAGGGTAATAACAGAATTTATTATTATTTACACGAAATCGCAAAATAATCAGCAAGAAGTTAATAAAGCCAATTTCAAACCAATAGAAAATGTATTCATAATTTTAAAAAAATTTAACATTAATTTTTTAGATTTTATGATTAATTTTGAGATTCTGTCTCATTTATATATATATATATATATATATATATATATATATATATATATATATATATATATATGAATCAAATCTTTATAAAGTATGTGATTTCTTATTGCTAAGAATAAATCCAAATACATATATTAATGAGAATTATATCAGACACTTGTAGTATTTCTTTACTTTTTGATAGAATCTGTTAAACCACCAGTCTAGTGGATGGGGACATACTCGAGATTTTGTACATATATTGCTATTTCTGTACATACAGGGTGATCAAGAAATAACAGGAGGTGTTTAGAGCCCTGTAGCGTGTTATGTACTGGGCGAAATATAACAAAATTTGACCACCATACGCATTAAAGTATGCGATTTCGATTTATCCAGAAAGAAAGAAAAAAATTAGTACAAAAAAAAAAAAAACACAGATGGGAAAATTTTGGCGCTACTTTATTATATAACTTATTTGTAAAGATAAAAGGAAGGGTTGTGAGAATTTAAGTCATTCTGCGTTGTCACTACGTGGACGCTCCTTATTAGTAAAGCTGTTTTATCAGCGAGATGAAAATGCCAGTGCTGCTCTTCGTGAATACCGGCGATTAAAAAGTTACGTAGAGGACCGATGACCATAACTAACTTACGAAGAATAGTTGAAAGATTTGAAACAACAGGAATTTTTGGTGTGCGAGAATTCAAGGGCGAGGACGTAAAGGTATCAAGCAGGGACAAGTTGAATCAGTTGTAGCAGCCGTTATGGATAGGCGATAGCTAATAAGCAGGCTACCAGCAGTGCACGTTCAATATCACGACAAACAGATATCCCGTTCTCAACGGTGCAGAAGATATTGTGTAAGATCCTGAAATTTTATCTGTATCTTTGCAATTTCTGGTTGTGGGGCGTTCTGGTTCACTTGAAAGGCATTGTGTATTAAGGACATGTTTTTGGCATTCCTACTTTAAAAGATCAAATAACATTACATGCCAGACGAATAAATGCCGATATGATGCGAGCCACAGTCGAAAACCTCGCGTACCGCATACATTATTGGAACAATCAAGTTGGTGGTCACCTTCAGCCAAATTTGTAAGCTGTTATAATAAACATTTTTCATTGGTATTTAGTGTGTTGCTATTTACTGTTTCCATTGGCAGTTATGTATTCTTTTTCCACACATTATGCGCTTGCAGCGCCAGGTCTTCCCCTATCGGCATTTTTGGTACTTTTTTTTTTTTTTTTTTTTTTTTGATAAAGCTAAACCGCATGCTTTAATGTGTATGGTGGCCAAATTTTGTTATATTTCATCCAGTATAATATAAGGCTTCGAACACCTCCTGTTATTTCTTGATCACCCTGTATAGTGCCATTTTTATATTTATTTCAGTATCTCAGAAAATAAATTTCATAAAATAAGCCGATACTTTGCTTAGTATTTACCGGAATAAAATTTGCAATTAGTCTTAATTTCCAAAGGGTCAAATTTTGATCGCAGCAAGATCTTGAATACATACACATTTCCATATAATTTGCAAAGAGAAAAGCTTAAAATTGGCATCGAGCCATACATTAAATTTTTCAAAAATTACAATTAATAAAATGTTTTCTTTTTTACTTCATTAAAGGCCCCCCCCCCCTTGAGCATAATATATTGTCGGGAAAAAAAATGTTTTGTTCTTTTCGGAAAATTTCAATGTGATAAGCAAGGATGAAGTGGATCGCTATAGATTCGGTTTCTAAAAGGTGGACCGCTATCTTTAAAGGTTTGGGAACCCCTGGTTTAATATACCTTCAGGTCTTGGATGTTCATTAATTGTTTTGCATTTAAATAAAGAGGTTTCATTAACTTTTTAGACGAATTTATTGCAAGAGTAACTTGTTTTTAATGTCGATATAAAATGAATTTAATATTAATTTCTTCAAAAACACCGAGATAAATAAAGGTTTTGCTATTCTAACTGAATATATAACAAGATAACTTGCTCAACCTATATGTACAAATAGGGTAATTTCAATTCCTCACAAAAATAATAGATTTAAAGAACCGAGAAGTAGTTTCTTTTAATGTAAGTGCAAAGAGATGAATCCAAACTTGCTGGCAACAATACAAATTACATTACGTCTTTAAAATTGCTCAAACCAGACCGTTCCCTTTCCTTTTCTACGAGCGGTGGTCTGCTAAATTACAGAGACAAATGCATTGCGATAAGAACGCGTGCCACTCTTCTTCAATCTACATTACACGACCTGCATTTTAAACATCTAAAGCAGGTGAATTCAAGCGAGCTCCCTTACCCTCAGTTATATGTCAGAGCCTTAAAACGATGTAGGTGTTAATTTGTACGTGGGCAGATCACGATTACTCATTGGAGGGGAAAGCATCAACTTTGAAATACCGATAGGGAGAGACAAAACGCAGGAGTGAGGTTATTTTGCACCTGCGATATCTATTATAAGACGGTTTCTCGAACAACACTGATGAGAAACACGGAGAGGAGAGATAAACAGCAGAGAAAAGATCAAAGATCACCACGTAGTCAACAGAGTGCTTTGTTACGAAGGATAAGCAATGCATCCGGATATTCTTTTTTCTTTCCAAATAATGCTAAAAAATGATTGACCTTAATATTTCTCACTGAAGTAAATAAAAATATTGTTCAATTCACTTGAAAAATATATAGAATATGATCGTTGGTACCTAAATTATCAAACTAAAATATGATACATTTGCTTTATTATGTTGTTATGAATGGAGAATCACCATGATATATTTATTTAAATGCATTAATAATTCTTTTTGTTTTTTACTGCATGTAAAACAATCAATAACCCCTGATACAAAGCAAACATGCATCTGCAAATTTAAAAAAATATGTATCAAAGTTATTAAATAAACTTTAATAAACTTGATTGTATAAACTTTACCACTCGTAACAATTATGAAGACTCTTGAATTACTGCGCGCGCGCGAATACATAAAACAAAGAAAAAAAAGTATGGAAGAGGCACAAGCAGAGCTACAAACACAAATAAATTTCTTCGTATCTTCATCAGAACAGATTAAAGTAAGAAATTTCTTAAAAAAAGGCGAATAATTCATTATCTGATCATAAAATGTAACGTTTAATTTTCAATATATTTGTAAATATATTCAAAGTACGCACAGAAATTTACTAGACATTTTTTTTTTCCTTTCCATGTTAAAACATAAGGGGCAACGTTTTTTTTTTTTTTTTTTTAAATTTCAGAATCAAAATTTTTTTGAAAATTTTCTCCCTATATTCTCTACTTCAATACTTACGTTACTCTAAATAGCATCTAGAACCTTCGATAAAAGTACATTCTTATACAAAGTAAATACGAGGTAAAACAAAGAAAATGTGGGACGAAAGGGAAATAAAAATTTAACTACGTTTGGACGCAGTAACTTTCGGATTTACGACTCATTCTAGAGTTAAAAGACAGCTCTAATAAATAATAATAATAAAAAAAAAAAAACACGGTGCTTCAATAAGGCCTTAAAAACTCGACGTAATTTCTTGAGTCACAACAACGGAAGGAAATTCTCTTTCACAGCAGCGATGGTATCTACTAAGAAATACCCTTTCCCTCTACAACACTTTACATCCGTAATCAGTGAACAACAGTAATTGCATGTTCAATTAAGTCTTCGTTCGCTCCAACCTTTTTGTTTCTCTCACGGTTCTGAAGATAGATTACGCCATTAAAGTGAAAAAGTAATGCTACTAAGTAGTTTCGAGTGACGGCAAAAGAAAATCACGTGAAGATCCTCCTCCCTTCCCTTCTGGAAAGCCAATTAACAAGCAGATGTTTTTCAATCACGATAACAGCGTACCTGAAAACAACTCATAATGAGCCTTGCACGAGGAAGAAGCGGAACATAACGGACTATGATGACAAAAAGTCATGCATGTTTTCAAAATTTTAGATATATTTATTTAAAAACAAAAAATTCTTCGACACGACAATTGATTTTTCTCAAATAATTGTAAAATTGTGTGCAAAACTTGTCTTAGATGTTTCTCTTGTAAAAATGAGTCCGATTAGCTTTAGAAAATTCCTGATACTGAAAGCAGTAATGAAATCTTTTAACAGTAACAAATTCATAATTGAAAAACGACATGAACACTGAAATACTTCAGGTTATTTTAGGTTCTAATATGAATAATTTAAATAAAATACTTAAAGGAATCCATCATTTGATTAAGCAGTCATAAAAAATAAGAAACCAAGGAGTTAATCTTTACCGCCTCCAAAGGAAGTTTTATTTAATGGTTAATAATTTAAAAATACACGATTATAATGAAAATCAAAATGCTGAAAGACGAAATGTAAAGCATGTATAGGACGGGAAACGAGGTGGAAAAATGAACGTTTCGAAATGAAAATCGTATAATATGAATTTCACAGTTTGAAGTGTCTTGAAGTACAGCTTCTTTAATAAATTCATAAATTTTCTCATCTAAATTAAAGACACGTCAATTTTTAGACTTGTCTTTCTTCTTTTTGAAATTATTTCCATAAAAGAATTTTATAAAACATGTTACACAAAATTTCTCGGTACAGAGTATATACAAAATGGTTTTCTGTGAAATTACATGTCAAGTTTTGATCTATCAGAAACAATAAATGATTCAAGATACACCCAAGGATTAAGTTATACATATTTATAAAAGACAGATTTTTTTTTTTAATTCTATCTCCAAGAAGGACTCGAACGCCCATTCGTTTTTATCAATATTTTAACATGAAAATGAATATAAAAATTTGTCAAATCATAATGAAATCAAAAGTGAATGAAACAGTTAACAGAACTATACGATTTTAGAAACAAAGATGTAAAAAAAGAAAGGGAAACCACTTAATTGAGATAGTGGTTAAGGTAGATTTAGTTTTTTAAGCCAACATAAAAATTTAAAGATACATTCAAATTAGATGCACATTAAAAGATAATTCTTTATTATATATGTATTTCTAAATAAAGTAAAAACTTTGAATTAAGCAATAATTCTAAATTCAGAAATGGCATAAAATTCCTTACATTTCCATTAATTCCTAAGAGAGAAATGATAATTGTTATGAAATATAACCGGTCCGAATGACGGTGAAACAAGTCGGACACAAGTTCAGGATCTTCAAAGAATAAATATTGCTATTCCTCGCGGCTGAAAGAAGCAAATGTGCGGAATAACGAATTAAAATTCATGCCAAAAACGAGTCCATCACAAAATTAAAGGAAGAAGAAAAAGTCAAAAGAGAAGGCCTTCACCTCATTTAAATGACATACATATACACAGAGGAAAAGTGTTAAGAATACGGAACAGTCAATCGTGAAATTACACGAGTGGTAAAAAAATAATAATAAAATATAATAAGTAAGAGGTGAAGGAAGTTGAAGTTTACTTAGGAATTGACAAAAGACGGATGTCGGTGACAATGACAAAAAAATGAAAATCTGCGAAAAAAAGAAGCGTAGGTAGCACTAGAAAGCAAGAGGCTTGGCTATAAGAAGTGTCAACAAGGCGCCGCAGAAGTCGAGATTGGAAGATAAATGGCTAGAAATTAAATTGGTTCGTTGATTATGACCCGAAAAACAGTTCATTTCATGTACACGTATGGGTGTTATAAGGAATTTAAAGTGAATTGGTAGCTTAAAAAGAAAATAACAAGAAACCACTTAACCTAACTTCGCATGAAAATTATCTCGCAATTTATTTGTAAAAGCAATTCGGAGAAAGCAATATTTCGACAAAGATTACGTAAACGAGAAAATAATGTAGTCATGACAGGAATAAGCATGCCTTTGTTACCGCAAGGCCCTTAAATTGTGTATCAAGCTTCATTTAATTTATCAGATGCAGAAAAAGAGTTCCGAATAAGAATTTAGACATACCTCAATAATTTCATTTAAATCTCGTACATAAGTCTTTTCAGTATCGACTATTTCCAGCACAACTCGATCGGTGTGACTGAGATTAGGATCACACCACCTGGGCTTGCCAGCTGCAGGGCCAGTTGTGGTTGTCCCAGAGCCACCACCCATGGAGCCATCGCGATTGGGACCTGTTCGATTGCTGTCGTCATCGTCATCATCATCGTCGTCTAAGGATTCGATGCTAGCCAAGTAAGATTTTTTAACATCTAAAGAATTTCTAGGCAGTGAAGATGATGATGAACTTGACGATGATGACACAGAACTGCTACTCAGGGGGCGCTTTTTTTCCTGAAAAATAAACGCATTATCAGGTACTTAACAATACAAAGTAGTTGATTATATACAATCAAAAAATACAGAACGGATTTTAAATATTTTAGTAAAAAATTATAAGAGATTTTTTAAATATAAATAATAGCACGTTAATTATTCACTAAATTATCGGAAATGGAATAGTCATAATAAAAATCACTAAGATAGCACAGGACACATGAGCTGGAGAAACTTTAAATTCATTCGATAATAATTTATCTAACCTTTAAAAGGATATGAATTTACTGATACACGTTAAGATTAAATTGAAAGCTTATTTTTACGAAAGCGATCTACACAGGCGCGCACACAAAAAGAATATAACTATTAAAAATATGTGGACATATATTATCAATTCCTCCACCTTTACCTCAATGGCATAAATAATAATACAAAATTCAAATAAAATACTAAAACCATAGTTAGTCCACATTAGCTGATGCAACAAAAAACATATTTGAAAGTTACAGTGTAATTTACACTTAAGCATATAAAATAATGTTATAAACGAACTTAATGACAGTAGAATTTAATTTTACCATTAACCATTTAACAAATATATTCTCAAAATACATTCTAAAACAAAAAGATTGTAACTGTCTTTATAAATCTCTAATTGCTATTGTATTATCTTAGTTAAAAACACGTTTAATTACAATGCTATCACTTCACAAAAAGCACACACTTTTTCGTTTGATATTTTTTTTCTGTTACTTTGAACAGAAAGCACTCAATTACACATGGGCATACATTATTTTAAAAAAATTCAAGGATGGACTCAGAGACATTGCCTTTAAATTTTAATGTTATCTTATCATAATTTCTCTTACCTGAAAAGCGCTCTCAGAGTAACTTCTTTTACTATAGGTCCGATTATTCCTGTGTCCAGTGAAGGGCACAGCGAGGGGTGGTAGTCGTTTGGGTTCATTCCCCTTTCCTCCTGGGTCACAAGGGGGTGGCGCAGATCCTAAACCAGAGGTAGTATGCGATGGGGTTGTGCAATCGGTGGTGGTTTCATTCTCCTGAGTGTTCTTCGCCACGATTGTATCAAACATATCCAATAGACTCGACGATAAGTCTACCGATGTACCTGTAAAGGAAATAAAATTCAAACTGAAATTTGATTTTCGTTGTACCCAAATAAAAAAAAAACCCCGCAAAGAATGCTTTAGGGTGTTAGAAAAGCTTCAAATAATTTAATTAATCCAATTATAATTGCACAATTCAACTGATTAAACTATAAAATTACAATTAAATTGAATATGCATAAGAAAATGAAGAACACAAAAAGCGACATTATACAAAGAATAACAATGTAGATTCTTATTTCACTGGTTAAGATTACGCTGAAAACAAGTTATTTTCACTGGAATTTAATTTTCACGATCAACACGCGTTTATTATTTCAATAGAATGTCTTACAAAAAGACTGATTTTATTTTATTTCATAATTTTGTAGTAAAAATAGGGATGTCAGTATGTATATATATATATATATATAATAAAATATGCGTGTAACTATTTCGAACATAATTTTGAAAAATAAAGAATTTAATTGTGAAACATATTTTTTCATATCAAATGAACTAAAACTAACGTAAATACAGACTTACAATTTTCTTCTGAAAAATGTGCACATTTTAACCTAGCAGCTTTTATTTTATTTATGTGCGGTACATGTTCTAAATACGGAAGTAACGTTCTGCGTCAACGACTGCTTCCCTTTTTTATTGCTCTCTTCGCTTGAAAGACCAATTTTTCTTGTTTAAAATAAATACTGAAACTCCAGATATCCATAATTATAAAATCTTCAAAGGAAGAAATATAAACAAAATACGATCAACATTTCTTCCTCTTCAAAACGGATTTCGGGTGTTCGAAAATTTAGTGTGTAGTAAATTACAAATACACTAGAATCACGAAGATACCTCATATGGCAGTTAATGAAGGCTTGGTTAAAAATTTGATAATACAGATTTTTCTCACATGATTAATTAGTTTATGCATAAATGACTGAATAAAAAATAAAAAACGAGTATACGATTGAGCTTCATAAAAAATAAGTAAAAGAATAACAGAATATGCGTGTTGATTGTTTTAATTAAAAATCAAAGTTTTTCCTTCAAAATAAGCAAAAAGCTCTTGAAAGAATTTTCTTCTTTCTTTTCTTTCCTTCCCATGGTAGCAAAATAAATAAAAAGAGTGAGAGATAATAATCTTTACAGTTTTAATTATTTAATTTCGTCTAATGTCTAACAAGATAATAACTTCTGCTTTGGAAGTAAGTTATTGCTTTGAATCAGTTCAAAGCTCAAAAATATTTATGTATTTCATGTAATTGTGGAAACCTTCTACGAATGATTTATTCAATTTCAATTTATTAGTTAAACATATGATTAACCTCTATAAATAAGAAAAATGATAAATCAATTACGTAGTTAATATATAATAAAAAATAATATAAAAACAAAAATTATAAAAGTGCGAATACAATTTTTAAAATTGATCTGACAAATCGATTCTATTGAAAAACTAAAAATTAAAAAGAACTTTAAACAGCCTTCTCCGAAGAACTCTTATTAATTTAGTTAAATATTATTTTTTTATTATTAAAAATCAGAAGAACGGAATAAAATGTATACCAGATAACAGAAGGTTTAATTGCAGAGCACCGGTCAAAAATACAAACGATTCATTCTATATCAACTAAGAAATGACAAATTCAATGAAATTGCAGATTTTCATAACACCTATATCGACATCGGACAACATAAAATACAAATATACAGGTGTAAATTTTTTCCCTTCTTTTTTCTGCTTTATAATTTGGTAGCATACAATTTCAAGGCGAGGAAAGACTCAAAAGACCTTATTATTCAGATAACAGAATACTTTTTGCTCCGCTGTTACACCGACAATAATTCACTGAATGTTTATCGAATCACTAACATTGACTTTAAGAGGGTATTGTTTGTTAATTTACTTTTGTTTCCTTCTAATTCGCACATCGAGATATTACTTTCATAACATGCCATGACATGTTTTGTCATCACCTTAAAATAAATTGCCTCTTTTCAACAAAACAACATGCTGATAGGTGCTTACACTTCATTCGCATGTTCTAGACCCGATTTAAAATTTAAAAAACACCTTCACTTTAAGGGTAAGAGACAGTGTCATTAGACTTCGTAAGTTTTTACATCATATTAATTCTATCGTAACGATTTCAGGAATTCAAGAAGAGGAAACAAGAGGGAGAAATATCCCTGAATAAGAACGTACACTTACTTGGTTGACTACATGCGACACAGTTGAAACAATTCATCTATGGTAAGACTAACGGAGGACTCCTCAAAATTTAACCTTGACGACAGCAACAAAGAAAATCGCAACGTGCGAGTAGCACAGTAGACTATAGTTAAAATCTAAGTTCTGCTTCTTGACACAACAGCTGGTCCTTACGTTACCTGTTCTAAACAAACACAGGTGAGCTGATATAGGCGCACCACCAATAGAAACTTTTATGAATTGATTTCTGAAATTAATGTTCTTTACGACGAGCGACAGCGTAGCATTTATGGATGTACAACAGACTTGGAAAAACAATTCAAGCTCAAAAACAAATATCCCCCTTCTATATGTAATGCTTAGAAATGTTATCATTGGTTACTTTATCAAATGCTCATATCTGCCTGCCTTACAAGTACAAGCATTTCTCTTTCACCTTAAAAGGGAGTTTGATACACATAAAATATACCAGTTATTCGTTGATTTTTCTGTTCGCTATGTTAAGCTACTTTACTTAACGATAGAGGCTTTATCGATCATATCAACTATCGAAGAAAGATGGTAATTTACAATTATATACATAACTCGCAAAATTAAGAAACAGTGTGAATTATCATAATCTTTCATAAGAAAATGGATGAAACAGAAAGATGAAAGGTAATGAAATTTAAGGGATATAATTCATCCAACATGTAGTTAAGTTTTTTTTTTTAATTGAATCGAAAAGAATCTCATGTGCAGAAACAAACAAACAAAATTCAAATACGTACACTTTAAAATATATGAGTGAGTACGCAAGAATACGAATCATACAGACTTTTGTCATTCTTTCCCAAGACTATAATTACATACGAAGGTTCTCAACTATGCTTCCATACATTTCTATAATTGCTTCACAGAAAATGAATCGTCATCGTGAGCAATTTGAAAATTTTATTAATAAATCTTCAAGATGATTAACTAACATTAGAATGGCACATCATTAATTTCGTAATGTCACATAAATAATTGAAAATTTGTGTCAACTCATAAATCAATATCATTTTTATAAAATGTTTGATTTAATTCCAAAAAATAAACAAAAGCCCACAATACAGTTGAATGAAAAAAAGTTCTACAGGATAGCTATAAAATAAGTTTCCCTGTCTAAATATCCGCAGCTAAAACTAATGAACGGATTGAAGCCTATATACGAACTTCAAAAAATTATGAAATTAAATTCAGCAAATAATAATAATTTAATTAATCAATTAACAAAAAAGTAACATAAGACAGATTCTAGTATTCTCAGAACGAAAATGGATTAGGCAAAATTTGATTTCATCGATTTCAAATGATTAAAAAAATGTACATATAGAAATGAATAATACACAGCATGAAAAGCATAGGAATAATCTTTTATTAATCAACAAGCCGTCTTTGACGATCAGCTTATTTGCCCATGACTTTATAAGCTGTTAAATGATTAATACAGACAGCGTATTTTTTAAAAAAAAAATCCATCTTGTTATTGGATACGAATGAAAGCTACGAATTCAAATGAATCAATTTATAGCAAATTATAGTTATACTACGAAATAAGAGAAGTGAAAATCCTATAACGGAATTGAAGCAGGCGATTGAATGTTTTATTGGAAGAGTCTGAATTCCATAATAAAATTTAGAAATATTACGACAGATTGAGTATCAAATAGAATGAAAAAAATATTATTAAAATTAAGAGGAAAATTTTGCGTAAATAGTATTGCTACCATTAAAAAGATAACCATTTTTGAGTTTTAAAATAATACAACGATTTTTTTATAGAATAATTGTTTAAAAAAATATAAACAACAATTTCCATATACAAGTCATTGAGATTGCCCATGAGACGAAAGCTGGCCTATTTTTACGTTCGATTAAACTATTAGAAGTATATTTCTTGACTTCTTTAAATCTTTTTTCCTCTGATTGAATGGACTTTTTAATGCCACGGCGAACCTCCCCCAGAAAGTTTATTATAACATTTTGCAGCTCCATTAATTAGATAAGCGGAAGTACACAATTCATTGCAGCCAATGAAGCAGCCTGAAATTCGCACAACGCTTTTTTTACGTTTGACTGGTAGTAAGATTGATTTCTGTATTAGCGTTTTACATCTTCTGGCTTACAAAAAAACATTTTCGATGCACTGATCTTTCTTGCGCTACCAGATACTGCATTAACAACACTTGGTATTCCCCCTCCTTTTTTTTTTTTTTTGGGGGCATTTATTTCCCCATGCGTTTTAAAATCAACACATGATTTTAAAATTTCATCATGAGATGATGATTATTCATTCATCTCATAAATTCTATCTATATATCCAAACATATACGGAAAGTTATTATGTCCAGATGTGCTTTTAAAAGGAATCAAAATCGAATAAGCTGATATTTGTATAAAAGTCATTAGCAATAACAGTTTCAATACTACAAAGAATTCAGTTCCAAAGATACAATGGAAATAATATCTAAACAAATTTTGCATGGCTATTAGTGCTGAGAAGCTTCAATTTGTTTCCAATCATGACTAAAAGGCAGTCATTAACAGCCAGAAAATTATAAATATCCGAATAAAATGGATCACTGGAGACCTAATCAAACGTACACAAAAGATTTTCAAATTATTTCTTCCGAAATTTCCACTTATTTATTAAGGCAGTATACTTTTATTCTCTTTTACTGCGGACAGTAAGTGTGACATATATCAAATACGCGTGAGCGCTGTCGTGTCCCTTACACTTCCAAAAAATAAGGCTGTACCAAGTAGGGCGTGTCGGTTGCGTTCTTCAGTAAATAAAGCGAGAATCAAACAATCCAACAAATATGGTCGTAAATTCCCCGCAATATCTGCACCCGACACATTGATGGCAAGAATTCTAAAGGTTTGGTATTCGAAATATCTCGAGCCAAAGAAAATTCTGTCCTTATTTTTTTTTAAGTGACAGTTCAGCATAAATATTCCTTAAAGCGCTAGCTCGACAGACAAATTCTTTGAGTAGCGAAAGAAAACGCACTGCTGAAGGGAGGTTGAGAGAAAAAAAAAAGAGAAAAACTTGTGCTTTTTTTAAACGTGAGAAGAGACGATAACAATGCATAACAACAAGACGATTTGATTCACAATATTGCTATTCACAACGATTGCATAAAAATTGGAAATAGCAATAAAAGAGTAACAATTATGACCACTGACCAAAAAATATTGTTTGCCAACGGATTCTAAACCCTCCACACTTTTGCGCATGCGTGAGGATGGGTTTAATTCGGCAAAATAGGGGCGAGAGGAAAGGAGGAAATGTTTACATTTAACAATAAAGTAAATTCCAGAAATTTCGCACATCCTTCCTTGTACCACCCCTCAGTTAGATAGAAACGCCGAAAAGTGGTCGTCTCAGAATACTGAAACGCACAGTATAAACTATTATTTTTGTAAAATAATATTTTCAAATAATTCTTCAAGAGCACTTTCCTCACCTTGCATCCCACACAAGCATATAAAATAAAGATAATTTCCCGCTAATGCCAGAATTATTATTCATTACACAGAAATATATAAAAAAAATTCATCTTGGCCTAAATCTTACGTTCAAGAAACTTCTAATAAGATCAATAGATTTCTGGGAAACATTTTTACAAACGGAAGTGCTTTTATGTCCTAGATCAAGGGAAAGAAAGGATAAGATCAAAATTCAAAGGAAATGTTTAAACAAGCGCAGGAGATAAAAATAGAGCGAACGAAGAGGGGGGGGGGGATTGTCACGGCTTATGGAAATAGTCAAGGAAGCAATTAAGAGCATCAAATCAACTTTTCAAGGCCTTGATATCGGCAAGGTGTGCTAACAGAGATGTACGAGTACAAAATAGTAAAAAATATTTAAATTACTTTGTAACCTACATACGATGATAATTTGAACCACATACGCGTAGCTTGTTTTCACTTACAACAAAATTTCACTTTTTATGGTCAATCAATGACAGAACCTTCGAAACATTTATAAGTGAGGTAAGGTCATTTCCAGCAAGGTCAACATCATGATGATACGTACCGATGAGTACGCAGATTAAACAAAAAAAGACTTTTACGTTTACGACCTCCAAATCAGATGTTTTGTCAGGCACTTTATTTAATGCTGGTTAGAAATAATATTTTTTTATGAGTAATTTATTGTCACCTACGATTTTCAGGAATACACTACTTTGGTTTTTCAAACAAAACGAATAACGCAACAACACATATAAGTAGAGTTTTAAAGGATTTTTTTTATAGAAAAACATGTATGACTATACGAAATAATTATGTAAACAGAAATAAATAAATTTCCAGCGTTCCATCAGGCAAATTATAATATTGAAATACTTCGATGGAGTAAATAATGGTTAACTATCATAACTTCTTTGACTTCATTAATGAAACAAATCAAACATAACAAATGTGCAGATGAATTCTAAAACAATAGCTAGCTTCAGTGAATAGAATGAAAGTTTTGTACACAGAAAGCAAATTCTAGACAATATAGCATTAAAAAAAATCCTGGAGAACTAAAAGAAGAAGTGGGGGGGGGGGGGCAAAGGAAGTGCCTTCAGCAGCTTCGGCCAAAATAGTTCCTTTAGAGAAATTGAATGTTTACAATAGCAAAATTAAGAGAACAATAATTACAGGAACAAAATGTTTGAAAACAAACAAATGAGGAAATAATTAGCTATAAAAGAAATAATTTAGAGATCCTGTTTATAAATAAAGCAATTGCATTTTAAATTACTAGTGTACAAAAAGGATAATTAAGAATACGAAGGAAGCACCAAAAATATGTTAAAAACTCTTAATTATATATTTTTAAAAGAAATTATTTTTCAAGAGCACTTCTAAAATAAAAGCTGAAAAGAAGCGGGGGGGGGGGGAGACTTCTGAAGGTTAAAAATAATAAATAAATAAACAACACTTTAGAGCTTGGCAATGTTTTCCGGTATAAAACCTGAAATCCAAAATATTCCAAGAAAAATGTCTGTTCGAAATAAAAGTGAATCCGCCGTTTAAATAATAAAGCATCATTTGCAGTCAAATTTCAGAGGTAAAAGACCTTTCTGAAACAAGAACAATTCAATAAAAATCACCGTTCACCATCCATGCTCACCCAACGTGACTAGAAAAGCTGACCATCCAGTCAGAAATAATGCGACGAGATAAAATCGAACAGATACCGGTAAGAGAATAACGGGTGTTTTTACATTGCAAAGCGGTACTTCATAATTGCAGTGAAAATGGGAAGACCTGAATATTGGGTACTACATGCAAAAATGTAACTGAAGACCAATGGATAGCAAAAAGTCATCAACTAACAGAAATAAAACACGTGTATCTTAAATTTAACCAGCCACCTATGCGATTAACTTGTTTGCCCAGATAATTGAGTTTTTTAGGGAGGGAGGAAATGGAATGCATTCTTTTTAAAAAACTCATCTTATTACGTGATACGAATGAAAAATATGAATTCAATTAAATCAGTTAACAGAATATTAAAAAGTGTATAACATGTTACGAAATAAAAGCGGAAGTGAAAAACCTATTCCAGTTAGAAAGCACGCGGGTGAATAGTTAGATGAATGAAAATTCCATCATAATATTTAAAGAAATTGTTTAGACTGAGTTACAAATTGAATTAAAAAATATTATTAAAACTAACGAGAAAACTGTACAGAAGTGGGGCAGATATCATTATAATTAATTTAATTTTTGGTCTTAGGTAATTTTTAAATTAATAAAAAGACCATTTTTGTCAGATAACTGTTTTAAAAGATATAAATATCAATTTCTATAGGTAAGTGACGACAGCTGACGATCGATTAAATTTTCTGTTCGAAACCTATTTCTTTATTTCTTTTATATCTTCTTCCCTCCTTGCATATTCCTTATTGAATAGACTTTTTGATAACAAGGCGAACACTCACCAGAACATTTCTAATAACATTTTGTAACTCCAAAAGTTAGCTAAGCAAATAGTTCACTTCAATGCAGCTGTAATAATGTTCAATGAAGTAGTTTGCAATTTGTATGATGGTGTGTTTACATTTGGTAGTTGTCATTTGGCAATAAGTTACAAGAGCGATTTCTGTGTCACATGCATTAGTGTTATATATATAAATGTCTGTTTATTTTTTACTAGTCATCCCTAGTGACCAATTGCTTCGCTGGAGATATTGTTGAACTTAAATTCAATTAAATTTCTTATGCTCAACTTTATATCTAAGATTCCGTCACCGAATTATGTTTAAACATCAATTTGCCTAGCCTTTCTAAAGGAAATCAGATCCATGACATCAAAGCGCTATTAAAAACGTAAATAGCTGGTTCATTTATCGTCTAACTTTCAAGGTATTTTAAATTCATTCAATTCCTACTATTAGCTCACACTCTATATATATCTTGTTCAAATTTTCAATCGTTAATAAAATACTTTTTCTTCATCCACTTCAAATACATTTTTTTAAACTTGTAGTGGATGAAAATTGATGTTAATACAGTTCTTTTCAAATATTAATTAATTAATTAAATTTGTCCAGTAATTTCTATTTGGTCGCCAAAGTCGCCAAGCTCTATTTTGCCACTTAATATTGTAATTCTGTCATATGTACATAATTATATTAACTGTAATTATTTAATAAAAAGTAACTAAAATAATTTTTTTTTGTTGACCTAAGTAGGAATTGACTTAATTTATATATATTACTTGTTTTTTAAATTGTTTTGTAAACAAGAAAGATATTAAACAGAATCCTTCTTATTACGCTTTTAACAATGGCAGGAAAGCAAGCGATTATATATTTAAAGAAGCAATAAAAAACGGTTTGAATCTCAGGGCAACAATGTAAATTTATTGCTCAAAATAAAGCAAAAAAAAAAAAAGTCAAAATTCAGAAGGAAAAAAAAAATGCATAAATATTTGATTAATAACATTGAAAAGATAAACTTTTAAATTTTAAAAAGATGTAAAAATCATTTTTTACTATAATATTTTCAGAAATAAAGGGGAAAACACAAAATTTTCGTTTAACTGAATTAAAATTTTTAAAAAATCGCTACGAAGTTCATATTTCCATCCTTCACAATACATATGTGCCAAGTTAGCTCTAAATCAGACAATCTGACTTGTAGAGTGCCAATGCACACACTGTATTACTACAAATATGCAAAGCGGATGGAGATGCCTATTTATTTTTTATTTACTTATTACTTTTTTTAATAAGAGTGATTTGCAAACACCTAAATGTTAAATACATAAGAGCCAGAAATACATAATCAGTTGAACAGAAAAAAACAACGAATTATAAATTAATACAAACTCGGTCAAATTTAATTAGACATTGTTTAGCACAATAAAGAAGCAAATTGGAAGTTTTTTTATGATGGAATTGAGAAACATTCCTCCGAAATTAGGAACTTCTTTCTAGATTATTCACTAAATTTACAGCTTAACAAACAAATGGAACAAACACGATACAAACTAACAGTTCGATTTAATAAAGAAAAATTTTCCCATAGATGATTTTTTAAAATTTTTTTTCTTTTCTTTTGATAATACAAGAAAGCACAACAGCGTAAACGCTAACCAAATGCATTTTTCAAAGCATGATAGATCTTGCACAGTTTTTGTCCACCCTTCTTCATGAAAGATAGAGAATGCATAGAATGTAGATGACTAATATCAGAAAATGCTTTGCGAAAGGAATGATGAAAGAAGGATAGGGATGGAGGACAGAAGAGGGACAGGCAGGGAGGGTGGAGAAAAAAAGTCCGTATCGAGTACCTGAAGCGACTAAGCTAAACGAACATCGGTGGTTCTTCCGTTTTACTGAATGAGAAACGGAAATAACGCGACGGGGAAGGATATCTATTTTAGGATTCCATACAGCACGTGAGCCGCACGTGTTTCTCCAATTAAATCTAAGGTTTCAAAATGCTGGTTTCAAGAGAATTTTCGGAACAAGAAAATAATTGAATCCTCTTAGTAATATAGGCAATGAGATTTCTAGGAAATTCAGCAGAAAAACATTTTATTAAAAGACATTGAATTGATATATTAAACACATATTTAAAAATATGAAATAGAAATGACATTTAAAGCTTCTGGTAAAGAGAAAGAGATTGGAAAAGAAAGATGTAACGCCTTAACAACGATGTTGTGAAGATTCCATTCATTACGAATGGAAGTATTTCACAATTAATCACAGAGTGAAAGACTTTAAAAATCCCATGAAAATAATGACGATTATTATTTCAAAATCCAGCTGCATTAGGATTCCAAACATTTTAAATTTCATCAAAATTCAAACAAAAAAATTAGTGAATCAAGAATGGACATCGCAATGTATAATCACACCCCATAGTATAAATTTCTTATCTATAATTTTCCAATGCAATTTCCAGCACATTCGAAACCGAGAATGATTAAAAATGTATGACTATTTTTAAGCAATTATCCATGAGAATTATATTTACTTATGGCTAATTTTTAAATTTCAATAAAACCTATTGCAAATGTACATATTTGGATGATCACTCAATTCAAATTCTAGCGAGTCATTTAAAGAACAGACTTTTCAAACTAAAGTTGAACAACCTTTCTATACACGTCTATCTCATTCATCGACAGAAAGCCAGAAGTAACATCAGTTCGCCTACCTGCCCAGAAACAGAAACAACATACAGCTGACAGTTTTCAAGTGCACCTTACGACATGAAACACCCACGTTCGCGACACACGGCGCCGAGCTGCCTTCCTCAGTAGCCGAAATCAGAAACTAGCTGCATTATCCAATCACCCCAGCCAGGAAGGAAAAGGAGACCATCGCCTCTTCCTCTAGACTGTGAGGGAGGGGCAAGAGACAGAGGGCCCCTCTACTATTCACGGCCGTAAACATACGCTCCCTTGCCAGAAGATCAAAGAAACCCGATAGCGTGAGGCCTGCACGGGCGTGGATTGTTGGGTTCACAACTACAGCCAGGCTTCCTTTCTTTTAGGAATATAAATGACCATGGTGGTAGAGAAATTATTAGCTACGTTGGAATACACACTTCAGGCCGACCGCAAATAATCTGTGAACAGACTTTGTTGAAAGGAAAAACTGGTTTTTCGTAATGCTACACAATGTGCCGAAAATTCATGGGAAACAAAACAGATTAATACTTCATTCGGCAGAATTATATTTGCACATTAAGATTTAAGTTAATATAAAAAACATTATAAAAATGATTCGCAATTTCAAATGAAATAATTTTAATACATCTTCATTAATAATTCGATAATCTTATTAGAAATTATAAATACGTCAAGCTTCAAATAATTCCTATTAATTTTTTTGAGACATAAGTTTAGACCACAAAGGATTAAGTATTATAGATAATGGAAAAATATTAAGCATTTGAATGTACTTGTACTGTAAATGGATCAATTTTTTTTAATTTTATTTCTAAAGGTGAAAAATATGACGATTTCAAAATATATGAATTCACGCCACTTTTATTCACAGAATATAAATGCATCAATATAATTCAAAATTAAACACCAAGAATAAAATGTTAAGATTAAAATTTTTTCAGCGAAAATTTTAATGCCTTTTGTGACGATGCCGCTTAAATGTCTGAACCTGCACTAAATAGTGTGATGTTCTATTCAGAAGAATCATGAGAGTACACAAAGGAACAATGAGTGCCACTAGATTGCTTTCAAGAGAACAAACGAGAGAACAATCAGCTGAAGAAAACAAACCATAAGACATATGATTGTATGAAATAGAAATTTTCTTTAAGTCTAATCAGCGGAGAACTTTAAGAGAAAAAAACTAATAAAGATAAATCAATTTCACTAAGTATAATTAACGACTAATTATGCCTTTAAAATAACCATTAAATATTAATTAACCTTCATTCATTTCACAGAAGCAAGCGTTTTGACAAGGCGTTCCTAGTGTGAGAAAAATCCAAGAAATTCCTTCCCAAGCTCGTACACCTATTTTTGTGGTCACAAACAGAGACAGGACGGAAAGCTGATACCAAGAATAGAAAAGGATCGTATTCATTCATCCAGAAACCGCAAAAAAGTTTTGTAGTGATCATCTACGGAGCCCCACACAGCGGATGGTCAAGTTTCGGATATGGTAGACTATACGATATACAAAGAAATTCGAGATAGACAGCATGAGTTTGGTCTTTCTGTAGTTCAATAATTTTAAATTCAATTTGATCTGAAATATAACTTATTAAAAAGGAAAACAAGAATTAATAAAATGTACACTAAACGCATCATGCATTATTGAAGAATTATAGATCAAATTTGTGGAATTTGAAACAATAGAAATCGTTCAAAATTTTAAGGATTATAGAAAATAACTTTTATTACTTAACATCATTCTACAATCAACGAACATTCAAATTGAAAAGTACATAGACAATGACATGAAGGATTACTTTATAATAACTAAAATCAATTCATATCAACAGCATTATCGCGAATTTTACTATTGCCCGGCAAATAATTATAAAATCCGCATTTTTACACACAAAAAAACACATTTTTATTTTCTAACAAATAATTAATAAACATTTCGTAATAATTACAAAAGAATAAATAAAATTACCTACTAAGTCATTGAAATTGAATCCAAGAGCAACTAACCTTCAAAGAAACAACAGTCTGACAGTAACATGAAAGGTCGAGTACATTACGCTTCCTAGGACAATGCCGCCATCATTATTCTTTAGAAAAATCCAACAGAACTCGATTTTTTTTTTTTTTCAGAGAGCTTTAAAATGGAGGACAGAGAGCAATAAAAGCAGTTTTGTGAGAACATTACGCTTTCTTCTGACCGATGAAGCTTAAGCTTAATATCTCAGAAAAAGGAAGTACGGATAATTGCTTGTGGGCGTCATTTTAATTGATGTTGATTAGGTTAATTCCCTAAGGTTGGAAAAAAAGCTTGGTCAACAGACTAAGACAGGTCAGGAAATCAACAGACTGGTTTCGAAGGGTTAATGACAATCAACAGCTGTGAAAGAAAAGTGTAATTAAGCTCGTTGACGGCTCACATGAACCGAAGGGCAACTGATTGAAGATTTATGCACTTATCAGAAAGGGAAAATTATGCAGTTGAAGCTGATTAGATAATGGAATTTAAATATGTAGTAAGTACTCTGGTCTTCGGGATTGGAGGAAGGAATAAGATCACAATGAAAAATTCGCAGATGATCTAGAATAAAAGGCGACCAAAGAAGCGGGACTGTGTTTTAAATTTTAAATTCAGCGTTGAAAATCGATTTCATGAAGTTATAATGTGGAAAATGTAAATGAGACATAATGAATTAAAAGAAGAACAGAAGAGAAGAAGCGGAATAAAATTAAATTATGTAAAAATATAGACGATAAATAAAACATATACTACAATTAACTTCGAACTTAAGTTCTACAATTTCATCATAGCCGGCAACTTTATAAATAAAATCTTCATTGTGCTTTCGCGACACTACAATGCAAGTTATGTGCCAGCAATTCCATTCCTCCTTCAAAAGAACATTCCTCTAGAATTTTCAAACGACAGAATTAAAAATATTCTCTATAACTTTTAAGCTACGTCTATGGCCAATAAATAATTTATCTTCAATAATTAAAAAAAATAAAAATAAGCACTAAGTGGCTAATTTATTAAGTTTTTTTAGATATTTAAAGAAACATCAGTGCAATTATAAATCGATATTTTTAACTACTTTTTTCTGAAACGGAAATCGTGCACTATTTCAAATGTGACCTTAAAACCAAAACTAAAAAAACTCCCCAACAAAACTCATAGCATGATTTAAGTCCGGAACTTTAATGTAACCCACGTTCCAGGACCAAGATTAAGTCATTAAAAAAAAATTCAGAGTCGATCACGACAAGTATCTCGCACGACTTACGGCGTCAACTTGGAAAAAGATTGGCGCCTGAGAATCTCCCGTCTACCTGGATGAATATAAGGTTAACTGACGGTAAGTGACTTAAAAATAAAGACATCTGAAGAACAGCAGGGAAGGTTTACTATATGGAGTAGTATGTCGGTAATGGACAGATATATACCGTTCTTTTTTTTTTTTTAAATACCTGTCCTGTAGCGCCAGTGAGCGAAGGTAAGACACAATAACCTCAGCCAGATATTATGACTCAGCAGAGAGGAATGCAAAGCTCCAGCTGGTTGGATGATTGGCCCCAAACCTGATTTCAGCCCGACGTTGAATTCTCGCTGGGATGGTTGAATGGAACGGTAAAAACTCTCGCGCTACGGTCCCCAGAGGGAAATTAGTCATTTTTTTTTCTCTTTCCTTTCTATTTATAAGGAAGCAAACTGATTTAGCATCCTCGTGTTAGATAAGAGAAGGCAAAAAAGAGTTAATTTTTAGTGCAAGGGAACTGGAGGTTTTCTAAAACATTAGCAAACGTTGAAACGGTTTGCTCTCGCATAATGTAAAAATAAATAACCTTTAATATAAAGGATGGAGATTATTAATGACGATTAAACTTTTTTTGGGGGGGAGGGGGGTACACATTTGTGAAGCGTGGGGTGAGGGAAATAAAATATGATAGAAACATAGACAAATATTTGTAATCAAAGATTTACAGACATTTGATTAAATAAATAGAAGTAAAAGAAAATAAAAATTAGAAGAATATACTAATTTTTTTTAAATGAACTTTGTAAATACGATTCATATTTTGAAGCAAAATTTAATTCGATAAAAGCTTGTATAATTTAAAATATAAGATTTAAGAAAGTCATGAAGTAAAATCTGCATTGAAACAATTTGAAGAAAGTTTAATACTAAAGATTTGAATTGACGTTAATTTTACTTATAAAAGCTACAAACATGATATTTTATATAATCATTTTAATTGTTTACAATAAAAAAAATATAAAAACATGAAACAATTCAAGGAAATTTAAATTAAATTTATTATTTAACGTTTCAATACTTTTCAGACCATTTTTGAACAAAAAATGCCGACTTTTAAAATAAAAAGAAAAAGAAAAAAAAAAAAAAGAGAGAGACGACGAAGTAATGGTTTATGCAATTCACAAGTAACGCCCATGGGTGTGATATTAATCGGAGTTCTAGGCCACAATTACTTGTCTAACCGCTGCATGGCAGATCACAAACAAAAATATACTTTTTGAGCTTAGTATTGCCTAGGAATTTGTGCTAGCATTTCAGAAATGTGTTAAAAAAAAGCACCCTGCAGGGGGGGGGGATTCTCAGGGAACTTTATCAGTGGAAAAAAGATACCTCAACAAGAACCGAGGTGCTGTCGTGATCGAAACAGATTCATTTCAAGGGCCTCCCGCTGAGGGTGTTAAGATATCCTCCGAACTGTCAAGGAAATGCGATAGTTGTACGAGTTGGAATGAAGAGAGGGAAAGATAACGTGAGTGGTAGCTTTGTGTATCCACCAAGAACACAAAATGGTCTCTGGGATAAGTACAATAAACAATTTTCAAGTACAGTGAATAAAATTTCATATGAGATGATACATATAATATTAAAATCTGAAACTCTTGCAGAAATTATCTGTAATTTTTGATCAAAAGGTAATGCCATTTCAAATAAATAAATAAAA